>WEIT01026154.1:0-139252 GCA_013389985.1 Dryoscopus gambensis | reverse complement strand
GAGGGAAGGGGATTGCATCTTCCATTCCAAGGGGGGGCCTCCTGCCTTCCTTAGTAGACACCTGTCTTTCAAACCAAGACATACAGGTTTTGCAATGCCCACAAATCTGGTGGTGGTGCAAGAAGGTAAATCTTAGAATTACAGAATAGTTTGGGTTCAAAAGGACCTTTAATGGTCATCTAGTCTAATGCCCTGTAATGAGCAGGGACATTTTCTAGATGAGGTTGGTCAATAAATACCTTATTCTAGCAGAATGAAGAAGAAATCATCCCATCATTAGAGGAGCGAGAAGAATGTATCGTTTACAAGCATCTTAATGGATGCCTGGAGACTTAGTTCCAAGCTGTGTGTGCTGAGCACCAGCCAGCACCAGTCACACTGCCCACAGTGCTCTCACTTGCAGCAGAGACACTCAGGCACCTCCATGTCTCTGCAGGTCTCAGCTCATACTGTAACTCATTCATTCTGTAATGTTACCTCCCAGATGCTGCAACTGGGTGCAAATTCCATCACATTAAACATGCCCGAGTGAATAAGGCATCTAAGTTAATACAAAAGGTTTTCTCTTATAAGCCAAATAAATGTGGTCATTATTGTGGTCATTACCATGGTCCTTGAGCATAAGATGCTACAGTCATACAACAGTCATTGGTCATGGATAGTCCAACTGAGCTTGTACTGACCCCTACTTTCTATGTGTGCTTCCCTGGAAGAAGGAGAAATCCATTCAGAAGAGGCATTATGTATGCATTTGCAGTGTGTTGCACAGACACTGTCTGCTGTCTTAAGATGTGCTAACACTTCTAAATAAAGGAACAGGTTTGACTGTTGCTTAACTGGCGGTTTCCTTCTCCTATCTGCCTCCTTGGCCATCTGATGATATCTTGGATGAAGCTGCTCATAGGCAGCTTGGACCTGACCCTGTCCATACTCCTGGTCACAGAGCTAAGGTTCAAAAATCCCCCCAAAATATAGATAGATTCCAAATATCCCTGTTATACCTCCTTGCTTTTGCTTATGTTTAAACCAGCCTTTTGGAAACATGATACATCTTTAAGCAGTGGCTCAGGGTATGTAATCTTCACATATTAATAGACTACCAGTATGATACAGAACCTATTCAAATCAACAGAAGTTTCACTAAACAACAGTGCCTGGCTTATTACATATTTTGGTTGTTTCTACCACTCAACCAGGAAATATGAATGTGTATCTGCTGAAAAAGTGTTTGGTGTTCAATAAACTTTTCAGTTCAAAAAGATCCATCTGTCTCTATTTCATCCATCTTTGCCACTGAAAGAGAGAATTAAGTTTCAGTTTTCAAAAACCTGATTATATGTGGCTTGCATTGCAAAACAGGCAAAAAAGCGCAGCTGATTAATTTGAAGATTCCTATTAGTGATATGAAGAACACAGTTGGGTTTTTAATTACTGTTTTACTACAACCAGGATGATCTAACAAAGCTGATTATTTTGGTGTTTGCTATTACTTGTTTCTTTAAAATAAAAGCAAATGTATCTTTTAAATTTTTATTAGTATATTATTTTAATTACAAACCACTTCAATAATTTCTTTAATAAACTCCACTATAACTAGTTCAAATTAATTCCTAATTACTGCCCATAACATCTGGATATTGCAGTAGTGCACATGCTCTATAAAACACACACATTTAGATCAATCATATCCTGAAGCTTCACATGGATCAAACTAATATTTCACCAGAAAACAGAAGAAAGTGGACGTCAGCCTAGCCAAAATGTGCACTAGGTGTGATGTCAGGCACTTAACAAGAAAAAGAACACTGCCATACTGAGAATCCTGACCACAGCTTTGACCTCTGAAAACTGCATTTTAAAAATGCCATATGCAAAAAAGGATGAGCAGAAATATTGTTCTGCAGTTTTCTGGGGAAAACTGAAGCACAGATGCTGAAGTATGTCAGAAAGCAATACAGCAGACCCAGTAATGAAACACAAATATCTTGCTCTATGAATTTACTGTTCAATTTATTAAAAGGTTTTTAGGCAGGTCCTTCTGCAGTGTTGAAGGTTGATAAAGGTTATGAACATTAAATCCCTACTTGCACCCTCATGCAAACTCCAAAGGCCCATGGCATCCCTTTACTTGCATTTGGAGCCCTCCCAGAGCCCCTGGAGCTCAGAGGGGACTTAGCTACTTGCCTGCGGGTCAAAAGGCAAATCCCAGCTGAGATGGGGTTTAAGAAACAGTTTCTAGCTGCCCCTCATCTGTGCACGTCCTGGCTGAGATTGGAGCCCATCTGTGCAGGCATTCCCCTTCATTTCTGTCCTGGCAGCAGGCAGTGGTCTCTCCTTTGGAGCTGTGCCTTCGAGGAACAGAGGAGGATGGATGCAATGTGTCGTCACAGGTGTGCGAGGCACCCTGTGGGCCCTAGCCATGCAGATGAGGTTAATACAAAAAGGAAAACAGGGAAATGAAGATTCCACACTGAATGCCTGGTTTAACAGCCATGAATTGTTCATATTTCAAATACTGTTTTCTGCATTTGTAATGTGTCTCTGCAATGATGTTTTATCTTTCATTCTCTTCAAAGATGTTACTTTTAAGACTTCCCTCCACCTTTGGGTTCAAAATTTTGCTTAAAATAATCATGGATTCTTCTGCTTTCTGTCAGGATGAGAAAACAGTGACATGAACTGTTTCATGATAAGCTGCTCACATGACCTTTCCAATGTGGCCCATAACAAGGAAGCAGTGGAAATTTTATGAGGAAGCCCATAAACTTTTCAACTTTGGTCAAGCCTCTCACTGGGTTGATACTTCATTTGTATCAACCTTCTTTCCTCTCAGCTTCTCACTGACCCCACAAGTCAACACTAGCTTGAAAATATCACCCTCAGAGAACAGTCTGTTTCCAAATGACCACTGTTCCTTTTCATTTTCTCCTTAGATCTTATCTCACATACATTTCTCTTGAGAGCCACCAGCAATAATAACCACCTCCTCTCCAGAAACATGTGAGCGAATAGCTCTAGGGCTTTGCTGTTCTTTATATAAGTGGCAAGTGGACTGGGATGAAACGGAGAAGGATACTGCTTAAACAGAGACTGCTAGATTGTTTTGGTGAATCCACAGCACTGCATAGCTGAGCAATATTGTCTGTGTAATCTAAGGAACTGTTTCACTTGTGTCCTTGTCATACATCAGTGCACAGAATATTTCTTCCCTGCTCCTGCTCACAGCTGCATGTATATGTGTAACTTCTCTTCATCATGGCCTAGGCATAAAGCGAGGGAGGGGCATGGGAAAAGCTGTCCTTCTGATTTTTTTCATTTTCCCGTATCAAGAGGTTCCTGTGTTTGCTCAGCTGGGAGGAGTTGCTCCAGGCCTTCCTAGGTCTCCTGCCGAAGTGGCACCAGGATGTAGTGCTCAGCCCAAGGGCTCTACCCAGTAGGAAGGCGATGCAGCTTCTACTTTCAGACACTGAAGATGTTTTGCAAGTTGCAAAGCAAGAGCTGAATATTTGGAGCCAAGAATGTGAGCTCAGGCTCTTTTCAAGATGTCTTTATTTGCAAAGAACACGGGTGTTTCCCAGCATCTTGGTGCTCATTGTTCAGGGTTTCTCTGCGACTCCAGAGGAAATGCCTGCAAAGGAAAACTAGCTTTTGCTGATGGCTTGGGATGTGAAGTCAGGCTGGATTCCCTGCTTTTTCTACATCCTCCTGGAAGGGGCAGCTTTCCTTCACTTAAAGCTATGCAAATGTCCTGGATAAAATTCAGCATTGCTGATTCCACGGAGCTTGTACAGGCGACAGAGGCAGCCTGCTGTCCTTACCTGATGCTCTCCTTCCTCAGTGAGATGCACAGATCACGGCTTACACAAAAAACGGGAGGAGACATATTGTCTTCCTTTAAGAAAAGCCACCCTCTTGGAGGCACGTTCCAGCAGCAGCCCGCGGTGCAGAAAGCCGGGATCACGGACACGTGTAACAGGAGCCGCCGCCGCGCCCCCCTCGCTCCCGGCCGGAACCTCCCGCGCCCCGCCTTGCGCACGGGGCTGCAAAGCCCTGCTGTGATCACAGGAAACGGGGACGGGGGGAACCCAAACCAGAGGTCTCAAATGCCTCGGGAAGCGACTTTTCCTCGAGAGNGCGACCCCGCGGTCCCCCCCGCCCCCACCGGGCACCGAGGCGGGGGCACGGGCGGGGAGGGCGCCTCCGGGAGCCTTTGACAAAGGGAACCCGCCCCTGCGCATGGGGAGGGGGCGGTGCGGGTGTTCGGGGTGGAGGGATGCTGGACTGCGGGCAGGCACCGTCTGTCCGAGCAGGCATGCGACCTGCTCCGCGGCTCTGTTGTCACTCCGCCGTCATGGACTTGGAGGGAGGGAAAGGAGCTGGTGCCTGTGGGGTGGACGGGACCGATCGCGTCCCTGGCTCGTCCCGCAGCAGCAGCCGTAGCCGTCCGGGGACATTTTGGGAGGAGCGCTCCCGGCTCAGGCATTGCTTGAAGCCCTGCGGAACCGTGCGTGAGCGGCTGTGCCCGCGCACTGCAGGACGCGCCCGTGCGGGGCGGGAGGCAGAGCTTGCGCTCAAGGAATATCACAACCATGCAATAAAAAGCCCTTTCAGCAGTGAATGGCCTCCGTTTTAGGTATGAGTAGCACGTAGAATCCAGCAGACACCCCCGAAGAGCCCCGGCTCTTGTCGCTTGAGGTGGGGTGTGCCCGCTCCTCGCTCCAGCCGCTGCATCCAGCGGTGTCACTCCGTTCTGGAAGCGGCTCCGCAGCAGCCGCACGGCGAGGCGCGCTCGGCAGCCATCGCTGCCTGCCGTCCCACGGCCTCTCGGCGTGGGCATTGTCAGCCAGCCAAAAAGCAGCAAGCCGCAAGCTTCGCAAGCCGCCTTCTTTCGCCGAGTACGAGATTTCCATCGTGTCTCAGTGCTAAGCATGGCAAGAAAAGGAACAATTTTTAATGCGAATTCCTTCAGACTTTTGTTTACATCTTTGGCCAGAGCCCCCCAAAGCTCTGTTTGTGTGTTTTACAGGGTGGCAGAGTAGTTTTTTTAACTTTTGGCTCTTTTGTCAATATATTTACACTCTGACTTGAATAGCATTTGTTAAGATTAACAAGCAGGATGTAGTATTTTTCCTATTACCTAAGATCAACAGCCTAATTAGTAGCTGGGTTAATCTCCCAAACCTCTAAGTATCTGGAGAAATTTTAGAGATAGATCTGAACTGTGTAACTTGGTCTTCATTTGCTTGATGCAGCAGAAAAAATGAGAGTGCTCAGCAGCATTTGGGAGGAACCAAGGAATGCACTGCCCCTCTTTACTAAGGCTCACTAGCATACAGCTTTTTGATCTTGTATGATACAGGTGAAAAAGCTACTCAGCTATTGTACAGGTCTACAGTTATTACTTAGCCCATGAGGTATAACCCAAGAATAGGGAGAAAATGTCTAAAAAAAGTCAACAATTTTATGTACTAAAATTTGAGGAAAATGCATGAGCTGCTCTCTGAACCATGTTTCTTGTGAGTGTGGCTGAATGGTACTAAGAGATATAAGCTGGCTGCAGCAGGCCAGCAAACATTTTTCCCGTAGTCTGCTGAAGGAGCCTTGTGTGATTTTTTTTTGACTCCTTTTTCTTGGCATTTAGGATACTCCCATTTCAATGGCATCTCACAATCTGATAAAGATGATACTGTTACTTGTGTTAATGTCTACAGCCTTAAGTTGCTGAGGGCTAAGATCTGGTACAGGACTGGAGAAAGGTGACCTCTTAGATCCCTGGTTTTGGGCCTGGGATTTTTCAGTATGAACTGGATACCTGAATTGCAAGTATAGGTAACAGGGGAGGTGGTTGGAGATGGTAATCAGAACTACACAGTAAGTGGGAAGGTACCTGAATTTTAGCTGGTAGGAACTATGAAGCACAGGTACCTTTTGCCAGCTCACATCCTGCAGGATGCTCAGACTAAACAGGACCCAGCAGACACTTAAAGTCATTTCACTGGATGCATGTGATAAAATCATGTATTTGTTTTCAAAGTAGCCTCTGGTGATGGTGTTTTTGTATTACATTTCTCTACTTGCCTGAGAGAACTTACCTGGAAAGAGGGAGAGCTGGGACTGAAGGGGAATGCCCAGACTGCCACTGGAACACTGCTGAGGCTGTGTGGAAAAAAAGCAGTTGAAGATTTGGAGATGAGGAATGCGTGGGAACAGGCTTAATAGTTCAGGCCCTGCAATCCTCTGGTGAGAACGCTTAGCAAGGAATGGGGAGTGCAGTTTCAGTCCCGAGTATCTGTGCACATCTGTCATTTGATGCCTCACTGAATGCACAATGGTTATGAAATCTGTCACAATTAAGATCTACTGCTCCAGCTTGTCCATGATTTTCCCATTATTTTATTTTCTATTTTATGAAACAGAATTGTGTCTATGGTGCCTTGCTTAAAATGCTGTGGATGTGTGTTGATGTTCACTGAGCATGCCTGTGAGCTTGGGTCCCCTGGGAACGTAAGCAGCGGGAGCCTCGTTTGTAAATCTCCAAAGGGTGGTAGGCGCTGAGAAGCTCAGCTTAGACAAGACAGTTGCTTATCTGGGCATGCACAGAGCTAGAATATTAGGCTGGCAAGTATAAAAATAAGATGGTTTCTGCAGTGGTTGTGATTTTTTTTTTATTTTGCTGTAAATTTAGTCTAAATTTTACAGTAGTCTGTTGAGTTGATAAAGCCTCAGAAGTATTCCGAGCAAATATTCTGACTGTCCTTGCATTTATATTTTTTTTTACCCGCATTTGTATTTCCTTTTTGTTCCCTTATGCAGTTTCTTATGTGGGTGTGAGAACTGTGTGATGTGTTCCCCTGCCATATGGAGCAAAAGTCTTGCAATTATCTCTCTTCTGTATTAAATCTCAGCTGAAAAACACCATTTGCTGTGTTGTCTGACTTCTTCAGAGACAATGCTGCTTCTAATCCGTTTTATAACAACATCAGTTTTGTAATGGGGGATACAATTTGCCTCAGCGATAATAGGAAACAAGGTCTGCAGGAGTCCCATTCACATGACTGTTTTGCTCTGATTGTGGCTGGATGTGATGAGGGTGCTCAGTCAAATTGGTGTCAGAGCTGCACCCAGTCCCTCAAACAGCCCTGAGAGGAGCGTTGCACCAAGAAAAGCAGCTGGATGCTTTGACACCGAGTGGGTGGTGACTCCAGAGAGACAATCCTGCTGAGAAGTGGTGGCCTTGTAGTGGTCTCATTCGGTGTCCAGTTCCAAGACAACTGTTAATTTAACATTGGCTGTGAGAACTGTCGGAGCAAATGGCTTGGAAACGAGGTGCCGCAGGGGGAAAAACGTGATGTCATATAACATTGCTCATTCAAAAAAAAAAAAAAAAAACAACCTCAAACCCCATCCAGCCCCTCTCCCTTGTCAGCTACAGAATGCGCTGTCATTGTCAGTGTCTGCCATGCACATGGTGATTAATCGCCATTTTAGGCTGGCAGTTTATAGCTCATAAATACTTGGGTGTGTCAAAGTGTAATGGATCCCCTAGGAATGACAGTACTGTTTGGACAGTGGCTGAACACATCCCTCTGAATTCCCATCCCTTCAGCATAGAAAATGGATTTTAATGGTCACAAACAGATGGTGTCCATGAAAGGGAGAAAAACCCCTAGATTATAGCTCATGTCAGACAGGGTGGAGAAAATAACCTGATGTATTTAAAGCTTTATTTTATTAGAAACAATAATTTAGCTTCAAGCAGTTGTGGTATAATAAAAAACCCCCTCAATATTACTATTAGCAATAAGTGGATCTCAAAAGACACAGCAGTCCAGTTCAAACTAAAATCCAAAAGTGGGGTTATATTTTAGCTTGCTTTTTTGTTTGCTTGTTTTGTTCAAATCAGAGGGATTTTATTTCCCCAGTTCATCAGTCAGGGAGCAGAAATAGTTGAACTGAAGTGTCCTACAGCCCAGAAGAATATCATTAACAATACCTGAAGTTTTTGAGCATTATCTAAGTCAGCTGGAAATCTAGTTATTTCCATTTATTAGAAGGTCAGGAAAAAAGTATTCAGGTTTGGTCACCCTGAAATAATTATTTCAAAGAGGATACTGGACTGCAAAATCCTAGTAATTTTGGTTCAAATGCTTGTTCAAGCCTCTAGAGAGCACATAAACATCCATTGATGCACGCTTTATGCGTAATATAATGATAAATACAAGGCCTATTCTTGACTGAGGCTTAGACATACAAGACTTAAATTTCATCCTAGACACCTCTGTGAGTGTGATTTATTAAAGAAATCCATATAATGCCTTAGATATTTATTGCCATTGTCACCTCCAATCAGTACCAGCAGACCCACCCAGAGTCCTGTGAGTCCTGTGAGTCCTGGACTAAAGCCCATGACACTCAGTTCTTTGCTGGTTGTGGCTACAGATCTGCTGTTGATATCCTCTCTTTCTGATACTTTGAATCTTACATTCCTGCCCATTTTCAAAAGGATGAAGTGCTGTCTTTCTCCTTCTGCTTTACCCAACAGAGTGCAGAAGATGGTGGCTAAGGTATGTCTTCTGAAGTACCAGGTAGTCTCCTGAATGCCATTTGTCTTGGTGGTAGAGGGAGCTTAAATGTGAGTGGCAGTTGTTCCTCCTGGAGCCATGTTTTAAAATGCAAAAATATGCATAGGTAGAGGGATAACAGGTATCTGGGCATATCTGTAGACCTTTTTGTGAGGAATCTTTCTTCTACACTGGCATCTCTTACAGGGTGGCAGAAAAAAATCACATCCCGCTTTCCAGTCTGTTTTTCCCTGACAAGTGCTGCATATTATGAAACTAAATATCTAAGTGCTTAACAGTGTGTAGGGATTTTAGACTATGGCATGCATTCCTAGCATCCAGTGTCTAAAGCTTTTTATAGTTCCAGCCTGGTGTGTGTCTCTGGAGTCAAAAGGAAGGTAACATGTTTTTGCTTCCTTTGATATCAGACAAAGATTTCAGTGAACAACTTTCAGGGCTTGAATTCAAAGGACACCTGAGACGGGACCTTGTGTGACCAGATTAGCAGGAGTGGGTTTGCTACCCTGGTGTATTTCTGCAGAGCAATGCCCTGCGATGCTGAGTAGAAAGGTTCAGCACTGCCCTGTCACGGCTTGACTGAGTAGTGATTAGGTTTTCATTCCTGTATGTGTCATCTGTGAGATTTGCAGGCCATTTCCTTGATATAAGGGGGAAACCAGAGGAAAGGTGTGATTAAGCTGCTGAAGTGATTGATGTAGTCAGTTGCTGTGATCCTGGCCCACGGCCAGCAACACTGGGAAGCTGCAGTGGGCAGCCTGAAAGTACAGGAAGCACAGGGATATAAAGGAAACAGGTAATGGGCAAATAAATTGAATGGCATATGTGAAAATGCAAGAAGAAATTAATCTCTTCTGAAGACACAGTATTCTTCGCCATGATCGTGTATATGAATCCTCTTGTAGGGTAGATAATGGCACAAAGGGGAAAATCAACTTTCAGAGTTAAAACCAAAACCTGTGAAATATTGTCCACGACATGATCAAGAGACTTTTGTGCTTTCTAAGAGAATGCAAAGAAACTGCCTCTGCAGGGAGGGATGAGAAGCAACTGGGACCACAGCTGTGTTGAATTTGTACCAGAGAATCTTAATTTCTTTACAGGCATTTTTCTGAGACTTGCAGTAGACAAAGACCCAATATTCATCTCTCTGGCCCCGAACCAAGCATGTTATAGCTGATTCTCCATCTTCCGAACCTCCTCTGAGCTCCACTGGAAGCCAGTTACCGACATTTACACTGCATGGAATGTGAGTATTAGTGTGTTAAATCAGCACTAGGATACAGTGTTGTCAGCTCCTGTTTTTTATGAAGAAATAATCACAATTTTTCTTGAAGTCTGTGCTTCTGGGTCTGTATGAGTATCTCAAAATTCCTTAGGGAAGGAAATAAAAAAGGAAGAAAGTTAAGAATATGAACAAAATGTAAAAATCAAAAGAGAATGGAACAATAGAAAATAGAATATGCTTTTTAATGCTCATGATTTTTGTGGCATGGCCAATCACTTTTCAATTCTTAGGCTTGGCAAAAGTAGAAAAACTACAGAGAAGTGTAGACAACATTTCTTACAGATCTTTCTAAGGAAAGAGAAGTGAGGAACAAAGGCGACATGAGAAGGTCTTTGTCTTTTCCTCAGTGGGGTGAACATGCCTGTTATTGTGTGAAAAAGAAGGCAGCAGTGTATGCCTGGTGGCCCTCAGAGCTTCAGGCCATTTGGGTGGTTATTGGATGGCCATGGCTGGAGCCTGGAGAACAGTACGTGTTATTCCAGGGTAATAACTGTGGGGCTGGTGTGTGGGGTCTGGGCAGCTGTCCCTTCCAGGCTGCATGGAGACAACTGACTCATTTCACTGGATGTCCCTCTGATAGTAATAACTTCTAGTCCCAGCTAGCTGCAAACGGATGGAAACCAGTGACCTGGAGGTGAAAGGTGCCATATCCCATTCCAGTGGCCTGAGTCACTTGTGCTCTCATTACAATGAGCTCTCTGTGCCATGTGCAGGGCTGCTATTGCTTTGCTGCTTGCCAGCACTGCCTCTGAGCCACAGTTAAAAGAAGTGCACTGCTTTCCACAAACTCTTCCCCTATGGCCCCTTGTTTATTTTAAAGGGCATAGTAGCACAGAATGTGTAGACTACAATTGTATTGCTAATTAAAAATACCACCTTTTGCTTTGTCTTCTCACACCTTGAAAAGTCAGATCTTTGCTAAAGGCTTGAGACCGTACAACTCATAGCAGAGTGTGTTTTGTGGGCTGCCAGATGTGAGTGAACACAAGCTGTGAGTTCAGTTCCTCTTTCACATTTTGTCCCATTTTTACAGCAGTGAGGCCCTGTAGTTCCTGGAAGCTGGTAACACTTCATCCAAGGAGGCTGCGTGCATACAAGTAGAACAGCTACTGTTTGCAACATGTTGGTCTGGCCTATAAGGTTTGCATCTTTGTGTTGTCCCTGAGACTACACAGTTTAATACTGCCTGCATATAAAAAGCAGCAGGGGAAGCTTTTCTATCTACCTGACACTAGGCGAGACAGGTCAATGGCCATAGTGTACTGATGACTGAGGTGTTGACAGGCATATGGAAATGTAGCTCATTATTTCTGCAAGTACCATTCAGCTCTACTCTGTGCAGCTCCCCACCTTATCTAGTGTAGCACACACTAGACAGACACTGTGTGCTATGTCAAGGTAGGATAGACTTATTGTGAGAAATCCACAGCACACAAGCCACATTCAGAAAAACATATTAGCTAAAACTCTTTCCATCACCACTCAAAAAACATGTAAAACCTGTTAATTAAAGTAAGAAGAATCGGGGGGGTCTGAATGAAACTCCCCCCATTGTGCGTCACTTCTTTCTGTTCTTGGGTTTGTTAATATTTGCCTAAAGTACAACACTAAAGCACAAATCCTTGTGTGTATTTGCTCTGACTGGTTAAAACAATGCCTTGATACTATTTACTTTTGTGAAATGAATGCAGAAGCCTTGTGCCTCAGTGTTTTGCACTAAAGGTCAGCAGTCTATTCATGAGACTTCCAAAGTGTTATTGTTAAAACATCTCTTTGCTATGTCACTGTTTTCCCTTTCCTCTCCTCATTCAAAATAACACATTGTCACTAGTGACTTATAAGGCTCTCCCTCTAAGCACAGCATATCCAGCTTTCCTTGACTTTTTCCCCAAGCTTCCTTCCTATTTAAACAAAGAATTGTTTTAGTCATTTGGGACTGAAATATTCCTAGCCTTACTATCATGAAAAAAACCCCCACTCTCTTTTATGGAGTGATTTATAAGCACTGCACTTTTATTGCTGTTGTGAGCTGCAGCATCATGATTCATTAAAACAGAAAAGTTATGTTCTAATATGGACATTGTTGCAACGTTCACTCTAACCTTTCTTGGGCTAATGTGGCCAAAACTTTAAGCTTTTAATACATTAGTCACTTTATGAACCTTTGTAAGTAGTACTTCAGCAAGAAGGAAGGGAGGAAGACATGCTCTTGTAATTCAATAATGTAGTGTACAACTAATCCTTGTACTCATAATTGCATTTTGTCGCTTTCATTATATACCTTGATTTCAGAATACTTTAATTTGGCATTTAATTTTTTACTCAATGACTTTTAAAGTAAAAAAATGCCATCATCAAAAATGGCATTTTCAGTTATTTGGACTCTCATTTATTACTTAGACACTCTTTACACCGAGCCTGGTGTTGTGTCTCTGACCAAGTCATGTCCTATGGTAAAGTCACTGGTCTCTGATCTGAGGACACTGAGGGATGCTGAAACCAAAACTTGTGCACACATGCCAGAAGTTAATCAGTTCATTGCTAACCTACTTGGGTTTTTTCAGATTCATCTGTCTTTATGTATTGAAATGGTTGATTCTCTTTACAGTTTATTCTACAGCTTAAAAACTCCCCCCAACTTTATTTTCCTCTTGGGAGAGCGCTTATTTACCTATAACTATGTTACCTCTCAGTCTCCATTTTGGTGACTTGAGCAGAGCAAGCTCTGTAGGTGTCTTGGCGAGGCTGAGAAATATTTTCTGTGACTTTTATAGCACTCTCATGAAATTACTAAGTGGTTTCTGAAGGAAATGGAACTTACATGATCACAGTGTGTGTCTTAACACCTTCCCACTCTTTTCCTCATACCTTACTAAATCCTTGTCTGCTTTAAGTCCAAACTGTCAGAAGGGTGACAGTCTAAGAGTCATTACAGTCTGCATGTTTAAAGTTTTATGAAAATAGTTGCACTGTGAGGAGGTGATACACATCTGTGCTACTGAGAAAGGAAAAGCAGCTAGAGCTCAGTCAGCTGGCCAGCCTGTAACCATGGGCTGCTGGGCCAGCGCTGCCTCAGTGGGGCCACAGTGAGAAGACAGCAGCAAACACATTAGGGGCAGAAATTCCTACTGTGTAAGGAGACAAAAGAAAGGAAGAAAGGAAGAAAGAAAGGAAGGAGACAGAAGAAGGGAAGAAAGGAAGAAAGGGAGGAAGGAAGGAAAGGAAGGAAGGGAGGGAGGAAGGAAGAAAGGAAGGAAGGAAGAAAGGAAGCAAGGAAGGAAGGAAGGGAGGAAGGAAGGAAAGAAGGAAGGAAGAAAGGAAAAAAGGAAGAAAGAAAGAAAGAAGTTTCATAGGAAACCAACTTTCCTAAACTGTTTCATGAGCTGCTAAACTAATCCTGAACCTCAGGCATCACTTTTGGATGGATGGGGGAGATGCTCCCCACTCCAAAGAGACTTTCATGTAAAGCATTATGTAGGTATTACAAATTTAAAGATGCCAGTTGCATCAGTTATTATTTCCATACTGGGAATATATTTCCTCTTTTGGGATTTTTACATCTCTATGCCTGTGAATTTGGGCTTTGTTGATACTAGCAAGCATGTTATGATTATTTGGCTAGAAATGTGGTCTGCATAATACAACACTGTACGGTGCTTTGAATAGAAGCCACTCAGGATGAGATATTCAAGACATTTCTTAGTCATGCTATGTATCTGCCATAACAAACAGAATAAAATACTCCAGCCAGCTCTGACACTCAGCCACCTCTGGTAACTAATGAATTTTGTGATGACTTTCACTATCCCTACCTTGTTATGAATTATTGTCCTGCCTGTTGCCTTAACTAATTAATAACACAAATTTCAATACCCCCTGCCCCATCATGGTGACAATCCAGCAACTACATCTCTAAATGTATGGACTCAGGAGATAGGCTATCATCTCTTGGAGGAAGCAGTTATGGGACAATGTATGTCAGCTGGAAGATGAAGGGCTCTGTGCTCCTTGAACAAGGTGAGTTTCAATTCTCATGCTCTGTCATGTCAGTGATTTGGGGATGAATGCCATCTAAGATCAAGATGATTTGTGCAGAAACATTAATGATGGTACAGGTAGAGATCAGGGTGTGTGACTGGTGATCAGCATTCAGGCAGCTCATGGGATGACCAACATGCATTTGGGAATGGACTAAAAAGTAAGCATGTAAAAATGGCTTGCTTGTAATTTTAGACAATTTACAGGCATCTCTTTGTATTTCCTTTGTGTTTGAATTTTTCAAAGAAAGGTTCTTTTACCAGCCTTGTGATGATATGAAGCTATACTTTTACTTGCAGAGGCTTTGGCTGATTCAAAGACCATTAATAAATGTTTTTGTCATTAAAGGAAATGCACACTTGATATCATGTGAAAACAAGATGAGCCACGTTTCCTACAACAGAAAAAGGGGTTTTGTCTAACACATTATATTACAGGTGTATATTTTATATATATAACATAATACAAATAAAAATATAAATGAATATATAAAATAGATATAGAACATATAATACTATGATAATATATTACTATATATATCATATATGTATATTATAGCATCAGGCTCCTTGCTGCAGTGGCATTTTCATTTAGCATTTTTGATAGTTCTGAATTTGTTGTGTCTGAATGGCTAACAGAATGGTTGCAAGGAGGTAGCCAGAGTTGGCATATGATGTGCAGTAAGCTAAACTGTGAAAGGTACAGTAGTAGAAAATAGTGGGGAAGTGTTATTATGAGCAGAGATAAGGGAAACTAGGCTCAAATGGATGGATTTATTTGTTCTTTGTAATAGTTCCTCAGCTGTGGGAAATTTGCAACGTTCCATGTCCTGAGGACATTGCAGAGCACAGGAGTGTGCCTGAACTGGCCACATGTGTGTAACTGTTTCAGGGAGAGCTTCTTACAGTGGCCTAAAGGAGGGCCAGGGAGGGAATTAGGGTTTGGTGGTGTGGACAAGCAGAAACCCTTTTCTGGGCTTATTTTCTTGTGTTCCTGCAATGCCGTGCTCCAAAGGGGGGTAGGCAAGGAAAACTGGATCCCCATTCACTTTTGTCCCCAAAACTTTAATGGATGGTAAATCTGTTCCACATCTATTAGTGTATTAACTTGTTTTTTATCATCACTGAACTTTAGAGTCAAAGGCTGAATTTGTTGCATTTCATCTTCCAAGTACTGTATCTCATGAGGCATTATTTTTGTTCAAACCCTTCCTCACTGTAAATGTATGTAGGCTGTAATCAAGTAATTTCTTAAGCTCTTGAATAAACACAAATAGATAAGGTTTTTCAGTCTCCAGCAAACAGCTGTATTTTCCTGCTTTAACGATCCGTCCCTAAGCTCTTTGCAGATTTTCAGCCTTCCTTTTTGAAGCTGGATCTCCCCAAAGAACACTGTGTTCTAGCAGTGAGCTTATGGGTGCTGTATGCAGAGAAAGTGCCATCCCTTTGCCATTCAGTGTTATTTCCCTGTTTCTTCATCCAAAAATATTTTATGCTTTTAAATATGAGGTGTTCTGCTCAATTCATTGTCTTGTAGAGCCCCAAGGCAGTTCCCCATTGTGGAGGGCTGATCTCCATTCTTTCTTCCCAGTTGCCCAAGCTCCTGTTTTGAAAACACATTTTGCTTGAATGGGAATGGTGTACAGGGCAGACGAATTGCTCTGACCGCTCTTCTAACCTTTGTAATACCTGCATATTTTATCAGCAATTCTGAACTTATTTTCAGATGATTAATGAAAATTATGATTCTGCACTTTCCCCACTGTTTTTTAAAGATCTGTGAATCAACTAGTCCTTGTTTAACCTAACATATCCTCCAGTGATGGCTAGAAGATTGCATTTTTTCTACAGTTAACATAGAATGGCACAAGTTGAATATGAAATCACATGCTGGGCAGTTACCTAAGAGTATGAAATCTTCATATTTTCTTTTTGAATGAAACTTGCAGCTTCAGAGAACAAAACTTGATTGATTTGACTTAGCAAATTTCCTTTAAAATATGGCTGTTCTTGGTCTGTGACCATTGCACAGCACAGCTGGGAATTCCATTGATTACTAAATAGTTTAGTTTAACCCACATTTTCTTGTGGCTCATGAATTTATCCTGAGAGTGCACACAAAATGTTCTATCATGAGTCATTGATCAATAAAGCCTGAAAATTTTTTTCTTTACTTTTTCTTTTGCTCTCTGAATTAGATTGGAAAAGGGAAAACTTGGATTTCAGTTGTTCTGGTGCAAAGGCAAATTTCTTCTGTGAATGGAAGAAAAAACTGGAGGATGTGAATAGAACAAACAGATATTTCTAGACTTGATAGATGCATGGAGAACACCGATAAAATCAGGAACTTTGCAGACAAAAGTCAGGGTTTGACAAAACATAATTTTCACTTCAAAAAGATCTGAGAAAAAAAAAAGAGTGGGAGATTTTTTGAACATTGGCTCCTAAAATATCACATACATTATTATCCATCTGTAGAAGTTTGAGTGATAGCCGTGTGGCGTTTAGGAAAATGACTTTCTTTTTAAATTCTCAAGAGAATAAACCGCCTTTCCATTTCTTCAAGTTCTTCTCAAATGCTTGTTTGGCAGTTGTTGTGAAGATGGAAGAAAAAGACACAGGTGGAGAACTTCCCCATGTAGTACTTCGTCTGGCTTGCATTTTCCTTGCTCTTGCTCCACACAATGGGCGAGGTACAATACAATCAAAATGTTGGGAGATAGCTACGCAGTTTTGGAGGGTGACCAGTCATAAAGAACTTGATACAAGATGAAGTTTTCATTTTGTACGCTTAAAAGTGAACTTTTCAAGACTTGTTGTGTGTGCGTAAATACAAGGAAGCCTATACAAGAAACCACCTCGATTAAAAGCTTTCTTTTAATTGTCATTCTCAAATAGAGGAAGCTTGATTTCACTCCATGTTCTCTGGAAAGGCCATTTCTACTAAGACAGCTTCACATATTGCTTACTGGTTAGTTACTTCTTTGTAGTTGGATATAGATTAAAGGAAAGAACTTGTTTTTCTGATCTTTTGTAATTTACGCAGACAACAAGGCCATAAGCCATGAAACTACCACAACACCTAGCACTAAAATGCCTACAATTTGTTCTGCAGTTAGTTTACAACTTTATTTCCTTTTTCTTAAGAAATAAAGATTCCTTTAAAAGTAGTTATTTAGCATTAACCTCTAGCCTTTTTCTTCCTCTCTGAGTCAGCAGAATTGCTGCTGTTCATTTGGAGCCAATGGCTCCCAACGAGACTGTTACGTGGGAAGCACATTGTACACCATGGTATTGAATCAAACTCATTTTCCTAAATAAGGATCCACCAAGGCTTTCATAATCACAATGCATATTTTCTTACTGTCATGGCTTTCCCTCTGGCCTTCAGGAGGGAACAAGAGAGATAAAGTAAACATTTTTTCCCTAGGTTTTTTTCAACTTAATATACCTTCTATTATAGTTGCAAAACAGGAGGAAAACATACTGTACAAGAATAATCTGCCTGAAAGAGATGGCGCACACACAATTCCCAGAGTCTCTCTGCTAGTGTAATGACTGATAGACATGATCAGAACAGAATTCACAAGGCAGACTGCTCTTAACACTATCTGTAAATAATAATGCTGCTCTCAGTGCTCTAGAGTAAGAGTAATTGTCCTTCTGTCTGCCTCTGATAGCAGACAGGTAGCTGGAAAGCATGTAATTGTCTCCTAGGTTGTTAAGTGCCTAACAAGTCTGAGATTCAGATTTAAGTCAAAGGAAGAAGATACCTTTGAAATAATTTTGAATAGTGAGATACCTGCCTGCAACTGGAATGTCTTGCCTCAGCCTAGGTGGGTACAGAGACTAAAAAGAGAGGTTCAGTAAGCTCTTTCCTGCTGTAGAAACCTTCAAGGGCTTCAGAAAAACAATTGTACTGTGGAGAAGGTCACCCATATGTTCCATAAAAAAGGTTTTCCCAACACACACATGCAGACAGGAGCTAGAAGGGCTGCTTATTTGAGCATACCAATGGACTCCTGGATGGGAGTGCACAGCTTTCTCAGGAGTGTGCTTACTGACATCCACACGGCTCAGTGCTGGAGTCCAGGATAGCAAAGGCATCCTTGTGATTGTGTGCCAGTCAATTATGAGGAGAAGATGTACATTTCATTTGTAAACAGTGTAAACAGCTATTCTCTCTCAGTTTTGTGGGGTAGAATATGTGTCTGATGGCTGTTTGGTAGGAAAAGCATTTGTGGCTGGAACTGGGTCTGTTCTTTTGGGCTGGTGAGGACAGATAATGTCACTGGCAATTTGTCTATAAGAAGGGCTGTTACAGTAATTAGCTTCTAACTTGCATTTCAGATTTTCTACTCGCTATCTTTGATAAATGAAGAGTGCGTAGGATCAGGAGCGCCTCCTGAAATGGAAGGGCTTAACCACAACACCTGCACATGCAGACACAAACTGAAATCACTGATACAGTGTTTGCTTCATATTACCACAGTTCTACCTGCTGAATTGCTTCACTGCAGTGCCATGTCAGGTCACGTTCCAGTGATCACGACATTCATGACCTACCTGTGAGCTTAGACAAGCGGAATAAATTCACACTCCTCCTCTACTGCCTGGCTTGCTTTCCTTTGCGTGACAAGATGAAATGTGTGCCACTGGACTGGAATAAAAGAGAAATCCTCTTACAACTTCCTTGACGCGATGAGGATGGCATGGTGTAGGGAAACAACTTTCTGAGTTGGTCAGAGGTCTAGGGGCCTTAAAAACCATTGCTCAGCTTGTGCTTAAAACATCTACAAAGCTGAAAAATAATCATAACCCCCAAACACATCCATCACCACTCCAAATCTTTCTCTGATTAAACTGCTTGAAATTCTACTTGGCAGCAATAAAGAACGGCATTTGAGAAAGGTCAGAAAAAACATTTTCGGGTTCAGTCTTCTGGAATAGACACGTATTTAGATCGCTCAGTTATAGCATGCTGATCACCACTGTGACTTCTGAGCTCTGCATTTCTGGTGAGGAGGATGACTGTAGGTAGTAGGTTCAAACCTGTCTGCCCATTGCCTTGCTCTTATGGTACGGCCACGAAAGTTCCCTCATGGTTGGGTAGGTGCATCCTGTGGGCTACTCCAATAGTGATTCCCTGCCAGTGGCGCCCCCTGGATCCCCTGACCCCGTAAAGGATAGGGCTGTGTTGGGGTGACAGCTGGGTGCAGAACAGCTTGGTGATAGTCGCAGTGGCTGACCCTACTCACTCCACTGGGACTGAATTAGCCAGCACCGCCTGTGCCGGTGTGGTGGCTGTGGTTGTGCAGTGGCACACTGGACAGCCAGCTCCTTTAGAGCACCACTTCTTCCAGTATCTGCCTGTGGCTGAAGAACCCCTGTAGACTAAATGGTGCTTCTCCTGTTCTTTAAAAAACAATGAAAATAAGAAACCAAACTCAACCTGTTTGTTCTTCAGACAGCATAAACTAATTTTAAATAGTTCAGCTCTATACTGCTTGTTGATACTCTGCCTTTGACGTACAAAGAGTAAATCCCCCCTTCCTAGCAGAGGCCTAAGGCTTCTGTATGTTCAGAAGCTGTTCTGCAGAAACAGAAATGCGCTTGAGCTACTGCAGTTATTACTTGGCTGTCACACTAACTGGTTGCAGACAAATCTGTGGAAAATTCACTGTTTTGTATTTTCTCTTTTCAGTGTTAATGCTGCAGCACTGGAGCCAGTGAATGGAGAATGGAGCAGCTGAGCTGCAGAACTACAACCTGAGATAATGTACACACTATTTAGAGTCCCCTTCCTCATCACTAGTAGAATTCCTGCTAAACTCAGTTACTCCCGCCAAAAGCTGAATTAACGTCCCTCTGTCACAGTAAGTTTTTTGCTCTATCTCTATACAAGCTAAAGGGAAATGATTGTACCAAGTAAAATACTTATCTGCCTCCATAGCTTCCCTATTGACCATAGCTAGGTACCAAAGTACATGTCAAACCACTAGGCCAATATTTTCAAATACAATACCTCTGTGTTTTGAATTAGATATCTGTTGTTTGATATCACTGACCATCTAGGTATTAAATGCCATAGGCTGTGTCTGTCCTTTAAAAAAGTTCAAACACCTCTGTGAAATAAAGGGAACAATGGCTGTTACATGCTGTGGGTGCATATTGGGTCTCAGTCTCCTGATCTTTCTCCAAGTAGAAAACTGCCTCATTGATGTGAATGATTTTATGTGAAGAACATTCTGTAGAAATTTGAGTCCAAATTAAAACACTGGCTTTAATCAGCAAAGGGGAGATATTTGGTAGCAAAGAAGCAGGATCTTCTTAGACAAGTCTCCATGTTTGAACTGTAGAACAGGGCTCAAATAGCCAAAAAATTGTGCCACTTTGTACACATGGCTGCTTTGCACGTGCAGCTTTTGTCCACCAGAGCTATCCTGACAGCAAATCCACAGTTATACACTTCCTGTCAGGAAAGCTTCATGTATGCAAGGGAACAGCATGGACAAGCAATCCTATTCCTTGCAACATACTTGAACTGGCAAATCCTGATGCACATAATTCTCTTCACCTTCACAGAGCAAAGACCAAATGGAAATTATGGCTTACTGGATCAAATGTTATCTTCTTACTCTTTGTTGGTAATAAACAAAAGGAACTTGTCCTTTAAAATGACCAAATTTACTCATATTGAAGAGTAATCAAAGTCATTGTTTAGACTTTTGGTTACCCTTTGCTGGAAGCTATAGATGACTTTGTGAGATGTGTCTGAGAGCAAGGAGACTGTCTTCTGTTTATAATCACCAAGGTGTGGTTAGCATGGAGAGTACAAAGAAATGTGTTTAAAGTAATCTCATAGCTCTATTTTTTCACTATCATCTAAGGATTTCAATATGAAAACAAAGATGAAAAATGTGTCTTTTCCCTGTATAATACCTATCTCATTAAGATATCTTCTCCTGTTCAGTGCAGGTAGGGATATACCTTGAGATATTTTCTGTAAGAGACATGGGAGTTTTGGACAGGAGAAAATGGAACAAGACTCATGATTAGCCTCTTCTCTGAAAATGTTTGTATATCAAGGCTTAAAATGCTTAATGGTAGTCTTTAAAAATCCTTTGCATTCACTCTTATGGATAGGAAGTGGAATAAATGCATTATACCAGCAATAGCACTAGAATAGGCAAACTAGGGCACTATAAGGTTAAGTACGTGATATGAGAAAATTAATTGTACATATGTTTGTTACTGCGCAATTCAAGGAATTATGACAAATGGAACATAGTCAGTCCAGTGAGAAATACCAGGGCAAGCCAGGAATGTGTTGTCAGGCAGCAATGACATCAGCCCACAGCCCTTGCCAGCCTCCCTCCTTCAGGTCCGCAGTTCCAGATCACTGCTCTGCAAAGGGTCACCACTCCCTTCCCGTTAAATCACTGCACAAAGGACCAAATCTAGAAGTGGTTGGCTGGGTTTTTTTCCATTTTACAAGAATGTATTATGACTATCAGACATCTAATATGCAGTGAATTTGTTTATATGGCCAAAATATTCAGCCTTTCAGATGGATTCCCTTCTTCTTGCCCTGCTGTGGTACTCACTTCAATTTTGCTTGTTTTCCTCAGAGCTTGTTAAAACTATGAGGGCTCACGTTTTGACAGCTAGTTTATCCCTACTACAGTGTTGTTTGTTACCTTATGGTTTTTTATCTGCATTCACAACTGTCACAACTGTTTCAACAGGCTGCTTTTGAGACTATATAATATCTAAATTCCTTAGAAAAGAATCTGCTCTTGTAGGGGTCAAGCGGGTGAGGAAGCTTGTGGCTAACTAATGGTTTTTGCTTGCTTGGCCTGTTCATTTCATTAATAGTAGAGAATGTTCTTCATTCAATGACTGATTTACTTTAAGTAAAGTAAGTTTAAAAATGTTAGAAAATATTGTGTGGGAAGTGGAATTTAATCTTCCCAAGGGAGACACTGGCCTTCAGTTTTCAGATATTACTTCAAATGTACCTAAAAATCATCAATGGTTAAACAGAGCTGCTTCAAATAATGTTTTGATGGCTTACAAAGGTCAGACTAAAGGTTAGTTTAACTATTTTAAGTTGCATAACCTTCAAAAGATGGTGACAGCTGCAATAACTCAGTAATTTTGTGTAGCAATCAATATGATGGCTGGAAAAGCATAAGAAGGGATATATATAATTTTCAGAACTACTGTAAAATCCAGGTGGGATTTTTTTTACCAAGAAATATGTATTTTTACTTCAGGGTAGATAATGTGCTTTTCTATTTTTCAAAAAAATTCAGTAAAGACAAAGTACTTCAATTTTACCATGAGACAAACTTGGAAAAAAAGAGATTCTGTCCTTATTGACAGTTACTGATTCATCTGTGAGTACACCTAGAGCTTTCTTCTGTTTTTATGCTGGAATAGCTCACAGAAATTAGTATTAATGCTTATTGACATTCATCTAGGTAAGAAATGTGAAAACTAAATTATTTCATTTATTTTTGTACTCAGTGGGAGCTAAAATCACAGATACTCTGTTAGAAGGCATTTTTTTCATTCTTTGTATCTACCAAGCAGCATCTTGTCATATAAATGCTGTCATAATTTTGAGGTGAACATGTTCAAGCCTGAATTCTTGACAAAGGTAGGAATTTCAAGTCTGTGTTTTAAAAAAGAGGGGTAGAAAAGAAGCAGACTCAAATGTATTGTTGACTGAAAGATGATCTTACAGCTGCAGCTGTGATTTTGGATTTGGAAACCTTGTGGTGCCTCCTATTTCTTCCAGAGTTGTCCTCAGAGATTTTTTACCTGTTTGATTCTGCCCTCCATTAACCCTGACTCTTACCTTAGTCTGCAGATAGCTCCATTCTGAATCTTAAATCGTTTTCTCACAGCTCCGCCACTTAAAGTCTCAGCCTTTTAAGAATGAGGATATCATATTTATTTGTTTCTGACATTACAGTAGCATATGCCATGAACACAGACATGATTTTTTGTAGGAATTACATGTGAACTTTTGAGTGGACAATTTAGTTTGTTCAACAGCCTATAAAAATAATACCAGAAAAACATTAAGAACAGAACATTTAAAAAAGAGGGAAATAACAAATTAATAAAAATAATAGTTAGTGCAAATATAAGCTTCTGAGTATAATGAAATGGAATATAACATTGACCATGTCTTAGTCTTCCCATGTCTTCGAAAAATAGTTTGAACACAAGTTCAAAAAGTCACATTAAAATACATTAGCATGTTTGAAAGAAGGGTGTGCCATAGTATTTTTTTACGATCCTAGCATTTGCTTGAATTCCAAAATTTAAACTTGAATGAACTTAAATAATTAATCAATTAGCTGATATATAAGACCTAATTTTCTTTCTCTTGAGATTAAGCAGCTTTATTTACCACTTGTTTTAAACCATTGAGTTTATTTGTAACAAAAAAAAAATTTCCCCTTTTAAACAGATTAAATATTTCCTGAATCAGCATTAATTTTTTTACTAACTTCAGTTGATTTGAATCAGTATTTGAGGGAATTATTTTTTTAATTATTTTTTCAAATTTTATGCATCTTTAGTTTGGATGCACCAGTCTTTGTTATCATGTATATTAGCCTAGGTAGTTAATTAGTCCTGGAAGTTTGCCATTATTAAAAATTAATTTAGTATTGATGCATCCATATTTTTTCAAATGTATGTTTGAATTATGTACTACTTTCTTTAGTCATTAACTAGAGCAATTAATGACATGCACGAGGTTTTTCCTTCATAAATATCATTAAAAATTCCTCTCTTTAAGTGGAAATAGAGCTCCATAGAGCTTGTTCTGTCGTGGCACAATTACAGCGGTTTTCCTGCTCCAGCTCCTCGAGAATGTATGTCCATTAAAGAGTCATTAGATAAAAACGCACAATCAACTCCTCAGCAGGAACAAGAACCCACTCCCCGAGCTGTGGGAGCACTCTGGGGGACAGGCTGAATGCAGATGCTTTCTTACTTACTCTCCGGGACTATAATCTTTCACTCCTTCCCGCACACTGATGTGGCTCCAGAGCACTGACATCAGCACCAGTGAGAGCCAGGTAAACCCAGGGACAGACTGGATTTCACTGTCTTCAGCTAGATATGCATTAATAAATTAAATGGATGAAGATCTTCCTGGACACTGAAGTCAAGCAGCTCACAGAATAGCCCACATCTATGGCAGGATTTTTTTGTCATCTCGCAGCTGGGAAACCTCATGCATGGTGCCTGTTGGGAAAGGACCTTAGAACCCTCCAACTCCCAAGCCATGCTCAGGTTTGCTTGAGAGAAAGTTGGTTGATGTGGGCATATCTAATACCATGGGCCATCCTCAGAGTTTATTAGTCTAGTCAAACCTATCCCACTGAACAGAAATTTTCCCATGCATGGTTTCATTTGCCAATGAAAACCCTGGAAGTGAGGGTGAAAGTGTGCAAGTCCCAACGTGCTGAGGTGCCCTGCAGAGTCAAGATGACTTTTGGATAGGCATGGTTACAAAAATGCCTGCCATTAGCCACTTCCAATGAAAAATGGGCTTTGGGAGGACTTTTTTGTACAAATTTCTTTCTTGGATGCAAGTACCTAAATGCAACCCCGGGAGTCCTTGACTTCACTGCTCTTCCAAGAAGGCTTCACAGTGATAGTAGTGCAAAGCACTTCAGAATACCTGAAGAGGAATGACTGAGCTTAAAGACAAGGCCACGGCATATTGCTAATGCTCACTGCTGTGGGGTTTGTGTGAGTGGGAGCACTTGGCCAAACACAGCACAGGTGATGTTGCAGAGGAGAACACCCTGCAGGAACCCTATTGAACAGCTACTAAACTACCCCATTTTTTTCCATTTTTGTAGATCCCTTCTTTTACCTTCTGAGAAGAGGCCACATCCCTCATCTCAGTGGGAGGCTAGTACAGGTTTATGAGCCTCCCATGATATAACAAGGAAGGAAGAAAGGAAAATTTTCCTGGTCAGTCTGTGAGGTAAGCCTTTATAATGTCTGATGAATTCAGCTGGAGAAATTCTCAGTCATGGAGCTGCTTTTAGTGAAACACTCTTCTGGGGTGGTGGTGCAGGCTTCAGAAAGCTGACTTTTTCAGTGAACTGATAAAATTCAGAATTTAATCTCAGAAGATACAACTCACAAGAAAGAAAGCAATATAACTTTTCCTACAGCTGTTTCCTCGTGACTTAGAGACTGTTGTACTCCACAGGCAGCTTTTTAGTTGACTGTCCTGAGGGTAGACTTAAGGTATGTCTTTAAGTCATCATCTTCAGCTTTCTTTTTGTTTTCTACATTTTCTCTAGTTTCTGTATAAGTAGCTCAAGCAGAAATTTCAATATAGCAAATGTAATGTTTTATTTTTAGATAAAATCAGATACAGAAAGTAGAAAATTATTAAAAGCTTTCTCTAATTGTGCAGTTAGATGGAGTACCTATCTGTGTCTATTTGTATAAAGAACTATATGAGAGAAAAAAGGAAAGAAAAAAATTCTGCAAAAAAATTTCTGCAAAAAATTTCTTTGCTAAATCTCTTTGTATGTTTCTAAATATTTGTTCCCATTTCTCACTCCCTTTGCCTTCCCAAAATGGAATGACTTTTTATAATTGTTTTGGAAACAAGATGGCAAAAGGTGAAGCCTTTTAAGCTTTATTCTGCATCAGTTTACAAGGCAGGATATCTGACCATAGCTGTTCTCTGGCTTCTTGTAGCAGATAACACAAAAATGTTGACAGAAACTGGTACTGCTACTGCAGTTCAGCTTTGCATATCATCTTTTAGTATCCCAGTTTGTTCCTATAGGCTGAAGTACTGAGGGTTTTCTTAAGAGGACTAGTCTTGTCTGCTGATTTTATGGGCAGGAGTTACAATGAAGCAGTGAGTATGAGTGATTTCCAGTGTTTGTGAGTGTTGATGATGTGAAAGTCCCAGCTGCAACACAACTCTGGATCCTATCTCTATTTTTAAGACAATCTGAGACCCTAGAAATGAACAACACTGACTTTTGTCCTATTAAAAATCCAAAAGGTTTCTCTCCTCATGACATAGTCTTCAAAGTAAACTTGACCCTGGCGATGAAATTCTCTCAGGCATTGAGATACCAGCTTTTTGTATCCCATGGAGGTGACAGGTTTCTGACTGATGTTTGGTTTAGACATACACACAAAGTGCCTGAGGCACCCGCTGAGCCTAAACAAAGAAGCCTGGGAAAGGTCTCACTATATCCATTGTCTTACACTGACATCGGCCTTTCCATTACAAAGGCCTTCAAGACCTAAAGTAATCAATAATGATGAATGTGGTTTTTCCCTGTGTGCATCTGAGACAGATGGAGAGTCACTGTGGACAATAATAGCCTGCAGGCGAGGGCCTTGACATGGTTGTTTAAAAACATCCCAAAAACCGTGCATTAAAAAAGGCACAAAGTTTTGTGATTTTTTTTACATGTTTACCTGCTTAATGACAGATTCCTTCGGCAAGCAGTAACTGCATTGCCTGCTTGCATGAGGATCAGGGCTGTCACTGAGCAGCGTCCATCTCTCAGAGAAATGACAGCAGTTTTTCCACATGATTTTCTCTCTTTGCATCTCCCGTTTTTTCCAAACTCCCATTTCCCAAGCTTTCTTTACACTTTTCTCCATTTCTCTCTTCTCTTGCTTAGGCTGTCTGGCTCACAGCATGCCTGTTTACAGAGGCATCATGTAGCTGAAAATACATACCTCAGTTAGTTAACCTTGGGAAGAAACTGGTTCTAGACTATGCTGCATTTTAAACCTGCTTACATGTAACTGTGTTCACTTGGGGTCAGGTGGAGGAAGCCACCAGTGGCATATCCTCAGAGAGGCTGCAGGTATCACCGTGATGAGCATGGACCTAAGAAAGCAGTCTTGCCAAGGGGCTAGGAGGTTGGCTTCATGTTGAGAGCAGATGTTGTGTATACCTTATCCAATCCCCGCCTGCTCACATTTGTTCCACCCACAGCACATCTCCCCTTCGGCAGAGGCATATCCCAGTCTTCTGACAAATGCAAACAAAAGGAAAATCGAAGCAGACTGCAAATGATCCGAACTTCATTAAAAAAGTGGTTTTGTTTTTCAGTTGCCTCAGTGTTCTTTTGTGATTCCAGTAGAGGTACAGATGGGTAGTTGGGACAGATGATGATGAGTCCTTAGCAAAACCTATAAAAGCATTTACAGTAGCATTCACCTCAGAAAATTATTTTAGTAAAGCTAGGAGCAAACAGGAATAGAAATGTGAATCTCTGAAGTTGGATTTGGCCCTCATTTCCAACGGCATGAGAAAGAAGCTTTCCTGATTATTGTTAATAACCTAAAGCCCAATGTAAACATATTGGAGGGTGTTTTTTTATTACAACATATTAGTAAATAATCAGAAACTGTCCTTAAAATATTTAACATAGAGTTCAACAGATTGTGCAGTAATAGGTGCAAACTGGAAACTATTACGTGAAGGACACAAGATATCTTAATGTTTTAATTAGCATATTGATCTTAAGGTGTGGCTAGCTTTGTTTCTGAGCATATGATCCCTGCCCCATCCACAGGCAATCTGGGCTGTGTGAGCTGCTCCACTGATCACCTAAAAGGATATGTAGCAATGCTGTCATGCTTTTCTTTTTTGGTCAAAGGCACCTCTCTCAGTCATCTGCAACACCTGGACTGAGTTATTGACCATTGCTACTGTCTCTGTGCATTGAAGGGGAAAAAACCCCATTGGAGACAAAGTTTGTGACATCCAGCGAATGCTTCTTAATTCCCAGATCATAATATACATGGCCGCCATCCATGAGTGTGTTTCCAACCTTTTCCTTCCCTTCTCTTCACAGTCTTACAGCTCCAGAAGAACCCACGTGGTCTGTTCACTTCAAGACCCATTCCTCCCACACAAGTGGAAAGGAAAGAGGAGGGCTGGCATTTTTAATAATTTATTCCAACCTTCCCATATGGGGGAGGCGGGGAAATTGAAGGCTTCTGAAATTAGTGGGGCTGCACTGTTGCAAATGAAGGCACTATTTAGCCCAGGATCATGCTAATTCCTCCCTGTGGACAGACTTTGGAAGAAAACAAAAAAGCACACTCAAAGACAGATTGCTTCCTTTACATTAATAACAAAAGTGTTTATTCTAGTAAAAAGTTGGAAAGGAGCAATTAGAGACTTCAGGGAATAAGCTAAGTGAAAATGTGTTTTCGTTTATCCTGGATTACAGATAATTTACTGAATTGCTGTATTTTACTTCTTGTGGTCACCAGAGGCACAGTGACCCAGTTGTGGTAATGCTCCTCTGCCATGCTCTGAAAAATCCAGTAACCCCTGCGGCTGTCCCGGGGTACTGCTCGTTACTGCTCGCCCCAGCCTCAGAAATGTCCTGTGTGCCTTGTACAGGGGACTTCCGTGGACAGTCCCCTGCTGCTTGCAGCTGCTGCCTACAAGGACAGCAAGCATGGCTTATCTTGCTGTGTGAAGGGAAAGGGATAGCAAGAGGAAAGTGACCCTACAAGTAATTTCTGTGGTTTATTTGTAGTAATTCTATATTTACAATGTGCCTTAAAAGCCTTCATCCAAATCTGTTTGGCAAGCTAGTTAGCAGTTCTAGCCCAAAAAAACTTTATTTATGTATCTAGTCTTTACTGATCAGAAAAGATGATGGAAAGAATAAGATGGACAAATTAAAATGAATCAATGCAAATTTTACTTTTAAAATAGCTCTTTCTTCATTATTTTGTGGTTTGTCCTAAAGCCATGCCTAGCCCTCATGCACTGATGTGTTTGGATCCTCCCCCTCCATTCTTCATACACCAAGCGAAGCATTTGCACTGAGCCCTCGCATCTGAAGTATGCCCAGCCACTGGAGTGGGTGTCAGGTGATCCCGACAGCTTTCAGCAACCTCAAAACCCCTGGCTAGAGGGATTGTTTGCTGGAGTGTGAGACACTGTGGGAGTGGTGTAGCTTTGCCATTTGTGTGTGTGTACTTTTAGGCACATGTTGTAACTCTTGGGGATGGTCCTGTGCAGGGTCAGGAGTTGGACTTGATGAACCTTGTGAGTCTCTTCCAACTCAGCATATTCTGTGATTCTGTGCTCTGTCTATCTAGCTTAAACCATCTCTGCTCTGAACATCAACATGCTCTGAAGTCACGGATATCTTTCCTTCGAGAGGATTTGACAAGGTTTCTTAACAAAAATGAAGGAAACAGTGAGAAACTGCTACCCTTGCTGATTTCAGTCTGGTATGGCCTCTAGTGTGGCCCTAGCTGTTTTCACTGTTGTCCACTGCATTTAAACAGAATTTTTAAAAAAATTGTACCTATTCTAATCTCTTCTATCACTTACAATTTCATCTCATCCCTTAAAGACTTGTACTTACTTCTAAAACAGAAGACAACAGCTTTCAAAGATGACCCCTAAAAAATGACCCTAGTGATAATCAGGTAGAATAACCCATTCTCCTTAGATACTTTACCATTCTGGTTTTTTTTCCTGACCTCTATCCAAGTTTTTTAAATTATATGTTTTGAAGGTCTGCAGACTTATATGTACTGAACTAGCTGATTTTGGATAAAACATCAGGTTGAATTCCATCATCATAGCCTGCCAGTCAGTCTCCTTTCCTTCCTATAGTTTGAGATCTATAGCTCAGCTTTCTGCAGCATGGATGGAGAGGGAAGCAGTAATTTATATGAAAAGGTATTTGGTCTCTCTTGCAGATCACTGGTTTCATGCTGCTAATATGACATCCATCACCAACCAGTTGTAAGTTTCCATCTTCAGATAGTTTTAATGCAGTATGTATCTCCTCCTCTGCCAAAAATACTGCAGTGACCTTCTTTTGAGATGGCTAAAGCCTCGGCATCATTAGCAAGTTCCACACCTTAAAGGAAAGACTGTAGGTTTTTGACCAAGCAGAGGTGAGAAAGCACTGGTGTGACTAAAACTGCCACTAAAAGCATCTGTTGCTATAAAAAGCAATAAAAATCTGTAAGGCATGAACAGAGAGCAGATGCACAGTCTTGGTTGGCTGGTCAGTGCAAACCCTGCCAGCTCTGATCTCTTTTCCAAGCCTGTCAGCAGCATCTCTGTCTTGTGTGGGCTGAGCTTTGGATTTCTCAGGCTCTCACAATCAAATCCTGCTGAGTCAGAGGAACTAGAAACACATGAAGGGACACGAGGTGTCAACCCCATGAGGTGTGCTGAACACAGGGACTGGCCAAACCAAGTGTTATTCCTGCAAGAGATGGGCATCCTGTGAACAGCTTCTTGATGGTCTTCTCTCAATAATTGCATGAATGTGTTGTATTTTGTCCTGTATTAGGCAGATCTAGGCTGGATGCAAAAAGGTGTGGCCACACCATTTTCTGTGTACTTCTCTGTGTCTAATAGTCATTAAGTCTTAACCATTTCTGTGGCATCAAAGTCAACCATCTTAACTTAATTAAACCTCAAATGATCAATGTATTGACTGCCAATGGTATATGCATCAGTCCAAACTGAAGAGATGGAACCTATTCTTCCTTAGAGATTTGGCTCCCTGAAAAATCAGTGGCGGCCAAAAAAAACCCCTGAAATGAAACTTGATCTGACTCCACTTCTTCCCAGCTGGCTCATCTTTCACAATGTGCAAGGGCTATGTCCCCAGTGGTGGACTGAACATGCCCAGGACTGTTCTTAGCAGCTGGCAGGGATTAGCCACCTCCATCCAAAGTATCACCTTCTCTCTCCCCCCAGCACAGAGTGGCTGCAGGAAAACAGCCAGCTGGGAATGGTCTCTAGGCTCTGCTTACTCTGAAACTACACCTGCAGACTGTGATAGTAGGACATTCTGAAGGCTTGCCAGTAACTGTTCTAATAAATTAACAGTACACATGATTAAGTTTCGAGCACTAGGAACACACCTTGAGACTGTAATAGATAAACTACAGTAGATATAGCCAAGCAGCCTAAATTCCGGACAAAAAGCTCTGGATTTTCAGCCTGCAGTAACTGTTGTGTCTCAGACACCCTCACCTTGGATTTCTGAGGCACACTGGAAGCTCCCACATCAACACACCACGTAGTTAGGCAGATGTTTGATCAGTGCTGGACATTCCTGGTTGGTAACTTACCCTCCATTTAGTCTTTCTCCGTTTCCAAAAGCAATGCTTGCAGTCCACAAGGAGTTTAAATTATACTCTTGATACTGAAATTGCAGTGTTAATGCTTTAAATTACACTTCCAGCTTGGGCATTATCTTTACTTATTCATCAGGATCACACCCACGGGGCCTTCCGTTTCTGCAATTGGTCATTGAGTGAAAATGCTTTCCTTCTGCCTGACCTGTGCAATCTGCTGCAATGAGCAGCACGGTGTTATCGTGTATCACAGAGCCCAGGTGGTGCCTTCTTTAGTTATTTTTACTGTACTGAAACTGCCACTGCTCCTGGGCTCTCTGCACTCTGTAGTGGGAATTATGTTGCGTTTGAAAAATTCTGCCCATTGTAAATTATCCTGTACACCCAAATGGTACATCAGTAAGGCCTAATAATAGCAAGACCAAAACCTGCTCCAAACCAGTTCTGTATATCATTTGTAAGCATAATGGAGCTCACTGTTCAGTTCTTCTCTTGGTCTTGACGGTACTTCTTACCCGGGGTTGTTTACTTGTCTGACCAAGTCTGACCAACTTGTCTGACAGCACGTTAGGAACTCGTTGTGCTTGGTGTACTCTCAATCTCTTGCTCACTAATGAACTCCAGTGGTGCTCCTTGTCTCTTGCCCTCCATTCCTTGCCCTGCTGTTGGGCACTTACGGGACAGTCCCACCAGAACTCATGGGCCACTGTGTTAACCAACCAAATTGCATTTAGAGATATTGAAGTGGGAGAAGTCCCTGCATATATAATGTTATTTTCTGTTACACTATAGATTCGTTTTCTAATGCATCTGTAAATGGAAATATGTTTTATTAGTCATTTATTACCCACAACTCTCTAGCCAAAAATATACTTTAATGTTGATAAAAAATGCTTAAAAGTAGCATTACTTAAATGAGCATCATTACTAAATGAAAGGGCGTTTTAAAGGTTTGTTTTGTTTTATTTTTCTCTTTTATATGATTGAATTTTATTTTGCATTAATTTAAAAATAGAGCCTTTGAAGTTTCCATGGGTACAGTCATTTGATTTGATGGGATTGCAGCAGCACTTCTCCATTGCTCTATGATGGAAGGCCAGTATCTATTTTCTGCCCTGGAAAAGAATTACTTGACTCCATGTGACTTTCCTTTCCACCACCCAGTTTCCAGATTACTCTCAGGTGTAACTGTTTTTGTGACTCTTGGCTTGTCCATGCAGCCTAGGAACCATTGTAACCTTCTGGGTATTTCTTTATGAATGTCAGTAGCAGAGCTGGCCTTCAGCACTGCACAACAGATTAATAATCACTTGGCAGTAGCAGCTGTGGGGTGTTTTCCGCATCTGATTCTCTGACATCTACTTGATAAACCTTGGGAGCAAAAATAGTTGTTCAGTTCAAAGTTCGACTGTGCATTGTGCACTACTGAGCCAGCCATGCTACCACATCCTTACAGTGGAAAATGACTCTGCAACAGTGCAGCTGGTGTATCTTTTTCTGCTCCTGCATTGTAATTCTGAGGGTGAAAAACCCTCATGAGCTGCACCCACCTCACCTCTTCCTGCCAGAGTAGCCATTCATTGTGTTTCTTTCAGCAAGCACTGTGTTGCTGAGGAGGTAAGTGATGTCCCTCAGCTACTGTGCCATGGGACAGAGCTGATTTTCTTAGGTAGCTTCACCAAGTTAACACCAAAGTGCTATCAAAATCAGTGTCTCTGTCACCTCAGTTAATGGTCTTGGCACAAAGACTGAGGACTGAAAATGTCTGAAAGTCCAAAGTCCAGGGAAATATTGAGTATGAAGTGTTAATTACATCGAGCATGTGTCCGGATTGGAGCTGAGGGGTCCATTTTTTGCTTGACACTTTTCTGTCAGTTGCTGTTTTCATTTTTCCTGCTGTTCTGGGGAAGACAATCTTGCTGTGCAGAGTACAAAAAGCCAGGCGAGGACCAGCCTGAGCGAGGAGAGAGACTGTCAGGGCCTCACCCCCTCACTCCGTCCCAGCTGGTGTGTTGTCCCTTCTCGTGGTGTATGAGACAGTTGCTGTGCAGGGTCCCTCTCCATTTACAGCAGGGTTACATTCATCCCACGTGCTTCATTTTGGCAGAGCAAATCCAGTTCTTTCCTCTCCTCACCATGGCAGAACACACTACTTGTGATTAAGATTTTTTTCTACTTATGGGGTTTTTTTGCTAGGTTTTTTTGAAAATCACCCATGGTGAAGAAACAAGGCTGTGCATTTCCAAGAAAGTGAAGCTGACAAACAAAAATAGATAATCTGTCCTTCAGGTGAGCTTTCTCTGCAGTACAATGTGTGAACTACTGGAGCCTTGTGGAGAACAACAGTACAAATTGCATGGTCAGGGACTTAATAATTCTTAGGTATGAATCATTGCTGTCAGCATTTCTATGGGAACAGAGAAACAGTGAATATTTAGGCTATTTTCACATGAATTCTATCAGAACATCCAGAGGTTGTGCAATGTCTAGAAGCATGCAAAAACTTAAATAATTGTATTATTTAGATTTCGCTAGTTACTGTTACTGGGCTTTTTTGAAAAGTATGTTTTATACAACTTAGTCACAAAACATTTAAAATCAACAGAAGACAAACAGGACATTTGGCTGTCAGTTCAGAACAATGAACTCATGAGGTTTATTTTTATATGCAAGTTCAGCCTGGATGTGTGCCATGTAACACAAAAATCCAGTTACCACTTAATGCCTTTTTTTCTCCCTTGAACTGATGAGGGCATCTGGATCCCATTTTAAATTGCAAACTAGGCTTTTTAGCTTTTTAAAACAATTTGCATAGCTTGAACTAATTAGTGCTTTGGTTGATGTGTAGGCAGTAAAACAACATGACCCCAAGCATGAGAGGGGTGAAGGAGAGCTGCATGAATTTTGGCATTTCCTAACTTTTGAGAGCTTGGATTGGCTACTCAAACATTTCAATGTAAGCAGGGTATACACACAGAGGAAGTCATGAGGTAATACTAGAAGGAGACCCCTAGGATAAGCTATGCTTGTTTCCCAGCATCGTAAATAAATGTTCACAGAGCCTAAATACACAGCCTAATATTCTGTTACCCTGAGCGAAGCCAACAGCCTCAGCCAGATGCATCTGCCCCTCTTGAGTTGAGCTGTTCACTGCAGTCCCTGAAGCACGTGTGAGCTCCTGACACCAGAGGTCTAATTTCTGTGATCTGCTCTATTTCTGCTGATATTGGGCTGATGTCCCTCAGTTCCAGCTGGCTGGACCAGCTTTGGCCAATGCCCAGCCAATTTCCTCTCAGGTTTTGAAGTGACGTTTTTCTCTCTCCAATTATACTCAAATCTCTACAAGCAACCCCGTGGTTATGTTCAAGAATAAATAAAATGTGGTGCCTTATGGCTGAATTACCATTGAAGCAGGTGCTGTAGGGAATCAGGAACCCTCAGTCATATGAAATGATAGAAACCAGAAGGAACAGATCATTTCTATTCAGTACAAATCTAGTTTGTGTGAAAACGAGAAAACCTGAACTGTACCCTTCCAAACCCAAGTGTCAGATGCATATTCTTAAAAGGGATGGCTCGGTTTAGGTTTTGCCCAGATTACAGCACTTTGCAACACTGTGGTGAGAATGATGAGGAGGGATTGCCTTGCTATGGTGTTACAGACCAGCGAGGCATTTCTGCAGAGCTGTGCAGGAACTCAAGTTCTGATGAAACATTTTGGTTTCACGATACAGCTTTTCTGCCAAAAGCATTATGGCATTTCACTCGTGGTACCCTTCAACCTTCTGCAGCCTGCAATTCTTCACAGACAGCTTTGTTACAATTAGGCTTTTTTTTTCAGAAGATGGCAAAATACATTCCCTGCATCTCAGAAACTGGGGAATGACTGTTGCATGAAGAAAATGTTTCTGGATTTTTTTAAACTTGGCAAAAACATCTTCATTCTTTGTGCACAGAGGTAGTTAAAATTATTTAGCCAAAATGTTCTGAAGCAGTTTTCCTTGATGCAGATACTTAGCACCTAGAAATGATGACCCCCCTGCAAAGACACTGTCAGAGAATGGGGCTGGGGAGCAGCTCTGCAGTGCTGCAGTGCAGCCCTGAGGTCACGGTGGGCAATCAGCTGAACACCACTGAGGTGTGCTCTGACAGCAAAGGCAGCCAGCAGCTCCTAAACTGTGTGACCAGGGGTACAGCTCAAAGGTCAAGGGAAGGGATTGTCCCCCTCTGTGTGGCATTCGCCAGACCGCATCCAAATACTGAGTGCAGTTTTGGGACCTGGCACAGGAAAGACATGGACAAACTGGAGGGAGCTCAAGGGACAGACCCCAGGATGGTAGGGCTGGACACTTGCCCCATGAGGAGATGCTGGGCAAACTGGTCTGGGTCAGCTGAGAAAAGGGATGTCTTTGAGGCACTTGACAGTCCCCAGCACCACCAAAGGGTCATGGAAGAGATGGAGTGGGACTCCTCACAGTGGTACAGGATGGGAGGGCAAGAAGCAATGGCCCCAAGTTGGAATGAGAAAGCCTCAGGCTGAGTATAGGGAGAAACTTTCCCCATGAGGAGGCCACTCAGGTCACCCTGAGTGGCTGTGCTACCTCCGTCCCTGGAGGCCTTACTGGTCCAAGCCCTGAGCAGCCTGGTCTGACCCCAGTGCTGGCCCTTTGGGCCGGAGGGTAGACTGGGTCTCTCCCAACCTCATTTAACCTATCATCGTCTGATCTCAACCACCTGAAAATGGGGTACTGCTCTGAACACACTGAACAAGTGGCAGTGCTGCCAAGCTGACAGCAGCTGCACTGAGCCTGAGATCACTCATTGCAGATGTGATGGACAGCATCCAACCAGCAAATGGCAGGCCACGTTATTCTTCGCTTTTTAAAGGTATTTGAGAAGCTCTTGAGGTCTGTGCAAGTCTTCCAGATAGAAACCTAACTACCCAGGTTCATCTGTAAAAACCATATATGGCCTCAACTGTGTTCAGGTCAACACAGTGTTACATTTTACTGTATGCTATTTGATACAGATTAGATTTGTAAATTGAGAAATACTGTAGCAACCCTTGCCAGGGCAGAGCAATCCAAGAAATATTAAGTTTCAAGTCAATTCAGATCTCAACACTGGAGCTGTATCCACAGCCTTGCACACCATCCAGTTTTCCTTAGTATCTATCACTGTTACTATTTGTTATGACAGCTACGTTATTTGTGGGGTAACGGAATGTTATAAAATGAAGCAAAGCTGTTTAAACTATCAAAATTCCCTTATTGTGTGTACTTTCGTCTTAGGTTTCACTATTTTTTGAATTATCCAGCATGTACAGTTGTATACTGTAGACATGATAAATCTGTATATTAATCTTTGTGACCCGCGTTTGCCCTGGCTCATGCTATCTCAGTATTTCCATGGCAAAAAAAAAAAAAAATAACAAGAGATTCAATGTAGAAAATCTAAGGCATTTACTGTGTTTATAAATCTCACTATGGGCCTGATCTTGTAATTCCTTTACTTGGTTAAATTTTCATTATTCATCTAAGGACTGCTGCCGAAGCGTAACATTATGTGTAAGGGAAGATTTGTAACAGGCCCCAGTGACATGTTAACATTAGCAGCAATCATCCCTGTCTTCCATCAAGTGGAGGAAGTCATGGAAATGAAACAAAAAGTTATTGTGGAAACGATTAAATCGTCTGTGTCTGCTGGGGGAAACCAGAGCATCACACAGGGAAGCTGCAGGTGTGCTGAGAACAGCCCCGTGCCCAGCTGAGAGGCAAAGGGCCAGGGGAGGGCAGCTGCAGCAGCCCGGCCTCAGCCCAGCTGAAAGGAGACCAGGTGCCACAACTCAGGGCACCTGGGGGAAGATCTAGTGGGAAAAGAGGCAGCTACAGGGATCAGTATGAAAGCAGCAGCATTTTCAAGAACTGGTCTCCACATTAGCCCTTGATGTCAGGGCATGTACTAGCTTATTATTCTTACTCACTATTATTTTTATTATTTGTTTTATTATTCCCTTTAGTTTGATGCTAAACAAACAGTAACCTAAAAGGACTCCTTCAAGGCCTGGGCACTCTGCATGCCCTCCCGGGGTAGACCCTTAACCTCCCTCCTCTCACCATTAGCACGATCCAGAAGGATTCAAGGAAGGCTTTCATTACCTTCCATTAGGCTGTAATGGCTAATGAGGCATGGCCTGTGTGTATGAACAACTCTGCAGCCTGTGCCTCCGCATTCCAGCCCTAGGAGGGGATGGGGTGGCAGCAGCTTCAGGACATCCAGCCAGGCCGGCAGGAGGGGAGAGGGCACTGGCAAGGGTGGTTAGCACTGGGGGGTTGAAGAGGGAACCTGGCACCATCTGCAAATCCCAACCTAGCCATTCCCACAAAACCTGAGAACAACTCCTCATCCTCACTTGCTCTCATGGGAAATAAAAAAGTCCCAAGTCTGGCTTAATGTATTTTCCTGGCCAAAACCATAAGAAAAATTCCAGGTTTATTACGAACTATTATCTGCACCTTAGCTGTTCCTTATCTGTGACAGGATGCAGTAAATCAGATTAATCTGAAGAAAGAGGAGGAGAGATCATGCTCTCTGCTGTTGTTTGTTTAGTTTAGATGAGTTGCTAGATGCCTTCAAGTTTCAAATTTTAAATCCGTTGCCAAAAGGGTGGGGAGATATATATGAGAGCCTGCATGACTGATATGAACACTCTTCACTTTTTCATTTCAGTTCTCCATCTTTTCCCTGCTTCTGAGCTCTTGTTATCTCCCTTAGAAGCACCTTATGCATCCTGCCGACACTTCTATATTTTTGAAAAAAAAATACGTAAGAATGGTCAAGAAGTCAAAGAAGAAACAGAGCTCTCCTGATTAATGTATTTATATAATATATAATTTTGCAAATTGTGCTGGAGATTAAAATTTCGTAAGGTGGATGACTTTTCTCTTTTTACCTCCTGTGCAAAAAGGAGAAAGTCTAGTGAATTTTCTTGACTACCCCGAACAAAATTAATTACTTTTTAAAAGCTGGTCTCTGGGAGACCTAATTATCTTTTTATCTGTGCTGCTAACATATTCCTAATCTGATGTTGATCCAAATGATTTCAGAATCTGTACTTCTTTTTCCTCAAAAATCTGCTGCCTCTCTAAGAGAGATTTGAAGAAGCAATGGCTCAGAACTCCATATTTCTAACTGTCTGACCTGCCCTCAAATTTAAGAGCAGACTGCTGCCAAGGAACAGCAAACTTTGTGCTAATAAGGCATGTAGTGCCATAGGAGTGAGTCAGGGTGTGGGGCGCATGCATCTCTCTGCCAGAACTAGGAATGGAATGGAATGGAATGGAATGGAATGGAATGGCCCTGCCTGCTGTGGTGGGTAGAGACAGGTGGTGTAACAGAGGTTTAGGAGAAGTGCTTTATCACCTCCTGTATTGTGCCATGGATTGCCAATCCTCTTACAGCCTAACAGCCTTCTGGGTCCGGCACCGGCTTGTGCAGCTGCTCAAGAAACTTTCAGTGCACTTACAGCGCAGATTTACAATGGAGCTTGGAGTTAGACTGTGTTTGCGTTTCCAGGGATGCTGAAACTTACCGTTATTATAGAAGGAAGCAGAAAAAAACCCCAAAAAGAACATTAGGAGAAACAGAGGGGTTCAACAGAGGGGTAAGAGCACTACACTGGATAAAGACTGCCAGCCTTTAATTCTTGGGGAGGGAAGGAGCAGCAGAGGTGATTTGAGAACTGTCAGTCATCAGCAAATAGGAAACACATGCAGTACTTAGTACTTTATGCAGCATTATGGAGCCATTGCAGGAGGGTTCGCATGGTTTGAGACCTTTCATAGGTCTGTGCATGTTTGATAAATGCTATGAGATCAAGCGGTGAAGTGTCTTCCTTCTTTGTGCAGACCTCAGTATCCCCATTAGGTGTTGCAGTAACCTACATATAAATAGGTATCTGGAGAAGTTCAGGTTCTGTTTCCTCTGAAAGGAATCTGCTTTACATGTATCAGGGACATTCTGCAGACTGGACTGATGCATGGTAAGTTGGGTCAGGGAGGGGATTTGCTTCGAATCAGCTTACTGCTCTGCACCACAGAAGCCTTGAGGGCACAGCCTTTGTGCTGTGGAGTGACCGACCCATGTGAGTTAGGAGGTCACAATCTGAAGCATTGAATTAAGCTGTTGCTTAAAGCAAAGTTCATTACCATCTGTTTGAAAATACTTTTTTTCTCTCAAAGAAACTTAAAATCAATTAAAAATCACTTCCTGATAATACTATTTATTTAAGTAGTCCTTAAATCAAAGCAGTTCAGAAGGCATTAGATTCTGAGAGGACTTACACATCTTTTATAACTTCATGAACTATATGATCTTCAAATCTCCACAATGATATCTGACCTCCAGCAACATTTTTGTCATGTGGTGCAGGGCTGTGCCAGCCATCTTCTTCAGCACAGCAATAAAGAGCTCTGCAAAGCTTTAGTCACTGGCTTTCAGATGTTAGTTACTCTCTTCCACGTCTGACAGGCGGGAAGTTGCCACAAGCACAGTGATGGCTCTGCACCTCGAGTAGAGACGGAGGTCTGGTGCCAATAGACACATCATGAGTGACCTGGGTTTGGGAGCTGCTCTTCTAACCCTGCAACTGAGTGGGTGATACCAGAGAAAAAGAACAAGACTGGTGCTATAATCTTGCATTTAATTAGTATAAAAGTATATCTCATTTGTGATGATCAGAAATACTGAATTCCATGCCTTTCCAGGAGAGATCCTTTCAATCAGATAGAAAAAAAAGGACAATTTTATCTTTTCCTTGCACCAGCATGCAAAGAAATTTTTTGAAAAAGAAAATCTAATTAAAAACTGTTAACACAATCTTCACAGCTGAATCACATTCCTCACGCTTGTCCTGTTGTGTCAAACAAGAGACATCTGACTCACGACAGAGGCTGCTGCTCCCGAGGCCAGGCACCTGAGTGTTGGGCGTTGTGCTATTCATTATCACAATCGCTGAGACCCTTTTCACATCAGGCTCTGAGCCTTGATTTCTCTGCAGAACATTTTGCTTTTTTTTTTTTCTTGCCAGTTTCCTAAAGTATTTTCTCTGTCTTCTTGCTGATGAGATTCTTGGAACTGTGGAGATCGTGGTGAATTTGTAGGTGCAGTTTGTCATAACTTGAATTGCAGGTGTTTGGAAGCAAAGCTGGGGAAAGCACAGAGTTTGCCAGCAGCGCTCTTCAGAAGCCTGTGTTCACTTGAAGAAGAAAAATGGAAATAAAAAGAAAAGGATTTTATTTGGAAGACTAGCAGAACGGCCAGTACTCAATACTAGTGCTACTGCAAAGGCTAAATAAAATGCTGTGACCAGATGTGTATCTGTATTTACATTTAATGGATAAAATTCTACCACTGTCTCATATGAAGATGTTTAAAACTCATCTGCTTACACTGGAGCTGATTTATTTTGCCAGTATGGGATTAATATACTTATTGACTGCTAGCTCTTTTGGGATGTTGATTTGTTTTGTTTGTGATTTTTTTCAATATCAATTTAAGATAGTATAGTCATCAAAAATAACAGTGTAGTTATTTGCCAGCTAATCAGTTGGGTTGAAGCCTTACCTAAGAGCCAAATAAATCATACGGAGTCACTCCCCTTAGATTCTGGGTCAGGTACTATAGCTTATGTTGTTGATATTGAAATATATTCCTAGGGTGTCACATGAGCTGTCATAATTTTATGTGGGGACAGAGCACAATTTTGCGCTATTTCTGTTCAACAATCTATAGTGCAGTACCTGTCAAAATTTTAATTGCTATCTTTTATAAATTTGACACAAGAAAGCGTTCATTTATAGATGATTATTGCACTATAAAACCATTAATAGAAGATAACCAATGTCTTTGTTTCTGTGGCTTTCTCATTTTCTAAGGAACAAAGACTGGAATTATTTAATTCCTCTATAAAAGATATTTTCCTACTAATCCAGTTTCCACGGGAGTATCATATTTAGATGTAAAACAAAAGAGAGGCAATCCAAAATGGATTAGCAAACATAAATATTCCCAGAGACCATGAAATCCCAGTCTGTCAGGAAGGGTGGACAAAGGCTCATGGTAATGCACAAATACTCATCTCCTGCACTAGAGACCTGATGTGCTGGGGAGCTAATGGGATTGCTGCAAAAGGGCAACGTGGAAAGAATTGGCGTGGTTCCTGCAGCCATGGTATGTGTTTGATGTGCAGTGACATTATACTTGTGGAAATAAATTATTTATGTTGGTCTGAGGGGGTCAGCAGAGAAATTCCCGTGGCTAGACATGGATTGTCTTCCAACATTTCAAGTACCTTTTCTATTTGTTTGGGGTCTTTTCCAATTCCTGTTCTGTTTTAGCTATGAAAGTGGTACTGAATCACAATACTCAGCTGCTCCTGGGTCTGGCTGACAAATGACACATTTGCACAGGGGGAAAGAATTGTTTCTTCTGCATCTACAGTGGTTTTCCATGTTTAATGGAAGGAAAAGTCTGTCTGTTTTCCATGAATAACATCATGTTATGATTAAATTGTTGTTTAGGTGCTTCTACAACCTGAGGTGGTCCTTTAAAGGGTTTGGTTAAGCTTTCCCCATGTAGTCTCTTTCGCCTCAACAGTCTGGTCTGGGGAATAAGAATTTAGGAATCAATATCCATATCTATATAGTAACTGGTATAAACATGTTTGGATTTGCAGTCATGGTATGTTTGTGGCTGTATGTCTGAAAAAATGTTTTGTTTCCCAAGTTATTTTTTTCAATATATGCTTAGCATTTTCCTAAACCAGAAGCAAAAAGTCAGTGTCCATAATGATATCAAAAAGACAGACATTTCCTAATATCTGTAGAGGTAGAGGATGTGCACTATACATGACTGCTGACATAAAAATCTAGCTCTGTGCAAAACATGATAGAAAAATCTCTCTTTTAGCAGGCAGGAGCCCAGCTTAGAATATTTTGTTCTTATTTGTGTATCTGAAGAGCTAAATCTGTGGTTACCAGGAGTGCTTTCTGCACAGCTCTTTCCTCCAGTACTTGTATATTCCTCAAGTGTCCTTGAATCTCCACAGGAGTCTTTCTCAAAGGCTGTTTGTTCTTCCAAGTCTACACCAGGGGCAGATCAACCTGAAGCTCTGTAGATTGCGTGTTAGACTTTGATTTCATTCAGTTCCAATATTCATTATTCACTCTAGTTCAACTAATTTTTTCCTATTTTTTATGTACAAAAGAGTTTTTTGTTGTTGGATAATGTTTGGTTTAGAGCAGGATGTGAGACTAAGAGGGCAAAAGAGTCATAAGCCTTCAACCAGCCAGGAATGTAGTGGATAGTAGAGACAGTATTTCTGGGATTTTCAGCTTGCTGGGATGTGCACAAAAAGAAACAAGTTTTATGTTTCTATCCTTGAAAATTTAGGTAATATGCAAGCAATGAAATTAGGCTAAGGACTCCACTAATTCTAGTTGCCTTGAAGTGAGAAGTAGAAAATATTAACAATATTGATAAAGTTGAGCTTTCTGTTTAAGCCAATTCCTCCAGAGAAGTGAATGCTCTCTCCTCTTGAAGGAAATACCTTCAGTTTAAAGGCATTGACTGTTTAATCACTGGTTACTTGTCTCACTTGCAAATACTGCTGATGGTTATATTTATCTAAATTGACTCTCTGAGAAATAAGAAGTGGTTAAAATCTCTTCAAGTTTTTTGTTTTTGAAGACAAAGAAGAACTCATAAACTGCCTTGTAAGATTTTTTTTCCACCCATGCTGAACTGCTAAACTTGATGTTTGACAGATATTTTAGTAAAAGAGGGCAGCTAGTTTCTGTCTGTTGTTAACTGGAATTTCTATACAGTGGATGAAATTCTGCTCTCCTTTATTGAAGACATACATTTGGAAAGTTTAAGTAAAGTCACTTGACTGTCTCCTGTAAAAAAAGAGTGAGAGCAGAATGGATGATTTCCATAGGACTATTTGGCCCATTATAGACAGGATAAAATTGAAAATAACAATAGCTTTGGATAGCTTTATCTAATTTAAGACCATTGGAGAGAAGGGAAGACAAACCGCTGACCTTATGTGCAAGCAGCAGGCCTGATTCCTTTGTCCTGAGTCCTGCCAGTTGTGCTGGAAATCAATATATAATAAAGATTACATAATAATACAAATTGCTGTAGTATTACGTATTGAGGGGCTTCTCTTTTGAATTTAATACATAGGCCAGCTATAGTGGTTGGCCGGTTTTCTATTGCTCCTTTTTGTTTGCTCACGTTGGGGATGAATGTTGTAAGGTAGCCATCCTGCTTTAATTACTGATCCATCACTCTTTATTTACAAGTATCTTCTTAAAAATCACTTTTGAAAAATTACTACTATTACATGGTTGATTTAACCAGAGTAGTAGGTAGTTGCCTCACTGCTGAAAGCCAGTGGATAGGCTGTGACTGCTAAAGACCAGAGAAAAGCATCTTTTCTATGGAAAAGCCTGTCCTAAAGACTGTTGAAATTAAAGGTTTCAATAATTTCCCACCTCTTTAGGTCCTGTTCTGATAATGTGGGCATGGGTGTCCAGGGACACCAGGTGAGCCCTGGCCCTCAGGAAGGATGGAATAAATTATGTTCATGGCTTGGGCCAAAGCTTCTCTGATCTCTCCATGTCTGCACCAGGCATTGCAGCTTACTACCACCTACAACTGGGCCTTGGCACATCAATGTGTGGTTTTTCCACCCCAGCTCTAAGCTACCTGTATGTGTGGGCACTGGGACTATGCAGGCCATTTCTGCCTTGCACGTGGCTGCTTTGCAGCACAGGTAGAGCAGACACTGAGCTGTTTGTGCCTATCCTCATAGTCAGCTTCTGCAATTTTTTCTATTTACACCATTATGTTGAAGTTTGATGTCCTCTGAAAAAAAGAGGATTTCATTAAGTCTCCTCTTCTTCCTTTTTCCTCCCTCCCTCCCTCTTTCCAAGCAAGTAATTTCTTAAGATAGATTCAGATAGATTGGGAGCCTTAGAACAGATTATACAAGTCTAAGTGAGTGACTTCACTCCTTCACTTTCCCAAGGGAACAAACTGATAAAGGAATATGTTTCAGTGTTTTATTGCACTGGTCATTCGCTTTAACGATGTGTTTTTCCTCTGCATAAACCTAATGGTTCCCATGGTGCTTTTTCCTGGTGTTCTTGGCAGAAATTTCCTCCCTCTGCTGCTGTCCAAGTTGTGATCATACCGAGCTGTTGTGTTCTTCTCTAGGAAAGAGCTATATCTGTGTTGTGCATGTGTAGTCTGCTAATACATAGTGGAAACTTACAGGAAGAAAGAGACAGCATAGATTTAAGACTTATTAGGACTAAAGTTTCCAAGATGTAGTGCAGCAGTACACAAGCATGTTGAAGCAGGACTAATTTTGTGACTGGAATAGAGTAAAAAGAAAACACAGTGTGTGCATATTGTTCTGGTTCCAGCAGATAGTTCACAGACATAAATGCTGGGGCCAAAAATAGTCAAGTCAATCTCAGAGTTACTTTATACAGCCACCTACTGTGCTACCTTTTCTTCCTGTGCCCTTGAATTGAAAGACAGTAATTTCGCTTCCAGCCACGCTGTATTTTGCTATGTGTTTCAAGTCTCCTGGGATACAATCATCACTTTTCAGTTGTGCTCTGCTTGCTGTAGTTATGACTGCTGCAGCTCTTGCTGCATGGCTCTATTTGTGCGGGTGCCAGCTTTTAATTGCACATGGTGTACTTTGTCCACCTGCCTTTGGCCACTAAACCCATAAGCATACAGCAGTCAGTTTGCTCAGCTTCATTCTAGCCTCACTACATTCCCCCTGGAAATTTGTCATGTGACAGAAAAGAAGCAAAAATTAAGTATTCCTAGCAGGGAAACAAGGAATGTTATTTTTAAAAAAGGATCATGCTCAAGGAAGTCAGTTATTCTGAGAATTTTGTTCACTTTTCCTTTCTACATATGGATTTAGAAAAGAATTAAAGTCATCCTCATGAAGCATCTTTCTACAACATAGTTTCACCCAGTGATATGAGTTGAGCACTGAACAACATTTAGTCACACATCTAGCTAGAAAAGGCATTGATTGTTGTTTTTGTCTTCTAAAAAAATACATACTGTGAATTGTGTTTAAGTGTTTGGGAAAAATTTTTACTTCTGTCCAGCTTTATAAAATCTAGTTAGTTGTGTTTAACTGCATTGTTTTTCATTTTAAGTAATGTCACTTAAAAAGATGAAGCAATAATCACTGAGAAAGCAATTTTAGCAAGAGTTTCTAGCCTTGCGAAACTTTCTTAGTGGTTAATGTTTGCTATATAATTAAGCATTTGGCACATACCAGGTTTCAGCTGAAAAAACACTTTGTACCTTCTGTAATTGTTTTAAGAAGAAAACTTGCAGTTTTGAGATCCATCCTGCTCTATCAAGAAAGATAAAGTCAAAGCTATGCTCTTGTGTGTTATCTGGTTTCACGTTTGATGTGGTATTTTTTAGCCATTTTGAATACAAATGCATGTTTAATAGGCTGAGGAACAGGGAATCCATATGGGTCTTCAGCAATTCTGTAAATACTGATATACTCTGAATAGCATGTCTGTTCCCATGTCTGGGAGACAAAGATAGAGAAAGATCATTTTATTGCTTGAGTATTTTTCTTTTTCTGGTTTCTATTTTCCAGATTGAAATCAATATTTCAGGGCTAATGGATGAGGATGTCTGCTGTTGCTGCCTAAAATGCTGACCTTGGCAATCAATATATTCAGGTTGGAGCATTTGTGATGTCAATTACTATGGTAATACTTCAGAATTTACTGCCTGCAAAATGTCTGTGTTATTGGGTTAGAGTTCCCCTGCAATCTTATCTTTCCCACTTTCTCTCTTTCTATACTCTGTAACTGCTGGGGACTCTGAACCCTCGAGCAGAGCTCCGCTTAGCAATTATTTCATTAGGACTGGATGAATAAAGACGTGTGTTTTGTGTTCTAATTTGTTGATCACTGTGGAAATACAGAGGAACAAGCAAGGTGTTCTGAATAATATGTTTCACTTCAACTGAAAGTACTTTGTTATGATGTTTTAAAATCTTTTCAGGCAGATATTGAAGATTTCTAATAGCAATGAGGTAAATTGCCACATAGTGAAGAAACAGGACACCTTTCTATAGAAAACACTGAAACATTTGACTTAATTTTTTCATTGTGGTCTGTAACCGAAGTGAACAATTTGATTGTATCTCAATGAGTTCAGTGGCAGCAATTGAATCTTTTTCCCCTGAAAATTATTTTAAAAATATCTCATAGTTTTGAGATTTTAACTTCAGCCATTTCCAAGTGCTTTTAAAATGGCAACTTCCTCCTTTCTCCTCTTTGTTTCCTTTAACATGAACTATCTACTGTGGGGTTTCCCAGCTCTTGCTTCAACAGAATAGGGTTTGACACCATAATTCCTGCCAGCACTGGTGCTTTCTCTCTGTTACACACCAGCTGGTTGCTGAGCTTCTCTACCAAGTTACCCACATACAGGGAAGATCTTGACCTTTACAACAGATTGATCCTTGTGGCCATAAAGTCTCCCAACAGATCTAAGAGATTACTGACCTTAGTCCAGAGCTTCAGTAAAGTCTGTCAGTCTCTGTAAAGCGTAACAGTAGATAGACCACTATAAATGATGGCCTCCTATTCATAGGGCAGTCTTATATAGAGGCATCTAATGTTATTAGAGAAAATTAGGTCTGTCTTGGAGCTTTAAAACCTGTTTGTGGGTCTCTGGCCCACAAGCTGTCAATCAACTGAAACCTGTCACAAAGGTTTGCAAAGACTGGCCACAAATTAGTAAAGAATGACAGCTATTGTACATGACTGCATTGCCTTCAGATCTGTCCAAATCTGCATTTTTTGCAAATCAAAAGGAGTCTGTGGTTAACAGAATAAATGCTTTGTCTTATAGACTACTGAAGACAATCTTGAGTATTGACATTATTTGTTTTATATGTATTTTTTCCCCGAAGAAGTAAGGTTCCCTAAAAATGAGACTTCAAAAAGCATTATGCATGTGTACTTGTATCAGTTGAAAAGTTTATTCCTCAGTCCTGGAATCACCAATACCTTTGCACACATATGGCACTGTTTAAAGGGTTTTCAAATGCTTCTTGTAAGACTGAATAAGCAAGGTCTGGCCTGAAGCCCTTCAGGGTAATTGAGAGCTTTTCCATTGACTTCAATGGGCTTTGGCTTAGGACATTAGTGAATTTAGTCTCCCAAGCCCACTTGGACTATTGTTACCCTTATATACTAGTAGAAAACTGAGACAAAAAGTGAAATGACATGCTGTCAGTCATACAACAAGTTGGCAAAGACAGTATAGGAACTCAATGCTCTTGCTAACAGTCCAGTTATTCGACCACCACGTGTCCCAAAAACTACAAAACCCCACAAACCAAAACTCCAGAAAAAGGGAAGAAAAGCTGAGATTTTTTATCCTGGTGAAATAGCCCTAAGAATGGCTTGAGACTAAAGAGAGAATCTTTCAATAGATAGAGGCTGTCCTAGCTATGATTTCTCAGGTATGCCCTGAGCTCCCTGGGTTTTATGGCCTTGCTGGGGATATCACTCACATGGGATGACCCTCCCTCCCATGGCCTGTGCTGAAGTTTCTTGGTGCTGATGTGGATCACGTTGGCAGCTGTGAGTCACACTCAGCAGCTGCACTTGAGTGCTCTGAAGGTGCCCAGACAGAACAGAGTAACAGCCAGACTCCAGGAAAATATTTGTTAGATGATGCATTCAGGGAAAAATAAATATTGATGCAGGAGCAGCCTACATTCCTGCTTCTATCTGCTATGGCTGACTTCTGCCTGGGACTGGTGCAGGTGCTCCCCCTTTGCACACTCCTGTAATGTCCCCTTTTTGGCTTCACAATCTGTTCCCATCACAAGAACAATTGCAGTGCAAAGGAGCACCAGGGTGCAGGCAACCTCCCAGGCAGGAGCCTTTTGGGAGCTAGCAGCCTCCCTTGCAGTGCTGCTGCCTTCATCTTGCAGGATGGAGGACAGAGCCTTCTTGGAGCTACTCTCCACTAGGAGACCTCTTCAGAGCTCCGACTATTTCTTGTACTGTATTTATGATAATCCTAGCAGCCTTTGTTGTAATTTGTCTGATAATCTGTCCTTAATTTCTTTGATTTTTTTTTTTTCTTTCCTTTCTTTTTGTCCTCCTATGGCTTTATTTTTTAGTTTCCATCTTTTAGCCTGTTGGTCACTATGGGCATACCTGGGTAGATCTGTTAGCTTTGAGTCCCCTGCAATATACGAGGATGCTATTCCCCTTTGAAATGGATGTGTTTATGGCCTTTTTTTTGTTTGTTTTGTATGACTGAAGAGTACAATGTATCCAGTTCTATGATTTTTCTTAGGTTGTCAGCCCTAGGCTGAGCAAATAACACAAGGAGAGAGAACTTTTGGATCTCCTCCAAGTTTTAGTGGTCACGTACACAATGAATCCTTTGCAACCTGGAAAGAAGAATAAGGTGGTTTCTTATAATGACATTTCTGCAGGTTGCTCCAGGACTCATTCTTAGATGTTCTCTGAGCTAGGGAAAGATTCCTAGCTGATTCCTAGCTTTTTCCATGCTGATAGAGACATCCCTGCCAGTGCTGGCTGTATGAATTAGTCAGGTATGTCAAAGGAGAAGAAAAAGCATATACAGCCAAAGGCTACAAAACCCTGAAGCTTATTCGCCTTCTTTCCTTGACCTTCATACCTATTTGATTTGAGGCCACCTCATCACTATATTGAATGTGATTTACATGGTTCATTAATTAATAAGCCAAAATTATATTAAGAAGCCATGAGTGCACTGTTAACTAATAGGTCTGTCAAGTTCTTACTGAAGTCTTCAGGGATAATGCCCAAGGGGCAGAACTTAGATTAAGTCCATTCATATCAACTGCCATTATCTAAAAGGTATGACTTAACTGATGAGTGGTAATTGGTTATGAACTGTTGTGACCAGGTCCTAAATTTGGCAAAGAAAAAGAAACTCTGAATTCTGCTGACCTGGAAGGCCTTGATAAATACTGTCCAAGACTCAAGAGCACAGTCTTCAGCTTCACCTGATATTTTGTGTGTATCTGAGCTGCAACACTGAGAAAGCCCTGGAAGGCAAGAGGCTTTACTTAAATATTGAAGGAAGAAAAGTTTAATGTGTGCTTGTGTGGGAACATAACAGATGCTGAGATCTGAACAAAAACCATCTAGATAGCAACAACCAGATATAAAACTAGCACAAGGTCTGTAGGGCAACTGGCTAGCCAAGGATATATGTGTTTTCACTATAAGTCTTCTATTTCCTGATCACTGTTGCAGATTCGATCAAAATCACAGGCAAACCCTGGATGACAGTCCCATTTCTGCAAATAGAGAGTAGTAATTGGAAACTGTTCTCCTGGAAAACCATTTAAATCCTAGTGAATCAAATAAATGTTTTTACCTTTTTGAAGTGCTTTGCGTAGACTAGAGAACGAATGCCCCCTCTCTCTCTGAACGCCTGTCATTTAAAAGGGTGATGACTACAGACTGTGCTTTTAGAGTATGTTTGTATAGATCACTGCAGGACAAGATTTAGAGCAGGTCCTCTGAATGCATAGTCACTTTATTGAACATATGTGCTAAAGATATCACTTAAAGTATTGATGGATACATCCTTTTCACTGTCTCCACATTTATGTATTTTTGAATAGTCATAGAAAAATAGAGAAGTTTTCTCATCAGTGTTTTTTAGTCTCTTTCCATATTTGTAGCCATTGTTGTAAATGTAACCAGTCAGAGTGTTCTCTCAGGTGATGTTTTCCATCTAGTTGCTTGAAGTATTAGGAAATATGGGTGCCAAACCTGAGTTTTAGTCTAAAGACAGCTTCTTGCTACAGCTGCCTTCAGAGATATGAAATTGGACATGTATGTGAATTTTCCCAGTTTGCATTGTCCCAAATGTAACTTTTTCCTGATACTATCAAATTAAACAACAACAACAACAACAAGCAATCCAAATTATTTTAGTTACTAACATGGCCAAAGGCATTTCACTTCTCAGTGATTTGAAAGAGCTTAATGATTTCAAGATTTAAAGTGGCTTACCCACTGCTTCCTTAAATATTACAGCTGAGTTCCTGATCTAGGTTAGATTTTGAAAGTACTTCTGATACATAAAGGCATGTTGTTATTAAGATGAATCTGGTCATTATATGTTTTAATTTCCAAACAGAGTAAGGAGTCTGTGTACCAGTACAATGTGACCGAGCCTTCATTCTTGCAGACTGCACTGTGATTAGTGGTGTTTCACACAATCACAGACTCATAAAGTGGTGTGAGTTGGAAGGGACGTTGAGGATCACATAGTTCCAATCCCCCTGCCATTGGCAGGAACACCTTCCACTGAACCAGTTTGCTCAAAGCTCCATCTAACCCGGCCTTGAACACTTCCAGAAATGGAGCATCCACAGTTTCTCTGGGCAACCTGTTCCTGTGTCTCACCATCCTCATTGTGAAAAAATTCTACTTAATATCTAATCTAAGTCTATCCCCTTTCAGTTTATCACTGTTACCCCTTGTCCTGTCACTACAGGCCTTAGTAAAAAGTCTCTCTCCATCTTTTTTATGAAAAACCCTTTTGGAATTTAAAGGCTGCTATGAGCTTTCCACAGAGCCTTCTCTTCTTCAGGCTGAACAACCCCAGCTCTCTCAAGCTGCCCTCATAGGAGAGACGTTCCAGCCTTCTGAGCATCTCTGTGGCCCTTCCCTAGGCTCACTCCAGCAGGTCTGTGTCCTTCCTATGTCAGAGACCAGAAATGGAAGCAGCACTCCAGGCAGGGTGTCATAAGAGCAGAGTAGATGTGCAGAGCCACCTCCCCCGACCTGCTGGCCACACTGCGTTTGATGCAGTCCAGGACGTTTTTGGCTTCCTGGGCTGCAACCACACATTGCCACCAAGTGTTGAGCTTTTCATCAACCGACAACCCCATGTCCTTCTTCTCAGGGCTGCTCTCAATCCATTTCAGTGGTAAAAAACCTGGAGAATAGATAGAAAGAAACATGAATAATTTCCAGCAATTGTACTATAAGCTGAGCAGACTTAAGTATTTTTGAGTCAGTAAGATTACCTAAGCTGATATATTCATCTCCTCTTACTTTGATTTACCACCCCTCACATTACAGAGTGAATTTCATTTGCTTTGTAAGCATCATTTCATTCGATTGGGCAAATACATCTTAACACTGCCACAGTAATTGCTCAAAAGGCATGATATTACTTGCTTGTTTTTTGAAAGTGCCTGCAGATGCCATTTAACACCTCACAAAATAGATGTTATGAACACAAAATAAATATCAATCCTTCTCTCAATGACCTAATGATCTCAACATGTGCTGAGAGATGAAAGGCAGTGAGAGGCACAGGAAAGGAGAAGAGACAGATGAAGCAGTGTGTTGTAAGTAAGTATCTACTACAACTGCATTGGTTCAGGCTTATCAGAGGGAAGAGGAAGAAGCGAGAGGGCTGGCACAGTCCTCCCATTAACTCTGCCTAGAGCTACTTGTAAGCCAGTCCCATGAGAGAGGAGACACTGCAGTGTGGTTTTTCTGCCCATCAGCAGCTCAGTCATGGCTGACTCTGAACCAGAGCTTCACACACTTTTGCAATAAGAAATATTGCATCTGGTGTTTCTGACCGAGGTCTAGATTAGTACAGACATGAGTGAGATCATGTAGAACAAGAAAGGATTCTTCTGCAGCTAGTACTACTTTTCCATTAGTGGAAGTAAAGGAGAACTAGGAATGAGAATGAGTTCATCTGTATATTTAATGTCTCATGAAGCAGTCCTCCTGAAGCAAGAATCTGACTTCCATACTGAGCTGATGAAGGCATACAGGTTCTTCTTTGCAGGAACCCAGCATGCTGTAGGTTGTGAGTTCTTTATTACAAAAAGAATGAAGAAATCTCATGGCTTTGCCATCCTTCTCTAGCTCTTGGATGGAAAAACTGATACTGTTTTAGCTAACTTCTGAGATGAGAAAGAATTAAAATGAAGACATACTTGATATGTTCAGAGATGTCCAAATTAGTTCTAAATATGGTGGTTCCTGACCAAGGACTCCCAGAACTCTGGAGCCTTCTCCACGCCTTACCCATGCCTTACCCATTAAAGAATGAGTCTTTAATACTGGTCGTATGGTCCAGCTGACTCCTAGAGAACAGAAAGGTTTGGTGCCTTGGATTTGTGGGCTCTGCAACTTACAGGACAAATTCCTATTAGCTCAAAAGAGCTCTGTGGCTGACAGCCACAATTTTGACACTTAAATCTTGAAAATACTTTTTAAAATTACTCATACCTCTCTTTCAGAGTGAATACAGGCTATTCCATGAATATGTGAATGGTATATTTATCTGTGTGGTGAATGTACCTATCTCTATAAAATGCTCAGTGCATCCACATTTCTAAATTCCTGATTACCAAAGCAAAGATATTGGAATGATATATTTCTAGTACACAGTTAGGTCTGATTCATCATGATGATCCTGGATGAATAGGATCCAGTCTTCCTGTTAATGGATGCTTTCCCTAGCACAGCCACTGGAGCAGAGTAATGCATTACTGAGGATTTTCATTTGTAGATACATTCTGTAATTGCACAGCTACCAAGAGAGATAATTGCTGGTTTCCAGATGTTACCACTGCAGTCAGGGCCACTTGCTGTTTAAATTTAATCCTCCTCTGGACCTTCCTTTTCATTAATTAAAAACTATGAAAGTAGTTTCTACATTTAACTGCACGAAAGAAAGACAGACAAAAGCTGTGTTAAAAGCCTGTTTGATTCTGAGCACTATGACAGTGTAGTGAGGGCAGCTACCTAACAAAGCCTGCTTAGTGAACACTCAGGAAACTCACATACTAGAGGAGAAAGCAGAACTGAGATTGTTGTGCTTTTAACATGATTCACAAATAACGAGCATATGGAACAAAAAAAGCACACTTCATCGTTCCAGCAGCGTTCACCCTGACCAGAACAGACAGGTTTTCAGCTTCTACCTCCACGGTGTGTCTCCTTAAAAAGAAAACTGAGAGGCATTCTGCAAAGTCATGCGGAGGAAGTGCTCCCAGTTCATTGTGCTTCCTCGCACCCTGAAGGCGCTCTCTGTGTGAGCATTTGCAAGAATAGACCATATGTTAATGACTTACTCACTAACCTCAAAGCCAAATCCACATGCTATAAACCACCGCTATTACCTTTCCTTTATGCACTGTGCTATTGCCTGAACAAAACCCATAATTTCAGAAAATGTTGGGTACAAGTATTATATCAAGATGCGAACTGTGGAAAGTCAGCTCATACATTTACAAGAAAGCCATTACGAGAAAACGTGTATGTACTGAAATCAAGATAAAAATAATTTATAAATATATCCACAAGCCAAAAATATGATCTTCTATTATGATGAAAGATGCTTGGAAAACATTAAGAATAACAAAGCAGATTCTTTCCTACCATAAAAAGCTTTGCTCAGCACAGGAGGGCTTCAGGACTGCTGGAAAATATGAGAAAGGTAAACACAGAACAATGATATCACCCAGACATTTTGAAACAGGGATTTTGTTTTTCAGACTGTGTGTAATTGGGCTACATATTGGATTTGTTTAAGTACTGTAAAGTTAACATATCTGTATGGTAGGTGAATAATCAGGTACTTTTGTATCTTCCAGTGATATTCGTGTGCTTTTTAATTTTCTTTTGTCATTCCCTCATCTCTTTTTTGCAATAGCTTTGATAGTTCCCCATATACACTGCTTCTTTACCCTGCTGTTAGCCCTGAAAGAAATTGACAGGTCCCCTATCTGGCTTGTTAAGCTCTTGAAGCTTGCTGCATCCTGCATGTAGCATGTTTCTGATGATGCCGGCAGCATAGACATTTGAGCTCGCAGCTGCTGTAGTGCTGCCAAATCAATACACTCACAAAGCACAGCGAGCCTTTTGTGTAGGTTCAGAAATAAAATTTCTCTTGTCTATAGGGCAATCTGTAAAGTAAAATCTCGTAACACGCAGTTGTCCTCTTGGAGCTTCACTGAGATATGCATTTATCAGTGGATTTAACAAGGTGCTAAGTTCTCAAGGCTAAGTGACAAGAAGGGGCTTCCTTGCTTCAGATCAGTGCCACGTCCCCCTCTACCTCTCCCCCACCACCCCAGACTCCATCATGATAAGGCATTGCATATGTTTCTGCTTAGACTTGTCTGCAAAAAATCAAACTCCTAAAAGATGCATCAGTTGCAGATATAAACCTGTCAGAAAACAATTATCAGCTGTATCTCTCTGTGATCTTATTAAGTCACTTGGGTCTTGATAACCTTGCAGATACCCTCTGTAGTGGAAATAATCAAGGCAGAAATAATGCAATTTATTGATAAAACAAGGAATCTGACTGGGTCAGCTTGAAGCTCACTCAGCTGTTTGTTTGCAGGGGGTGGGAGCTGGCTGTTCTTAATTTCTGTGGGTTTGTTTTTTTTGGGGGGGATGGGGTTTTATGTCTGATAGGACTCAACTTATATTTTTTTCCTTTCCTCTGATACAGAAAAGCTCATTTTTTCTTCCTCTCCAACTACACTGAACATTTAGCTTTAGAACTAATATTCAGGAGTTGTCAGATTAGCAGACAAGAGAAAGAAGGGGGAGTAGGATACAGGGAAGGATCAACCACAGAATGTTGTGGAGAGCAAACTGAGACCTAATCTTCTCCCAGACCTTTGTCCTGCCACTTCCCTGGGAATGGTTGTGTTAAGGATGAAGCTTGCAGGGGTGCTAATGAGTTGTGTTGGACTTTGGCTCAGCAGGGTCATGAGAACAGAAATTCACACAAACTGAGACACAAAGAAAAGAGAATTGCATGTGTGGGATGAAGTGACTATTTTAGCAATTTGGGCTCATCTTTATCTGTACTTTTTCACTCACTTGTAAGTTATTTCCTCAGGGGTTGGATTTGGAGATTCAAATTTGAAAAATTTCACCTGATGGTAAAATTCAGCCCAATAACCTATTTTTCCACAGGGAAAACTGTTACTCCAGAGGAAGGAGGATTGAAGATAGAGGAAATTGCAGAACTTCACTTCTGAGGAAATGTCTGGTCTCAGCAAAAATGTGGAAATATGGCTTACATTAACTTTTGAGCAATCCTTTTCACTTCATTTTGTTTTGAAGAGCACACTTAAAAAAGAAAAGGATATTTTACAGACTGGTTTTTAAAAACTCCCTAAAAGAGAAAACATTAGGTTGAATAGAAGGATATAGCACTGGCTTGGAAGGGCCCATGGAGAGGAGACCCATGTTTCTTACTGGGTCATATGAAGGCTGTCACAGCTTTGCCTTGCATAAACATGGCTGAAGTGAGTGTGATTAGGCTGAAGAAGAGGCTCCCCACGGAAGAAGATGAAAACTTAAAAGTTTTTAAAGTTAGACTATACAAATGTTTTTAATTAAGGACAACAAATTTAGTATTGAATTATTAAAATATGAATATCGATCTAATATCGATACCCAACTATGACGGACAAAAACTCTCTAACCGTTTAAAGTTAGAAAGGGTATGTTTTATTACGACGCCGGGCAGTGCATGGGTCAATTCCCTAATGCGCACTGCAAAGATCACAGGCGAATACAAGCTTTTTATTTACAAAAGTGTTGAATATACAAAATACAAATGCATATTCACACTCTTGTCACCGCCTCTTCTCCGCTTCATATGCTAAATAGGTCCACGCCCTTCTGGGCATGCGTGGTTTGCTGTGGTGGTCGTGCGGGGGTCTCTGGTGGTCTCTGAGGCTGAAGATTGTGGTCTTCCTCACGACTGACCTCCTGAACTCTTCTCCTCTGCGCGTGCGCTTTTTGGTCCTTTGGTGCTTATCTGAGCACGTCTGTCAGTTTTGATAAGCTTGGAGACAGAGGAGCCCCTTTATCTGGGTTCTTTGCATCTCCTGGTCCTCTCCGGTATTGTCTTTTCTTTTGCCCTTTGTACCATGGCAGAAGTTTCTTAAGTAAAAGGTTAAAATTCAACACATAATTTTACAAGCTAAAACGTAAATGTTTAATTTATGTTGTTAACTCAAGTGAACTTCAAAAATCTCTGTTTCAGTATGGCTTCAATAAGAGCAGAGCGCTGAGAAAAACATCCATTAGAAGAAAAGCACTGAAAACACTTTGAAGAACCTATTCAATAAGGTGAATATATATTCATATATATTTTTTATCATTTCAATGCAAACATTTTTATATATTTTGTGAAAGATGTCTGATGGTTCTGCTTCCTTATGTTATAGTAAGGAGTCTTAATTAAGATCAGTTGTCTCTGTCTACACTACTCTCACTACAGTCTGCCTGATGATTTTATTCTATAATATGATTCAAAACAGACTGTAGTTTTCACAGACAGATAGTCTTCAGAGATGCTTTCTTGAATGTAGTCAAATGATCACTTCCTCAGAAATCACTGCACTTCAAGTAATCATTAGAATTTTTTTCAAATTGAAACAATATCACCTTTCAGCTGGTTTCTACTCTGTAATGAAGACTTGTACATACGGATATTTATACATAATAGCACAGCCTTTCTCATCACGTGTGTGAATTCAGAGCCAACCTGTGCAAGTCAGACAGAGATAATTTGTTGGATCCCATAAAGAGAATGATGTTATATGGAAACAGATGGCTCTGTCCCAAAATCAAGAATTATTTCCAAATGCAAAGAGCGAGGGTCTCAACTCTCAGCAAATACTCTGTGATAAATCAAACCATGCAGGAACTTGAACTGTTCAGTCTGTCTCCAGGCTCATGGTCTGGTTTGGAACAGGAGCCAAATGAAGATTGAGGATCATGGTCAGTTTGTTGCAGCCACATGGAAGCAGGGCATCTCAGTCTTGAAGAGTTTGCAGTCCATCTGCATATTAATAGCTGGTGCTGCATGGAAGCCAGTAGAAGCCATTGTAAAGCCTTTCACCATCTTAGAAAAACCAAGATAAGACATACGTGAGTCTGTACATTTCATTCACTGTGTTGATTTCAGTAATCCACTGAGAACTGCTTTATTTTTAATAGTTAATCTGAACAAAAAAGCTAAACACCACGTAGCAATTTAGAGAAAATGGAGTAAAAGCATTCAATTATTTATGACAAAAAATGTAAGACCATTCTCCCTCCTTCTCCAATAAAGATTAGATCTGATGCAGAACATTCCCTTAACTCTTGTGTGAAAACTAACGTTGTTTTTATCACAGTTTGAACAAGTCTTTCAAAATTCTGTTTGTTACTGATGAAGAGTATTAGGACACAGGGACATGAGAAAGTAACAGCTTTATGAAAGCAAGGCACAAGCATGGGTCAACAACAGGAGGGAAAAATAGGGAGCAGAAAAGGCGGTATGTGACTGAAAAGCAAAGAGAACAACAGAAGGCAATGTGTTTTTTATCACCAAGAAATTCTGGAGGATGTGACCCCTTGCGAGTCTGTCACTTCTCAATGGGGTTTGCAGTGCATTCTGCACGGCGAGGCCTTGGGTTAATAAAATTACAACATGAGCAAAATGTTTTCCTTTCTCATGCCTAAGCAGTAAAGAGATAATAATGATGGTAAGTCAGGAACCTTGGGTAGTGTCCCTCTTCAGACATGGGCCATTGGTGAGAGGGATACATATTCTGAAGCCTGGATGGTTTTGATGCATCAACATAGTTGTGGGTTGCCTGATGTCTTACTCTTTCTACAGTAAAGATATGACTATATTTTTACTTTTTATTTTTCTCTTTTATATTTCAACATCTGATGGTTTTGCAAGAAAGCAGAGCTATGGATGCTGGTCATATCCTGCATATTTTCTCCCCTTTTCCCAGCCTCTTTGTCTGCTTTTTGCCATGTACTTGAGTGACACATCCCATCTGGTTCTGCTGTATTTCATGATCCAAGATAATACTTAGTGTCATTAGACATCAAGATGGGACATATCATAGCTTGTTCTCAGTTCGTGTGCCAAGGGTATTAATCTTCTCCTTCAGAATTCCAAATAATTTCTAATTTTTTTAAGTTTCAGAGTGTTAAGCATGCCAGGGAACTATATTTCCGTGTTAGGGCTGATCCTGCACCCAAGCAAGCTTTCTTCAGGGACCTTTGTTTTGTACCAAACATACCATGACTGGGCTGAAGGTAAGGTGAGCAGCTGTTTCTTCCTGAATCACCCAGTCGCACTGCAGCCACCCTGATTATGTTCCAGTCCTGTCCACTGTCCTGCCTGGTACCCTTCCTTTGTAAGGAAGGGGCATTCTCAGGGCCCATTTAGGGCAAATTTGTATTGCAGAGCTATGTAAAAACCAGCTAGTGCAGAGGCATTGGACAGGGCCTGTCATACAAAAGATTCTTCATGTATCATCTGGTTGTTGTGTCCTGTATTAGTTTGAGACTATGGTATTTTTAACTACGACTCCCCAAATTTGCTTTATTGCTGATAGTCTGTGGCTGGTAAATTTTATGAGTCTAATCAGTCTGGGAGCCAAATGCAAAGTAAAGCTAAGCCAATGGTATCTAATTTCTGCATAGAATAGGAATAGATAGCGTAATGAGATTTTGTCATGTCCAAAAGCACGTAAATTCATCTGACATTACAGGCACAGTCATTGCACACACACACACAAAACAGGACTTCCTGCTTTTGTGTACTGTTTCCCATGTAGTTTGTTTATTGCTGTCATTGTTTTCTTTATTCAGGTGGACTCATCGTGCTGGGGCTCTACAGCAAAAATCAGTTGTCTTGTGGAATCTACAGAAATGCCTCAGCTCAGTCAGGGGATTGACCCCAAAGGGCTTCAGTGTGGTCACACAGAGCAACAACAGAGAAATCTCCCCTGCTGGGTCCCGCTGAGGCTTATACCCTCCTGCGGATGCCCTGGTAATCTCATAATCCCTAACCTATGACTTGCCTCTGATCTCCTCTCACTCCAAATTATTTCGACTTCAAGTAAGAGGAAGTTTAGAGAAGAAGAATAATTGTGAAAAGCCATTTCCATTAAGCTCCTAAAACATTTTTAGCCAGTTTAACAGAGCAGTTAATGAGAGCAGTAGAAAAGATCTTGGGAGGGTAGCATAGATGTCTCTAATCCTTCTGTGCTCTTTTCCTTATCTCCACCACATCTGCTGAAACAAACACGCAAACAAGATGTGTTTCCAGTATGCACTTAACACTTTATATGCTACAACAAAAAAAAAGTGGGGAAATGCTTTATTTTTTCATTGATTTAACAGTTTTAACTGATGAAATATATATGATATGAAATATTCCCTCCACATACACACACAGAGACTTGGAAATGTTAGGTTNTATTTGTTATTTAAAAATAGTTGTAATTGTAGTTTTCTTTTATTTTGTTATTTATTTTTTTATTTTGTTATTTATTTTTTTATTTTGTTATTTATTTATTATTTTATTTAAAGCTTGACAAAGCTTTAAAATATAGATTATTCTGATCCATGTATCTATTTTTACATAGCTCCTATGTAAAAGTAATCTTTTAAAGAGCTTTTCTGTATTGTTTTTGAATTGTAATATTTAAAATATTTGCCATTTGCAAAGCAGTTCCCTTTATCTCTCCCCCAAAGTATTGCACTTCCTTTTGTTCTACTGGGCCTTTTTAATAGTATGAAAAAGAGAAGAAAAGTATGCACATTCCAGAAATAATATTTTTTCTTAATACTGAAAAGCTGCAACTAAGCAAGAATTGTAAAAGAAAACTTGTAAGAGCATTTGATAGAAGAAACATCACAAAATGGAGATTTTTTCAGTTTAGCAGAAATGAGGGAATGGAGCTTGTCATAAGAGAGGTACAGTTGGAATTCATTACCACTTATTATTGAATGGTGCCCTTTCTCCTTTGAGAGAAGGAGATTTGCTATTTGAACTGCATGTTTTTAGTGTGATAGTTGTTTTTTACTCTAAATTCAGCTCAGTTCTGTGATCTGAACTGTGGTCTCAATGTGTTGCAGTTAGATAATTAGCAACAGGTAATATGACAAACATCCATGGTTATCTCCTGCAATTTTTTTACAATGCTGTTAATACTACTCTTTGAAAACTGTCCCAACTGCTCAGCTTTTGAAGGCATATTTAGCCCTTCTGCACTGAGGTTCTTGCAATATTTCATATGATGACTTGTGCACAAAACTGTACAATCATATTAATAATGGGAGTATGTTTTATCATTTTACAAATCCAAAATAATAAATAACATCACCACTAAAACTGTAATTCATTTAATGATGTCACATCCTTTTAAAGTCACTAGTACTCTGGATTATGTCCCTTCCTTGCTGTTATATTAGAACAGTGATATAAAAATGCACCATTGACTTCACAGGAAAATATAATTAAAGGAGAGTGCTTTATCTTTTTCATTCCTTTGACCTCTCCCTTCCAGCCATAACTAGTTTTACTGTAGTTATAGTCTCCTTTTCCTAAAGCAAAAGTAATTAATCTACTTTCAAGATTTGTGCTTCCTCATATTACAAAAAGTACTTGACTTTGCTTTGAATGGCCTTTCCATTGTGTGATTGAAAAATGATCTGAAACACTTTATCAAAGATCAAACAAACGCAAACTGCACTAACCATTAGCTAACTATTTGGCTTAGGCTGAGTCACCTGGTCATGTCCTGGGCTCCTGAGCTCAGTATAATCACTGCTTGAGTGGGGCACCCACAGCTTTAATTAGACTGCAATAGGTCTTTATAACTGAGTTTGAGTTTAATAATAGATAGGCCTTGTTATTTTGCTGCTGTGGTAAAGACTGGCCTGTTTAAAAGCACAAAATAAATTAAGAGTAACTGACAATCTAGAGGAGATGGTTGATGATGGATGGGTAAGAAGTGCCTCCTTCTTGAAATGCTTCCAGCTTGTGGTTTCACAATTCTAAAATGGCAGTGTCCTCTCTCACAGCTAGAGATGGTCAGGGAATGCTGGGCTAATGTAAACACTGTAATGTAATGCAAACACTGCCAGCTGTACACGAGTGGCAAAGTGGTGATCAACTGATGATCGTGTGCTCCACTACATGAGTGCCTCAGATAAGCGTTGTCCCCTCCCCTTTAGTCCTTTTACTGTCTAGAGGCTAAGACAAATATTAGAAGTTTCTAGCTAAGAAAGCAAAAATAAAAGCAAAATCAACTAACCAAAAACAAAAACCAAAAAACACCTAACGTGATCAAGTGGCACTCAGAGGAATCTCCACATTCCCTTCCTCCATGGATGAGTCCTCCTTGGTATCAATAGCCATATTACAAGATTTTAAACCAGTTCAGATCGCTGAGAAGAGTAATTGATAGGGAAGTGGGGTCACAAACCAGTAGGAAAAAGACTTTTTTGGAGGCAGAAACAAGCAAGCTCAGAGGGACTTTTACATAATATTTCCCAAACTCAGAGCTAATTCTGATGAGGCAGAAAGGAGGTAGCTGAGGGGGGAAAAAGCCCTCAAAATGTGTCTATATTTTCAACACTTCACTATTAGCACTTCAGTATGAGGCTTTTATTAATTAACTGGGGGGCTGGTGGAGGTGGTGGTGGTGGTTCGGGAAGAGGGCAGGGCAGTGGTGTTCCAATATATAGTTTAAATGAAGATGTTCTGGCTTGAGACCAAGAGCTTAAGATGAATGCAATTTGCAAGCTCAGTTACTACTATGACTGTATATTTCTCCTATTATTCTTGCTGATTGTTTCAGCTCTGGTGTGGCTAACTCTAGCTGAACACTAACCAGGTTGCTGTACTGGGACCTCAAGGATAGACATGTGAGTTCCATCTTCTCTTGGTCCACTGGTCTTTGTCCCAGCCTTGGCACCTCTGAGACACTTCTTAGATAACATCTGTTATCTCGTCACAGAAACGGGGCTAAGTGGCCCCCAGCCTGTCCTAAGCTTCCAGACACCACAGTGATTTAAACACACTGAATTCCTTAAATCTAGCCTACAGCGTCATGGATTTATACTTTACTCTCCAGTAATACAGGACAGATGAAAGTTAACAAATGCCCAAGATGTATATGGGTTTCTAAATACGATTACCCTCCAGTTCAGTTAGCGCAGGAAGGATACAGAGCTAGACAAAATAATAAACACTCATGCCTCTGCTTCCTTCCCTCAATTTTTTTTTTTTTTTGTATTTCAGAATCATTTTATCTTTACTCTCTGAACTGTCTATGATTTGGGGTAGTAGTTGTTCTTTGGATCCTCTTTTGAATATTCTTGACTGTCTCCTCTTTACACAGCCATTTTTCTTTTCCTTTGGCTAATTCTGATTTGAAAGAAGCAATACCTTCTCTCCTGCAAAAATGTAATCCTAGGTTTGAAATCACTTTTATTTAAAGGGTTGCAAAATGACATCTAATTTTTTTGATTTGCCTTGAGGAGAAATTCCAGTGCTCTGAGCTCCAGCTCCCTGAAAAAAAGGTAGAAAAAACTTACACCCAGCAAACTTTACTTTTTACATTTCCCTATTTAGTTTCATTTTAATGAGGTTTTCTCAGGCTAATGTGTCAAAATTCCATTGAATTTCAGCTATGTATGGCAGTAAAAAGACAGTAATGATGGCACTCAGCACTACAGTCACACTGGAGCTTGAAATCTTGCAGGGAACCTACTAAATTAAATTACAGTTTATACATTCCACATCATAGAATCGAAGAACCACAGAATATGCTGAGTTGGAAAGTACCCATCAGGATCATCAAATCCAACTCCTGGCCCTGTGCAGAACACCCCAAGAGTCACACCATGTGCCTGAGAGTGTTGTTCAAACACTTCTTGAACTCTGTCAGACTTGGTGCTGTGACCACTTCCCTGAGGAGCCTGTTCCAATGCCCAATCACCCTCTGGGTGAAGAACTTTCTCCTGATATCCAACCTAAACCTCTCCCAACTCAGCTTCATGCCATTTCCTTGAATCCTGTCACTGGTCATAAGAGTGAAGAGGTCAGGACCTGTCCCTCCTCTTCCCCTCATGAGGATGTTGATGGCCACAATGAGGTCTCCCCTCAGCCTCCTCTTCTCCAGGCTGCACAAACCAAGTGACCCCAGCTGCTCCTCATTCGGCTTCCCCTCCAGACACTTCACCATCCTTGTGACACTCCTTTGGACATCTAATGGCTTTAATATCTTTTTTTATATTGTGGTGCTGAAAACAGCAGACAGGACTCAAGCTGAGGCTGTACCAGTGCAGATCAGAGCGGGGCAATCCCCTTCCTGGTGATGCTGTGCCTGATCACCATCAATGCACAACTTTCTACTGTGTCCATCCCTCTTCTCACACACACACAACACGCTCGTAGCATCTTCAGATGTTTTCTGCGCTCGTATAAATGTAGGTACTACCACATCACCTTGGAAATCTTGTCAATGCTGTCATGAATGCAGTTAAATTTTACATTATTCTAAAGCAAATATCTTCCTTAGTGACCTGAGTATTCAATAGTTCTGATTTTCACTCTATTATGTAAAGTATTTTTAAGTGGCAGTTTTCTCTCATGTGATTCACTCAGTGCAGAACAGAAGAGGCTTCCTCTTTCTTGTCCTTTGACCTACCTTTGATACATATTTCCAATTATATCTCATGCTGGGTAGTAGGTTTTCATTTATTTATGGCATTTATTCTGTGATCTTTCCATCTTTCTAGCATTTAACATCAGAGTGAAATCTTTCATGGTGTTAGGAGCCTGCAGCCTCAAGTCCAATGTGAATTGAAGGCAAGGGAGAGTGTGGTGTGGGGAGTGGAAATGTCCTTCCCATGCTTATGCTGGGGATGGGCTTAGGATATGACTGTGTGTCCCCAGCTCAGTGCTTGCAGGGAGAGTCTCAGAAGTCACTGACTTTCCCCACAGTCCCATCCAGGGTTAGATGCAAACCACTGCCCTCTCTGGGGCCACTAGCTCCTTTGTGCTGGTGCCCCAGCTGCTGAGGCCACAGGGAATGGAGAGTAGATCCGTCCTTCTGCTGGGGGGCTGTCAGGAGGCAGGACATGAAGGTGGCCTTTACTGCTCTACAGAATTTCCCTTATGTGTAAAGTCACTGTGTTATTGTCTCTAGGCCACCTTGTCTGCCCTTGTTGAAGGGGTTTGTGCTTGGCAGCCAATGGTGTACATCCCTGGTACATGCTGGTCCCTTTTTTCAGCATAAGTTTGGTTCTGGGTGCATGAAGACCTGCTGGGCCCAAGAGAGGGCTTAATAAAATCAGAAGTGAATTCCCCAAAGCCGAGGAGATACTGACTTCATCCACTCTCTAGCCCAAAGGTAGGACATTAACCTTGGAGTGTGAACAGAGGAAACAAGAGCCAACAGACCAGCTGATCACTGATCACTGCTTCAGTGAATAAGTAAGAAGTACTAGAAAGGGCAACAAGAAATATCCCTTTGTGCATCCCACAGCCCATTGTTCAGGCCCAGCTGTTTGTAGAGGGGTTATAGTAATCCTCACTATCTGATTAAAACATAAGCTCCCACAAAACAGGTGATGCTTCTAACCCTGAGGATATATACAACTAGGATGAGACCTCCCCTATCTTGTTCTGTTTCGCTTATATCTCTTTGGAAATATAACCAAGCAGTCAATATGTTTTGTTTTGGAATTGATATTTTTTGCCATTTCTTCAGGCTACAATGAGTTGAAATGGGTTCAAATCTCAGTAGTGATTTCATAGATACTCTGAGAAACGGGTGAAAATGGTATGTTTTACCACTCATTTTTTTTAAATTTGAAGAGCCTCACAAAAGGGCTACACATGATGAGACCAGGGCCCCACAGGGATTGGGGACTCCCTGGGGTATGGTAGAACCAGGGGCTCCCCACATGAGGGCAGCCAGGGCCCATCTGACCCCCTAGCCAGGAACTGGGCTGCTGGGAGACACTGGGGCAGCCCCAGGCCTGGACATTGGGCCCCTCCCTGGGGAAAGGGATGGGCCAAGGCTGGGGCATACTGTTAGTCCATGGATGGAATGATCATCAGGACCAGGCCTGGTGCTGGTGACCAGCGGGAGACTGCCCTGGGATGGACATGTGACTGCTCCCAGGATCCTGACTGGCAAGGAGGTCATCTAGTGCTGTGCTGTCAATATGTGACTGGTAAAAAGTTGTAGATACAGAAGTAGTGGTTTTTCCCCATTTCAGGTTAAGACCAGATATGGATCAGAGCCTTGCACGTCCTGTATTGCATTATGTCCTGAGCAAATTTAATGCTGGCTGTGGGCCAGGAAGTAATTTTCCAGCCATTTTTCCAGCTGCACGCTGGAGTGCCTTGAATGTAGCCTTTATACGCCTCTAACATCAGGCCCTGAAACAAAGGCTGTGTGTGCTCTACAAAGACGTTTTGTTATAAGTAGGTGGATTGTATTTACAATTGGGATTACAGTACATGGGACTAAAGATCCAGAAATAGAAATGAGAAAACCTCTTTCTGGTGATATTGAATAAAATATCCCCTGTAGTATTTGTTGTATACTTACACAGTCATCATGTGGCTTACTGGGAAAGCTGAGGGGTTGGTCTTGTAAGGGTCCTGGTATATCTGCAATTATACCCATGAGTCTGTTTCAAAATAGTACAAAAAAAATGCTATAAATGTTTAGAATCATGTTAATTTTACAGCTGCAATAGAAATTTCTGACATCCCAATACTTACTTTCATTTCACAACAAGACAAAATCAAGAGATTTCCAAACCTTCCTAGGAATGGAAATTATAAAATTCTTAGGAAAAAATACTATTAAAAAAATCTGGAGTTCACTGAAATGTTTTCTTTTGCCTATTCAAAGCATGACAATGGTTTGTGTTTATTCATTTCAACACTGAACTGCAGATCGTGACTGTGTGTCGTCTTGAGGGAGCTGTAGTACCAAATCTCATTCATTCCTACATTGTGAGCAGGGTCCTTGGCTTGAGTCCATCTTCTGTAATGCCTTCTGAATCCCAGGGCTTCCAAGATAAATCCTACAGTTTTGTTCAGAAAGGTGTCATGCGTGTTACCAAAAAAAAAAAAAAAAGGCAAGCCAACTTCAGCAAAAGCACAAGAGAAAGGAAGTCCACTGCTATAGACCATGAAATCCTGAACTCCTAACTCATTAGGAAAAGGTCACTAAGTGTGTGCTCATTCATGTCAGCTCAAAACCTCCCCCCCCCCAAACTCAGACAAACCTTTGGAGTAATTCAGACTGCAAATACATTCTGATTGTATCCAACCACTCAAAAATAAAATATTACACTTTGATTTTTATGGACTTGAGAAAAAAATATCTATGCCTCTTTACAAATCATCCAATACAAAAAGTCAGATGACAGAAGAGATTTACAGCATTACTTCTGTTAGGGTTTCTGACAGGAAAATGGATGAAATGCTTTTAAATGCAGGAGTGGAGACTTTAGCTCTGGGTGAATATCCTCCTCTGCTCCTGCCTCTCCCTGTACTGCCTTTGGTGCTCCCTTCTTGCTGCTCCTCAGTTGGAGGCTGCTGCCTGTCATGGTGGAAGGGTGCCTGGCCAAACTACTCTAATTCCTATATAGGACCATATATTTAAATATATTTAAATAACTTGACTGATTTTAAGTGAAGCAGTTGAGAAAATCTTAGATGGTAGCGGAGCTGGCAGATGGGATGGCTGATGAATTGGCTGAGGGATTGCATGGAGAGGCAGCGGTGAGCAGCTAAGAGCAGGGTTTGAAACTTCCTCCGCTGGCACAGGGGCAGCTGGGAGGAAACCACTTGTAGCCACATTTCACTGGAGTGCAAGGTGTGTTTGTGCTGATGTGATCTACAGTTTTAAAAGTTCTGCTTTTCTATCTTATGTTACTAGGTAAAATAGGACTATTTGAATAAAATACGTATTTGCACTGCAAAAAAGACATGGTGCCCTTCTGTAGGCAATTTGTAAGGGGTTTTTGGAGGGTTGGGTGGGTTTTTTATCTTTGTTGGTTTGCTCTTTGTGTGTGTTTTGCCTTTTTTAAAGCATATGTTGTTGGCTGTAGTTGACAAATATAGAATTAAGAGAGAAACTTCAAGTGTCTTAGGCTACATCTTCTGAATGGGGTCTCACACACAAAGGTTAAAAACTCCACTCCTCAAACCAGAACATTTTGAATCCAAATCAGTCTGCAGATGCCGACTACATTTTCTGAATATATTTTATTCAATTCGTGCATATCAATTATTTTTTGCAAAATCAGTCTCTTGCATAATGAAGCAGCCTGCCATTTGTACCAGTGAATGTTATTTTCTTGCAAAGAGTGAGCTTCTGGTAAGTATAGCTATTCAGGTGATCTCTTGTAATTTGGAGGTCTGCATAATCCTAATATTTATTAGTGTGCCACTGTCTGATAAAAATGTTCCTTATATAGATAAGACATTTACAGGGAATGTCTGCTTTTAATACCTACAGTACTCTGACAAATACCAGTTGCATTTGAGTATGAGTTTTCAGATCCACAGGGCTGCCCAGAACCTTTCAAGATATTCACTGTAATTCGAAGTTGGTAAGGAAGAAGAGCAGAAGATTCTTTAATGTCTCAATTTGACTTTAAAAACCTCAGAAATTCAACATCAGATGATTTAGACTAGACTGTGTGGTTTATCAGCTGATAATAATGTACATCATTTGTATTATCATTGATAATAATGTACATCCATTTGTATGCTATCAAATTCTGGGCATTTTAGTATTCTGTATAAGCCAGAAACATTGGCAAGTATAATAATGAATGCCCTGAGATCACAGAAATGACACAGATGGTAAGTACTGTAATTTAAAAGCCTTTCAGAAGAGTGTACCCTCCTAACCAGGTCTCTGTTTTTTCACCTGATTTCTTCAGTGTAGCCTTCATTGTTTTATGAAGGTATATTTTCTGCTTCCCCATGTAACCCTATAAATGTGCTGCATCTTGTGGACTATTTTGCCTCAATTTGATACATATTTATACTCATGACAGAAAACTACCAGTAAGACTGGGACAGCTCCTGACCCTGGGGACCAATGACTCCAAAAATCCATGGATTACAGTTTTTGCTTAGGTGACTTTTCTTCTGTCTGCCATGATTTGGGTTGCGGCTTCATTCCAGCCCTATGAAAGACAGCATATTCCTTTATATTCTCATGCAGCAATTGACCACATTTCTAATTTGTGTTTTTTTCTTTTATTTTTTCCTTCAAACATAAACTATTACTGAGTGCACAAAACTGGATAGCTGGAAATGTTGTTAGCCTTGTAGGCAGCTGTGTGTTTCTGTCATAAGAGCGATGACCTGGGACTGAGTCAGAGCCAGTGTTCCTGCTTACTGGGGAAAATCTGTTGCCTGGCCTCTCCCTGCCCTGCACGCTTTAGCCTCCTCTGCTCCTTCTTTTGTCTATGTTGGGTATAAGTTCTTTGAGGTAGGGGCTGACTTTCACTAAATATTTGGACAAGATATAGCATAATGCAATCTAGAGATTTTTTGGAACCTCCAGGAAAATAATAATGTAAACATGACTGTTTTATATGCATCAGGATTTTATCATTTAGCAATTTACTGGCACGCCCCAGAGTGGGGCTGAAATGCAATTTTCCTTATGCCATAAGCATGCTGCAGAGTCACTGTAACAAATCATTCAGGAGCTGGAGCTTTTCCCCTCTACAGAAGAAATACTGAGCTGAAATGAAGGCCAGTAAATGCTTAATTGCTGATACTAAACTGTCTTTCATACATATACTGTGAACATGAAGCATATTGGATGGAGCTGCTGTCTGGCGCATTTTCATAATATGTGAAACTGGTAAGGCAGAAACAGATGGAAGAATTGCAGTGGGAGAATTGCCCTATTCCCTAATTAACTTGATAACAATGCAGAAGAATAGCAATGTTCAGGTTTTGTGGAAGACCATCAGGTCAATATTCTCCCAGATAGAAGACAGATAGCTAGGACATGGAAATTACTAACCAGGATATACATATATACACATTCTTATATTAACCATTCGTATTTATCAGGAGAAGCTTATAAAGCAGCTGTCATTATGGTTCTTTTCTCCATCAGATATTCTGCTCTATTGCATTGTATAATGTGATTTTGCATATCAGCACAATGCCAGGCATAGAGCTGGAGGAAATTACTCTTTTTTCCCAAGGATTTTCTGAAAAATGTAGTTTTGTGAAAAAAGTTATGAATTGAAGGTGAGTAGGCTCATTACCTTTGGTTATTAAAAATGGATCTAAGCCAACAAAATGGCTGAATGTCCCTTTGGACCAACTCATTCTTCATCTGAGAGAGCTGGATTAAAATCCTTTTTGTGCCTTTAAAGCCACATGTCTGGATGATTCAGTTGTGTAAACCTGTGTGTACTGACTTTTACTCTCCTGCAGTTATAGATCTGCTTTGTGCACTTTATTAGAGGTGCAGCTGGCCAGGAACTTGAGTTCTGGTGCCTCACACCTTGCACAGTCCTTCAGCTGGGGCAGAGCTGGGGACAGATGCAGACTGGGGCTGGGGTTTCCTCACAGCACCCATGGCCACATCACCTTAACGCTCCCACCAGCAGCCTAAGGTGCTATTCTCGTCTGCCTCTGGCTGAAAGGACTGAGCATGACCAAAGCTAAAAAAACTGCAATAGAAAGGGAGCAATCTAACATATATCCTATGGTTTGGTGGTTAAAATGCTTTTTCTCAGAGGTAGGGAGTGTGAGTCCAAACTGCCATGGGAAGAGAATAAGATGCACCTGGATCTCTTAAGTCCTGGGCAGAGAGTATAAAAAATCACAGATTTACTGAACAAGGTTACAGCTATTGTCTAACAGCTTTCTACACTTAAACCTTCTGCTCTTTTGTCCTTTTTTTTTTTATTTTTTTTTTATATTTTTATTTTTTATTTTGCAAATTCCTTTCAAAAGCAATAAGGGGATTTTTTTTGGATTGCATGGAAAACCTTCAAATCCACCTTCTGTTTCTTGCTTTATTTGGCAAGAAAAAAGAAGCATTTAATTAATTTTGATCCAATTCAAAATGCTTTACTTGTATGTTTTCTTCTGGCTCTAGATCTATAAACCCAAATATTTAGCAAATGTGAGAGCATGGGTTTAGTACCATCCCCTTTTTAAAGGGTTTCCTCTGGTGAAGCTGCTGTATAAGAGCCACCAAAGTAAGATTCTAGTCTTTGGGTGATATAAAAGGAGACTTTATGATGCATAAATCATGCTTTCTGAAAGTTGGGTGAGCAGTACAGTGAGCCCAGGTGCTCCATTTTGGCCCTCCAAAGTCCAGTGCAGTGAGAAAAAATAGGGGAAAAAAGGAAAAGTATTTCATGCAATTGTTTTTCGCCTCTATTTTAGAAAAAACCTGCTATTCTCTGGATGGGGGAGATGGATGTTTGCTTTTAGAAAAAAAAATGCCATTCTCTGGGCAGGGAAGAAGAGTGTTTGCTTTCTACATTTCTCTCTCTCTGCTCCCCATCCCCCAGAATAACATAAAAAATCACTTTTAAGCGAAGCCTGATCCTTATTTGGAATTGGCTTCATGGCATTAGAGCAATTCTGCTGTTTCAAGGGTTTGTTAGCTGTAATCTGTGGAGCAATTGCTGATAATCTCTGATGAGCTCTTTGGCATCATGTGGTTGGGAGTGATGGACCAACGCTACAATGGAAGAGGGCTCAGAGCAAAGGTGAGGTGAGCAAAGGGCTCATGAACTTCAGAGAAGAATGCAGGGAGTGACCACAGCTATTGCACGTCAGCTGAGTTCATCTCGACACAAAGTAGGGTGGCCTTTGTTTTGATACCTGGCTGGATCAGTTGAGTGGATCAGCTAATAAACTGAGTTTTCCTTGAGTTAATCAAAAAAGTGTGAATGTCTTCTTGAGTTAGCAAGGCCAGCATAGGGAAGGGTATACATGGCTTAGCAAAGAGTATGGAAACTGAATGATCAATAAAATGAACTTCAAAGAGAGCAACATTCTTGAACTGGCTTTGACTTGTGCATTCCTTCCCTGCGACTGAGGATGCCAAACATCATGAAAGTGTCCACAGGGAGACTGGAAATGGCAATGACGTGTATTGTGATCCAGTTGTATGTTGCAATTACTATACTGTGCTTGTATTCTGATTTCAGCACATTGTTGTATCCTTCTGCAAAATCAAAATCCTAATATCAAAATCTTCAAGTATTAAAAGTGCTATTAAACTTTAAACCCTCTTTGTACTTAATTTTAAAAATAGACTGAGCAGAGAATATTGTACTTTGACACTGCCTCTTGGTTCTCCTCCTTATTTTTCACTGCTAGATCAAGCTTGCAAAAACTCAAAAGCCCATTTGCTGTTTTCACAATATTGCTTTCTCAAGGAAGCTGCTGAGGAAGTCAGGAGAACTTTTGCAATGCAGAATTGCAGTGTGTGCCATACCAACTCTGCACAAGGATACAATCTCCTCTAAGAGAAGTTCTAAGATTCCAGTTATTCTTGCTCCTCTATTACCATGCCTGAGACTGCACCACCCTTGTGCCTTTGAGAGGAAGCAGAATCTTCATCAATGAGCACCCAGCTTCCTCCTGCAGTGAGCTGTCCTACTGGAGGAGGAATGGGCTGAAGGAACTCTTCTTTACCTACTTGCTGTTGACATGTCTGGCCTCCCACATGAGAATTGATTCAACTTTTATTCTTCTGTGAAATTTTCATGGCTATTCTAATGAATGCAAATTACTGCATATTTTTTACATCTTGACAGTTCCTTTGCATCAGTAACTTCCTGAATCAATCACTTCTACCTCTTTACTCATTTTATACTATAAGAATTTGGAATAGGAATATTAAAATCTCAGATGTTGCGCTTCAAAAGTTTGGAAAAGTCATAATTAAGGCTCTCTGCATCATTAACTAAATGGCAATATACTGATTTTTGTGAGTTCTTATGATGCAGTGTTGGGAAAGCAAATCATAATCACTTTAAGTATAAGCATACACTGTTGACATGCTTTAGTTGTAATTGCTTTCTAAGTCATGTTTATCTGTTGCTGAATATATTTGAATTATATTTTCAGATATGTTCTGCAGATTTTTTTTCTGTCCTATCCTTTTGGACAGAAGGCATCTGCCGAGTTCTGAGCTTAGAGTTTCTGAGTTCTTGTCACAGCTTGATGTTGATTAACTGGAAGATATGCCTGTTCTTCAGTCTGTGGGTAAGGGTAACAGTTTTTCAAAAATCTCTTTTTAATAGTTCAAAAGGATCAGTTAACATTTGAAGATATAAACTGCGTAGGAGAGAACAGTGTTTTTATTTGGAAGTCTTTTAAATATTATTGCTCACCAGAGGCAATTAGAACATGATGCACCCAGAGCTGCAGAACTGTTTATGAACAGTTTATTTCTATAAGAAATAGAGTTCTGATTTTCTTCCAATATTTTATGACTTACAGAGGGTTTTGTATAATGCAGGAAAAAGTTATAACAATGTTACGCCTTTATCAACACTGTACTTTGTTTGATATATTCCGGTCAAATGGTTTCAAGTAAGAATTTTTCATTTAAAAAAATTGAATGAATGAAGCTGGAATTATTTCCAGAATACATACCAGAAAAGAATGATCTATAACTGTGTTTCAATTACTGTTTTCTGCAGGGACAGATTGTAAATTACTGAACATTTTACTGGTATATACTGGGAGTGAAATACCCATGTGCCAAAAAAAGTGGTTAAAACAGCCTACCTTCTGATTTCTCAATTACTAGTTTCTGACAACTTCAGCCTTTTTATTGTGTACCACAAGCTTAGTTACTTTGTATCATTACATTATTCTCTGCAGATTTATATTGCTTATGGTCTTCCAAAGGCCAAGAGGCAACCTTTGGCAATATTTACATTATGCGGCGGTCACATATGTTCAAGGAAGCAGGTCAGCTACCATACTTACTTTGTGACGAGAATGACACCCAAATCACTGTGTAAAAACCAGATATAGTATAAAATATACGTATTCAATAGTATAAAATATACGTATTCAATAAGCAAATGAAATACACAGAGTTACATATGCAGAGATTTAACATGCTAGGACCCTTCACACCCTCTGTATTTACTGAAGCTGTTGAGTCAGTTAAAGTTTAAAATAATGTTAAGTGAGTCTTTAGATCTCTGGAGGCTTGGCAATGCTAAGTCCTCAAAATTTAGTCTAATGTCAAGCCAGCTGTGGTCAGCCCTCACCAAAATTGCTTTTCCCTGAACTACTCATTTAAAATGCCAGCTGGCCAGCAACCAGCATGTATGTAATGCATTGTATATTGACATTGTGTAGCTGATAGGGAGTTAACATGATTGTCAAGGCAAACTTTGGAAACTTCTCAAATTATATTCTAACACCACTGAAAAGATCAGACTACTGAAAGGGAAATAGCTCCACAGCATAACATCATTTTTACTTGGTTGTGTAAATGTTAAGAGAACTTTAAAATAATGCCCAGAGACAATGGTCTCTGACAAAAATGCTCATTTCATGTAAGACCTGTGTTATCTCTCTGAGAAAAAAAACTCACCATTTTTTCTTTACACCAGGTCTGAAAAGGAAGTACTTGTACAGAAGTATTTGCTTGAGTGTCTGTCAGGGAAATCTACCTCTTCTGTGATGAAAGATGCTGTGAGTCCTCAGAGAGAAGCATGGTAACTCTCAACCCTCACTCCACACCTAGTGTCTCTTCACAAGCACTGCATGACAGGGTGGGTGTACCTGCCATGCCCTTCTCTGGGACTACTGAGAAGTGACTGAAATGGAGACCTGAGAAGTAGACAGAATTTAATTTCTAGTTTTAAGTGTGTGCAAGACTGCACTCATTTCCTTGGAAAGGCCCACAGACTGAATGAGAGCTTCCATGTGAGCTGAGCATCTGGAGTCAAGGCTGCACACACCTCCCACTGGGTAGATACCACCCTGCTTTGCCTCCAGGGACTGCAGTGCAAGGCAAATCTGGCCACCATGCTTCAGCATCTCATTCTTCTCTTGCACCTGGCTATGTGACACACTGCAATGGAAATGGTCTGTTATCTCCAGGGAAGACAGACCATATTGAGAGCAAGTGAACTAACGATGAATTAGATCCAACAAACTGTGCTAGATCTACATTTTTTCCAGTTTCTATTTGTTTTTATGTGAAGTGATTAAAAATGGCAGTCTTTTCACACCAATCCTTTTGTCACGTGATGGAGCATTATAGAATTTCTCCATATTCTGTATTATTTGTATTTCCTAAAGCTTTTAACAAGCTTACATGAATCTCTCTTTGCCTGGAATCATGATTGTTTTTTCCCAGAATAGTGAAGCTGTTTCACAATCACTGGCAGACATGAGGCCAGTAAGATAACATTTCCCACATACTTCACATTCCAGCATCTTGGAAGGGAGCTTTCAGATATGGTCTCTTAAAAACAGTTGGAGGTTTGAATTAAAATGTCCCTGAATGTGGCTGTAAGTCTCAGTCGGTCCATTTCTTGAAACACTGAGTAATACTGATGTGTTGACAGATTACGGCTATACAAATCCATTAGCAAAAGTCAACACCTGTCAATAGAAAGCAAGAAACTCTTGTATGCAGCTGCAGCAGATAAAAAAAACAAAACCAAACCAAACCAAACAAAACCCCAAAAGGACAAGAAAAGGAAAACCTAAAGGGTAGAAACTCCTAATTTTCCAAGAACAAATTAAGAAGGGCATTTCTTTTTTACTTGCTCTTGCCCAGTCTATCACAAACCTTCCAAAGGAGTAGGAGTTCATATGCTAATTTCCAGCCTTTTTATGATGTCATTCATCTATTAACAAGGCAATTTATTTTTTTCAAACAAATAAACCTTTTTTTGCTTTCAAAGGAGAAATTACCTCATCATCCATGAGCAAACAAAGGAGACTAGTTTTATTTCAGCGTATTAAGTAGAACTTGGTGAAGCATAAGGTTTTTCCTGTTAGGCATAAGATTCTGCGCTGTCAGTACTGGAAATCCAGAGAAAGTGTTTATATTTCCTCCAGAGTGCACTAGGAAAGAACACTGGTCATTCCACTTGTACACAGAAAATGACCATTTCAAAGCACCCCTTTTCAAGCCAAAGAGTTATTAGCCTGGCTTGTGGTCACCATGTGATTGTGTGCTTTACGGTGTGTGAGAATCTTACGTGTGCAGATCCACATCCCTTCAAATCTGACACTGCAGGTATATTGCAATGCAGAGTTATTGCATGAAGCTGTTTCTTGCTTCTCCTTCATCTCCGTGATATCAGAGTATTTACACTTGGGCGTTTGGCGACGGAAATTGGTCATGGGGGCCCATTGTCCTTCAGGGGAGGTGTTATGTTTCAGTATGGTGATTTGGCTTAATAAGGTAGTTAGACTTTTACAGTGGTTTTTCTTTTGTGTTTTTAATGGTGATACATGTTTACCTTAGCGAGAGCAAGGTCAAAGAAAAAAAAAAAAAGTGTGGTTTGCTGTGGTCAGTTGTTAAGTTCCCGAGGAAGTTCATTCCATGGTCTGTGCGTTATTCCCGGGAGAGCTCTTCCCTGCAGAGAGGGAGGAGTTACCCTCTGCTACAAAATTCCTTTCTGCTTCAGCCGTGATGTTAGCTGCTCTCACCCCAGCATTTGAGCTGGGCTTTTGGATTTGCTCAACTTGAGCTACAAAGTGCCTTAAAGGTTTTGCTGTTGCATAGATTGTCCGTGGGAAGCGATGTCAAAAGCAGCCCATCTGGCCTGTGCTGCTGCGAAAGCTCTCCATTAACAGCAGAGCTCTTCAGCTTATCTTTAGTGGGTGTTGTTTCAACGAGCAGGGAAATTCCAGCGAAACACAAAGACACAGATTTACCTACCTGTTAAAAATTAGTCTTCATTTTTTCTTGAGGCTCAAAACCTTGTGAATTATTTGTAAAAAATTTGAGTAATTAAAAGGGGGCAGGGATCTTGCAGGGCGCCTCGTGTGCAGAAACGTTGGGGCTGGTATCTGATGGAATGAATCAAAGCAGTGCCAGCGTTGGCTAAAGGCAAGCATAGAGAGAACTGAAAGCCTTGGATGGATGGCTGCCTCCAAGCTGCAGACCAGGTAACTCCAAACACTCGAGGGGTGGTATGGGCGTACCATGGAATTCCATGGGAATTAAGAGACCTTACTTTGTAGGTCATTGTCTCCCACTAGAAGACAATTGACTCTGAGGTTTCCAGATGAGACTCACCTGGGCAAGAGGAAGCCTTTTGGCCACTGTGTAATCAAGAACAAAAGTATGCGGGAAGCAAAGACCACATAAGAAAATGTAAGCCTGCTTTTGCAACCTGGTGAGGAGGCCACTTACTGCTGAAAGCTGATCTTGCAGTCAAGGTAATCCCAGTTTAGCTTCAGAGTTGAATGCTTCTGATATGGAGTAGAAACCCTAGGTAAGTCAGCTCCTTGGCTCAAGTGGAGGCAACGGTTGAGTTTTAGAGTTGAGTGTTAACTCAGTTACTTTATGTGGGTTGTCTAAGGCTTTCAGGAGAGAGAGAGTGAACTGAACTTAAGCTCCCACTGTCAAAAATGGCAAATTCTGCTCTCATCCTAATTATCCTGTCACCTCCCCTGGCTTGAATCTAGCCAGACTGCCTGTGATTTGAGTTAGCTCATCAGTTCCCTCTTTCTTTCCAACATAATCCACCTGGGCAAGTTTTTATTGTGCTAAGGAATTGCATTGGTTTATGGAAGGTCCAGTGAGCCCCAAAGCTGGTATGAAGACATGGTGGGACCATGTGGCTGTGAGTGTGGAAGAGGAAGAGAAAAAAGAGAGGTAATTTGGAGGGAGGGTACATTTACTGCCTCAGAGTGATTAGATACACTGCACAGCTAAGATAATGTATTGGTTTTGCAGAGAAGGATTGGGATGCTCTGTACATACCAGACCAATGCACTTTTCCCTGCAAGTGGAAAACAAGGGGGTAGAACTGTTCCTTGCCTGAGTAGACTTGCTGCATTTATTTCTTGTGAGCTGCTTCCAAATAGGGGAGCAATATGGCTACTGTGTTTTGACTTTCCCCACATCTCCCTTTTATGAAGTTGTATACAATGCTTTTCTCCCAGGGGCTGCAAATACCTTAGGTCTCTTATAGACATGAAGTCTGTGCTGTCCGTTCGTTATTTGTTATGATGGCACATAAAACACATTTCAGCTCTTTCCCACTTCTTTTAATTTTTCTATAATTTGCTTTGTCTTCTTCCATTCACTGGCCACGTATGAGCGGGCTCTGGCGCCTCTGGGAACAGAGTCCTGTTGTACTGGTGCAACAGGTGTAGCCCAGCAGGATCCCTCTGACACAGGCACATTTTCTGTGAGGTTGCTGGCACCATGGGTGACTCTGGAAGTCACTCCTGTTACATGTTTCAGCTCTTACTGCCATTTTTTGGCAGTTTGGCAGTTCTATGTGCAGAATTAGTGTTGCCTCTAACTGCTGGGCTCAAGAATGGATTAAATATAGCCTAGGGGATGTTTTGTGGTTGGGAATTTCTTGGCTACTGCAGTCTTGGCTACTTTCTATCTTCTATGCACTGCATCAGGGCAACTGATTTTTAATTGTGAAAACACCTCACAATCCTGAATCACCCTACAAGTCTCAAGAACTCAGATTTTCTGTACAGGCTTGTTTTTTTCTTCTGGAATTTTATCACTCAGGTTGAAAGTGTCAATTTCAGTTCTCATATGAATGGCAAGATATTGTCATAAAAGCACTCACAAAATAGCCACAGCTGCTGACCATTTTTGGTCCAAAACTTAAATTTCAATCTACCAAAAAGAATCCTTGTTTGCAAGTATTTTGCTGCAACCGTGCAGTCCAGTTCAGAGCTTATTTGACTGGGTGTGGAGGTTCATGTTATACTTCTCTTTTTCTCATTGCGTAGCCATAACATCTGGAGTCATGTTGCTTGTGTGCATGCTATCAATTCCAAATGTAAGATCTGTGTTCTGTGAATATTAACAGCATTTGTTTGCAGTTTGGTACTCAGATAAATGTTTCAGCCATGACATTTGCTAAATTTTCAGGGAAAGGAATACGTATGGCTTCTGAACATACTGCTGCAGAACCAGCCATCAACACTTGTGAGAGCTTTTATTTTGAGTTATTTATCCAAATACAATTCTCAGGGATCTTAAAATCACTGCCTGAAAAGTTGCACCATTATCTCACTTAGAAGAGCTGAGAATTTACTGAAGCTTGACTTCTGCATAATTGAAATTGTCTTACCACAAAGGAGCCTGCATGGTTTGTTAATAGAAGACTGACACAGGTCCTTTTCAAACATTTTAGCCTTTTTGTCTTCAGTGGTCTTTAATGAAAGAGAGAGAGAAATGGAAAAGAATGAAATATTTTCCTCGAAGGTACACTCTGTAAATAAAAATTATTATTGCTCACATAGGGGAAGGATCTTCATGTGCAGTTGCTGTCACAACACTGGAGTTTCTAGAATATACAAAGTAAAATTTTTCATTAAATAGAATGAATACGTCCAATGTAGTTTCTAGTTTTGTTGTATTTATTTTTTATGATGCCAAATGGCAATAACCAGTCAAGTAAAATGTGACCAGCAAGGGAGCAATGTCTCATTTGTTGCTTCGCAACACAGCACAGAAGAGTAATTAGAAGAGAGGCAAAAAGCAGTCCAATAGAACCAGCCTACTGGTGTGGGCAGCATCTTGAGAAGGCTGAGATGCCAGAGTTCCTTTACTTTTTGATCTTCCAGTTATGACAACATAGTCTTGCACTTGGCAGCTTGTTATCAGAATAAACACTATTTGCAGTACAGGTAGCATAGGAAAGCAGCCTGACATTCCATTTGCTTAGCCAGGGATATCAAAATGCAGGAAGGTGTTTCAAGATTCTGTTTGCTGGTTTGCACTGAACCTCAGAGAAAAAGGCAAGTGGACAGGTGCAGCCCTTGTCCTTTATGATGGTGCAAAGGAACAGCTTAGAAAGTCATTGTGGAACAAGGCAGTAGAAACCAGTGCACACTCTGCCCCAGCACAAGAACACTGAGTCCAAAGCAATGACACCTCTACAGCATATGGTGGTGTTTAATGGTGATTCCTGAGTAAATGGAAAGGAATGGAAGAAGGTGAAGCAGCAGACATGGTAGAAAGAGAAGGCAGCACCACTCAGCATAGAAAACATGGCCTGGGACTATCACCCAGAGGAACATGCAGGGGGCTTTTGGACAAAGCACTGACTGTGAAAGACCCTTGGCACAGCAAGGAAAGAGAAGGTCTCATGCTCTTTCACTCCTGCTGTTTTCAAGAAAATCAAGCACTAGAAGCATTTTGTAAAGAATTAGATTTTTATCACAGATATGGGATCCTCAAATTCTCATGACCCAGTCAATCCTGCAGGGCTCATGTTTTTGACCGCCCTTGGAGATCCAGAGGTTAGCAATGTTATTACTGTCTGAATTAACAAACAGCCAGGAGACAGCTATTCTTTCCCACGTTTGAAAAAAATTTAAACTAGGAAAATTGAAGGTTGAGTAATATTAGAAAATAGCGTGTTGGTGCCTGCGTATGAACAGTCACCATTGACAGTCCATCGTAAAGGGAAACAGTGCAGTGCCTCATCACATTCGTGTTTGCTCCCTCTCCCAGTATCTGCATTCCCTTTCAGCTCTGCCATGCATGAAAACCTTGGCATTCCTCTGACCCTTTCCAAGGACTATATTTGGGGTATGAAAGGTCCCTTTAAGTGTGAGTGAGAACCAAGCCCAAGACCATAGCGAAACTTCTCACCTTCAGCGTCAGCTTCCCCAGTCTATCATTCTGTACATTTGGTGTGTTTTCCTGGGAAGCAGCTATGGGAGCAGCTATAAGGACTCTGGTATATGTATGTTCATCTGGCATCTCCCTCAGAGATGCTGAGAGGAGAAGGAGAGGTGCCTTCAGTGCCCATCCTTTCCATGCCTTTGTCTTTGTACATTGACATTTCCTTCTCTAAAAGCTTGCTCCAATTTGTCATGCAGTGGCATGTTAAAAAGATAGACCTTTAAAGCTGTATAAATTCAGTACAGCTACCTGGGGAGCTGAAATCATGGTAGGACAATACTGTGGGGCCTTGGACTTAGCAGTGGCTACAGCTGTGACACCTTGCTTGGTCCTGGGGCTGAAGGGACTCTGCAGAAGAGGAAAAGGAAGAAAGGTGCAGAGGCAGAACAAAAGAAGATTTACAGTCCAAATGAAGAGGTACTGGAAAGACTGAGGTTGTTTTATCATGGAGGAAAAGTCAGTGTGGGCCATAAAATGGAAGTATAAAAAGCAATGAATGAATTGGATATATTATTCCTATTTTCATGGCTAGGATGGTAAGATCTGAATTATTATTTGGTACTTGTGGCTTATGTTATTAATTCCAGGCTCTTTTGTAGCAGTTTTTCTCTAAGTGGGTCTCAAAATGCTTAATAAAGAATGTATTTTTTTTCAGGATAATAAGCACTAGGTATATGTTCAGCATGTCATGAACCATATAGTAAATATAAGTGACTCCAAAATGCCTGAAGAAAGTAATAATTTTTTGTGTCAACTATGAACAGCCCCATTATAGAGAGAAGAAGAAATTTTTGTAAAGCACTTAATATTCAGATTTCCCACTTGAGACACAATCAACTGCTGAATTTTTAGAACATGCTAAGCCTTTACTTTCTGAAAATAATGTACCTTCCATTTGACATGTGAAAACAGTGGTCACATTACAAAAATTTAGATCAGAGCATTTTATGAAGGAAATTTATATTGTTTATAGAAAGTCTCTGTTGTGAAGAGTTAGGCAAACATATGGATAACATGAGAACAAATTTGAACTTGAAACCTGAAGCCAAATGTTGAACTGATGGAAAATGTTTATTTAACTCGGAAGAAAAAATCTCTGCCTGAATCTGCAATTTCTAGTCTCTGTACACAACAGAAATATTCAAAATAATACAGGGAAGAAATTACATGATTGATATTCTGATACAAACAGAACATGGACATTTCTCAAAAAATATCTGCTCTTCTGAAACAAAATGTGATCAATCACTCAGTGCCTGCTAATCAAAAGTGTACTTCTGCACACTGCAGATATAATCCAAAGTAGAAGGGAAAAAAAAGCTGTCTGGTAACAGAACCGTTTGCAACCACACTGGCAGGTTTACTTTGTTAACCTTTGTTATAAATATATATGATTTAGCTTTTAAGGTCTTGGTATTAGAGCCTTTTAAAATACATATTTTCCATTTTGATTGGTTTATTTTACATACAACAGGAAAGGAATCGAAAGAATGGTTTGCAGCTTTACTCTCAAGGAGAGACTGAAATGCTGAACTACTTTATTACCTCTGAATTTTAAATTTTTTAAGCCCTTGCTCACCAAAGCTGATTGTCTTTGCATGAGGAGGCTCTTGGAAAACACACAGGGTTTTAGAGGGGCACGTGTGCTTTAGGAAGTGGGTCACTTGGACAGCGGGAGCTCTAACCGCACAGTGGGAGTGCAGCAGTGTTTTATGTGCCACATTTTACCTGGCACTAAGAAGAAGTAAGGAATGCCTGCATGGTCTCTGAAGACATCTCAAAAATGAATTTGGACTTGTATCTGGCCATTAGTAACCTGGTCAGAAACAAAATAGCATCATACATGTTGAGCATGTATTAACCTGTTTGCTGACTTTCATGTGTGTATTGATACTAACCCATTTTATCCTTTTGGTAACTGGCATTTACCTAAGCCAACCTTTTTGACTACTTAGAAAAAAAAAATTTCTAGTTCTGTTCTTGAATGAAAGATTTTAATTGGTTGTCCTTGACTATTTTTTTATGTCTTTTCATACAACAGCATGGGCTATATCTGATTTTATCTTATTTACAGTGGCATTAATCAGGGATGTGAATATTGAAGCCAATAGCATTATAACAGGATTAGACTGGGGAAGGTGAGATATCAAGCAAGCAATAGAGCCCTGTATTGTTCAGAGCTGTTTTTCTGACACAAATGAGCATTTAAAGAGCTACAGGAGCAGGAATGAGCCCAAGCTTTTAGAAAGAGCCATGAATGGAGTGCAATAGTTACACAGCAAATATGTCTGTAGAAGTACAGAGACAAAAAGGTTATGTTCCCTTTTTGTACTCATTACTAGAATGCCAAGTGGTGTAAAAATTACTGGCTTGATTCTGATCTCCCTGGTTATGAACTGGGAGAGCTGCCTGGCTGTGAACTTGCTGAGAGATTAGAGTGAGGCTGTTTGTGCACTGGTTTCCTAAAATATGTAATTAGTCATAATCATCCTTCAAAACACCACACCCGTTCTTCTAAGCTTTTTTTCTTGGAACTTATCTGCCCACCTGAATGTTAGGGGCTTTTCAGTGCTTCAGTCTCTAGAAAACAGTTTGTGGGTCACAGGGACAATAATACCTTCCTGCATTTTATTACCATATACAGAAAGAGGAATAAGAGGAGGCAACTCCCACATCCTAATGCCTAGCCTTTGAGTGCGTATGCTTAATGAAGGCAAACAAAGTATTCTTTTTTCTGGATTAATATATTGTGAGAATTAAATAGCCTGAACCATTCACTCCTGCACCCCCTTGGCACTTTCTGACATTTCCCAAGATGGTTTTGCAGTCAGCAAGAAGCCCTGTGGAGGATGATGGAACACTTGCTCAGTTCTTCCTGAATGCTGGAGCCCCTCTGCCCTGTTCCCAAGAAAGAGCAGAGGACAGGCCAGGTCTGTGCAGAGTGCTGGGCAAACACAGCTGGATCAAAGCAGCATTTGCCAATGATCCCCTCTGACAATGCACAGTTTAGCCCAAGACCCCAACATTTTTATATGCTAAGCTGAAGGTTGTTCTTGAATGATACAGCCTCGTATGGATGCTGAATGGCAAATCCTCATGTAGGCAAGGCGAGAAGCATTTTCCAGTTAAGTATAGTTGCTCATAGCTATGTATAGCACTCATTCTGTTGTACAAGCCTCGTTTGTTAAACAGTGTTTGGACTGTGCTTTTGGTAACAGAGCTATTAGAGTGCCCTTGGCAGATCACTGGATTTTATAGCATCAGGGGGGAGGAAAAGGACAGAAAGGACTACAAAGGCAAAATAACTTTTGGGGCTGAGTGAGTGTGGAGAAGCCCAGGCACCAACCCCTCTGCTACAGCTGCTACCCTACCCAGCTCTGAGCACACAGTCCTGTGAGCATCAGCTGTGGTTTGCAGTTGGGCAGAAATACCTGTTTCAGCAGTTTTGGTGAAAACCTCAGAGAGAAGCTTTTCCTGTAGACTGATCTGATGGTCTCCTCTGGCCCTGCCATGAAGGTGCAGCTGTTTCTGATGCAGGTCTGAGCTGTTCCCTTCCTGCACTTATGCAACTGAGCCTTTCCCATGTCAGCACCTTTTTAGTTCAGCCGGTTCGATAGAGCTGTTGTACTTCTCATGTGAATGTCCATTGCCTGGGAAATCCAGGCTCCCTGGGGAGGGAGCACAAATGAAGAACCGGGCGGGTGGATGTGTGAGCAAGTTTCGTGCTTTACATCTGGCCAATTGAAGACACTAATGTTCCCAAACTCACTCAGGAGTTAAAGGGATACTTCGACAGCCTAACAGTAACAGAAATGTGGATGCCATTTTCTCAATGCTGTGAAATAGTCCCATTTCCCGCAGGCTGCAGGGTGGAATCCCAACTGTCCCTGGGTTTAATAGAGACATTTTGTATTTGCTGTTGGTTATTTTTCTGCTAACATTCTTTAGTTTTCATCAGATTCTAACTGATTTCTGATCTGGAAAGTCATGTATGTGTAGCTGTGCGTGTAAGATGGCTGAAATCCAAATGTAATTAATAGATGGGCAAAATCATGGAAAATTAACATATGCAGAGTTAGTATGGCTATTTCCAAACTACTTCCTTCTTCATTAGCTCCTGGGAAGGAGTAGATGTGTGCAGTTTTAAAGCAAGAGGAAGCACCATGCAGTTGGAGGGCAGGCATGTTGATCAGGCTGCAGCTCTGTGGCATGGTTCCTAATGAGCGCAGATCAACAACCATTACCTCAGCTTCCCAGATCAGTTCCCACTCTCCTGCACACTCTCTAACCACTCCTTCAAAAGCATTTTTCAAACTCCAGCCTACCGGAGACTCACAGGCTTCATGTGACCACAAAAGCCTATACACAGGCACATATGCAAAAAGAGCAATGAAATGATAACTGTTTAACTCTGCCATTTAGTTCTTATAATTCAGAAGAGATTATTCATCTTGGTTTTGCTTTGAAAGAAAAGCAGTAGAATTTTTTTTAAATTTGAATATATTTTCCTAGTTTAGAAGGTCAAGAACAATCCTTTGCCTGTGGGGGGAGAAAAAGGAAAGAACAAGAAAGAAAGGAGGGGAGAAGGAAAAAACAGAAAGTGTGTCCAAGTATGGATTTCAGAGGGATAACTCCAGCAGCCTCATTCTTCCCTCATTCCCTTCTCACTTCCTCACTCCCCCACCCCTTTGTGTGCTAAAGTTACAACCCAAGGACTTGGAGGCATTTCAAAGGAGCGTCACTAATGAAGACCACATGTGCTCTGCTCCTCTTGTTCAGTCCAGAACAGAGCCAAACTGTAAGAGCCTTCTCTCTATGGGGTGAAAAACCAGTCTTACTCCCATCTTCCATTACCCACCCACAGTTTATAAATGAGGCTTTCTCAGGTAACCACCACTTTGCATTTAGAGCAGTTTCAGGAGGAAATCAGTCATCTTTCCAATAGAAAGCCAAAAGGCAGAGCCTGTGTCTGCTTCACCAAAACATCAGCGGCAACACTCAAACACCCACGCGCTGACACTGCCGCAGCCTTTGGCCTTCGTTCTCGCACAGCAGCAGCAGCACCTTCACTGGAGCATTTTGACCTGCCAAATGCCTTCATAACCTTCTCCCAAAACTTCCTGGCATTAGGAGAAGCCAGCAGCAGTGGACAAGGGTATGTTAGGGCACAAAGGAGCTGCCCAGAAGATATCTGTCTACCTACAAGCTGACAAACTCCCCAAGGATTGACCATAGAGCAAGATGAAAGCACGCAAAGATAAAAGCCCAGCCGTGGTGGCAGCCCTCATGGACATAACCCTGCTGCTCTCTCAGGCATCTGAGCACTATGATGGAATAAAGATGAAGAAAAGATAAAATAAGCAAACAAATCTGAAACACATCAAAGCCAGTGTGCAGTAGTGGTTGCTGCTAAAACTGTACCTATTTTCTGACAGGAAACTCTTCCGCCACAACTGTCTTTCAGAGCCCTTTCTGGTTACCAACAGTGGAGTGGTTTGTTTCTATAACAAATATATTCCTGTGGATGAAACCACTAGTATTAAAAATAAATGGGAAGAGGGAAGTGGATTCTATGAAAAAGTGACTGCAGAGGAAGAGAAGTGACCTCTCTGTGTTGGTTAGCAAGAAAAAAATTGGTGGAAGCACTTGAAGGATCCTATGACTATGTAAAATCACTTTTAAGTTCAGGATTAAACCATAATATATATGGAAGATGACATAGTCTGAGGATGGTTGTTTGTTCGTAAGTGATCTAGGGTTAACAAAGCATTCCAGGGCTTTATGAAAGCACTTTTAAACAAATAAATATTACCCTGCAGTGTTTACAAGCTAAGCACTTCAAAATACTGCATGAGAACCTGAGAGGAAAACTGATTGAAATCCCATGATAATCTATTCTGTTTAATTGCCTAACCTCATGGCAGCAAAGAAAAGCATGTACAATAAATAATGAACAAATGTCAAATTTTAAATTTCTAGTATATTTGATCATCCAAAGTGCAGTTTGGTAATCAACATGGAGCACCTAAAATATTTCCATCCTGGAAGTTTCTCTTTAAAGTGGTATCTGGACCTTTTTTTCAAATAATATCAAAATGGTTGAGGTTTCTTTTTGCAGTGTAAGGTGACATTATTTATGTAGACAGAGGGATTGCTGCAGCCCTTGGGCAGTACTTTGAAGCTGCAGTCCGTTCATCAAAAAGGCATCCTAAACATTTCTGCTGCTTCTGCATGCCTCTTCTCCCCACACCTTTTTGGTTTGGTTTGGTTTGGTTTTTTGCTGAGTATCTTTTCTGACTTCCAAACACATCGTGAGGTCCTTAGATCTAAACCAGCTGTGATTTCTTTCAGTACTGATAAAATTAGATTGATTGGAACAGGGCTGTGCTTCTGGGGAAAGGAGAAGACAGTTCCGGAGTATGTTCATGAGCGTGAAGGCAATGGGGAGCTCTTCCGGAATCTTTCCCACCTGGCTAAAAAGAGAATGTCTCATCTTCCCAGCCTCTTCGCTCAGGGCTACAGGACCGCTGCCAGACAGGCCTCTGTCCAGGCAGAGGTCAGAGGGCTCAGTCTCCTGGCTGATTTTTCTCTCTTGATCTCTGAGATCAGCTGGGGTGTTTTTGGGTGGACTGATGCTGCTTTTCTGGTCTGCTCAGTGAGGAGAGCAAGGTACAAGGAGTCAGTGTCAAGGTAAACCTAGCTGGCACTGACTGCCCCAAGTTTACTCAGTGTAGAGTTTGTTGCCCTCATTTCTTCTGACCCCAAATGGACCTGATCTCTAATGCTTTTTCATGATTTAGTTTTTTTAGGCGTGACTGGCTTTCCAGAGTGGTTTGTCTTTATAGATGTCAGGGAGTAAATAAAAGAAAATATTTAAAGTGGAGAAAAAGAAATAATTTTAGCCCAAATTCCAAACTGCTTCTTTGAATATTCTTATTGTGCAATAGATATAGCTTTCACTGCTAAATGTTGCCACATTTTTAAGGTTGACCTAACTAGCCTGTTTTCTGCAGCAAGCTGAGGCCATGGAAATGTCACTTCTGTGAGGCCAGCCCCAGGCATGGCTGTGCTGGCTGCCAAGAACTTCTGACACCAGCTCCATGAGCACTGTCCCAGCATGGGCTGCTGCCTCTGGCACAGCTCCTCTGGGCCATTTTACACAGTGGAACAAGCAAGACTGTGACTGACTCCACAGTCTGTTGGATCTGTGCCAAAATTAACCTCTCTCTCTGAAGAACTGTGTGGACCCGTGAGCAGCCGTGCTCGGGTGTTGGCAATGTCCCTTCTGTGACGTATGTCACAAGCACTGCTATGCACGGATGCAGACCACACAGCAACGTGTGTGCGCAAATGCATTTCCCATGCCCACGGCAGGTTCAGACACGTGATACACATGTGGCAGGAGGCAGGTTTGTTTGAAAGCAGCTATCTTTTAATGATAGGGGGGAGCTAATAGTACAAACCACAAAGGCAGAACATTATGCGTTAATTTTGCTCCTGCAGTAGTGATGTGAAAGAACTTGAGAAATGATAAAGCATTTTACATCTTTAAAGGCAAAGATTGTCACAGCAGTACTGGCTGTGGAAGCAGCCCAGTTGATTCAAACAGCAGTAACATTTTCTTTAAGTGAAGATGAGCTTTGAAGCTCTGTTTTGTGGCTTTTCAACCCATTTTTGTCAGAAATTCTATCTCTTGCCTCATAACTGAAATGTCAGTAGCATTCCCCTATCTCTTTAAACCATGGTACTGACTCAGTCTGTTTGGAGACAGAAAGCTATTTTGACTTGTAGGTTCAGTTCCTGTTGACTCAAAAGGGAGGAAGAAAATGCAGAAACTGAGAATAAAAACATTTCTTATTCTAGGAGTTACTGACAGACAAATGCCATTAAGGAACGTATGGCATTTGTCCACAAACTTTTAAAAATATTTTTTCATGTCTGAGGTTTAGCTCTGCATCTATTTTCTAGCAGATGCTGCCATGAAGACAAGTGAATCTGGATGTGCTCTTTGCTTCACCAGTCATATGAGGCAGCTTTCCTCTTGCCTGGGATCTCAGAATGGAGCTAGAGCAGGGTTTATGTGTCATCCTGTTCCCATCAAGGCATCTGCAGAATGTCTACCATCAAAATGAGAGCAGCTCTCACTTCCTCAACCATTTGTCCAAAAGTGGAATAATACAGTTATGCTGGCAGGGATTTCTTTTTCCAGCAGACTGTGGTTTTTGCAGTTCAACTTCATGGTCTTTAAAATCTCTGTCACAGATACATGTAAAGATGATGGAAAGAGGGAAGGCAAAAATGCTGCTCAGACACGGTAAGAAAACTGGTCACCATCACTGGTCACCACTGTGGTTCAGATCAGGGCTGATGTCTGTAAAACAGGAACTCCTAAGAGAAGGGCTGACCAGTGGATTGGATGCGAACCAAGACCTCTCTCCTCCCACCACCGCACCATTTCAGCAGCTCAGTTCTGGAGATTTTTTGCTGAAGATCATAGGAGCATGGGGCTGAGAAGGGCTGTCTGGGTCTCTCCTCTTAAGCCATCATATCTTTCTTGTACCTGGCAGTGGAAATATTTATTTCAGTTGGTTATAGCATGGTGCTAATAACGACAAGGTTGTGGGTTTGATCCCCACATGGGCCTCTCACTTAAGAGTTGGACTTGATGATCCTTGTGGGTTCCTTCCAACTCAGAGTATTCTGTGAATACTTCATCCTTCTGCTGCAGGAGTCCTCCCTGTGCAGATTTTGGTCTCATCTGTGTGTGTATCAGAAATGCTTCAACGTGTGACTGCTCCATCCCTACCTCCTCAGCAGAAAAACTCATCTCCAGGGAGATGGGAATTTCATGTATGATAATTCAGCTGTCTTCCACCAGCCCTTGGGCATTGATTATCAAGTATAGCAAGTGTTCTAGCCCATGATAATGTGCTCACTGCCTTTCTACCCTCCAGCACTGGATTTGTTAAGGTATTTCAACTCCCTGTGCTTCATGTCCATGAACAAGGAAAATGAAGGGGGTTGATCAAGCAAGGCTTTTTAAGCAATAGATCACATCCTGTACTGAAAATAAACTTTCGTGATGGAAAAATGCATATTGGGGCGGTCATCTTAAAAGGAACAGCTCTGTACGTTTTTCACCCTGGTTGCTGATGGTTGTCCTTTAAATCCTAAATTATCTGCTGGGGGGCAGGGAGGGAGACGATGGACGGATGGACAGTCAAGCCAGCTTCCTGACCAAACCAAGCAGTTGCTAGAGGAGTTGCTAAGACCAGTCCTATAAAAAGTTCCACAGAGAGGCCCTCCCCCCAGGCCCTTCCCCGTAAGCAGGAGATTCTGTAATACCAGTGGTGAGGAGAGAGAGACCACAGGAGGACAGGTCTGGGTGTGCACACAGCAGCAGCAGAGGAGCATTGCATGATTGAGGTGAACCCTGGGAAAGCAGCCACATTTCAAATGATCTTCCAAGGCTCCCTCTTAACAAGTATTAAGAGATTTCCTACAAGCACAGGAACTGGTCTGGGGATTTCTTTAGCAGCTACTTATTTAAAAATCAGCCATGTCCTTCCTCAATCTGAATTCAAATCAAGCCAGCTATTAATGTTTCTGTTTACCCTCATTAGAAAGTATTATTTTTAATTCTTTTGCAGCAAGGTGACCTATGCAAAGAATATAGGGTCATAACACAACCTTGACACCAAAATGTGAAGAGCATGGCATTTTTTGTTAGCAAGGGATTTTTTCCCTGCAGGGCTATAGGTGTAAAATGAAGGTGCATTAATTTCAGAACTCGCAAGATCTTTTAAAAAGTTTTTCTTGCCATCTTTTTGTCCAGATTCTCAGACTTATTTACACCTATTTTCAGAAAAAAAACAAGTAAATGCTGCAGTGTCTGAATCTGTATAGGGGAGTTTGGATTGCTTGACTGTAAATTTAGCTTGGTAATGTGAACAGAAGGCAGCTGTAAATCTCTAGCAAAACTTACATTTAGGTGTCAGACCACCATAATTGCTAATTTGAATTGTATGATTCACTCTAAAATTGCTGCATCCTGAAGGTTACGTGTTGAAATTTTTACAGCTTGTTTACATTACTTTTCTAAGTGCAATAACTTAAGACCAGATCTATAAACTCTACAAATGTTCCCATCCCAATACAGAACATAACTTAGACTGAACTCTATGAGTTTAAATGGAATTTGGAGCATTCTCTTCAAATACCCCTGCGGGGTTGGCAGTGGTGAAGGGGATTGTGTTATCCTCATTATAATAGCCTCCATCAGAGCTGTAAAGTAGTTCTGATTTAGATATAATAACCATTGAAAATCAGGTTAACTTTCAAGCTTACCACTCCTCTCTGAGTATACATATTACTTTGTGGTGTTTGAGTCAAACTGGTCTTTCCTTCCCACCCCTTTTGTCCACAGTCAAAATTCTGCAAAGCCAAACTTGCATCCATGTAACTGCTATGAGCCTCTTGTAATGAGTGACTCTGGCTGAGGATCTAATAACCCTCATGGCTATTGAGTAGAGCAAGACATATTTTAGCCATTAATATGAGATAAGAAGCTTTAAGTCTGATCCAGCCCAGGGTTTGGATGAACTGAGAAGGGGCCCTTTTGACCGCAGAGGATGTATTCTGATGTAGAAAGAGCTGAACAATTACCACACAGTAATGCCTCAATGGAGAAATGTTCATGTTGCAAAGCCCTAATAAAAGGGCAAGAACCAAGCATAAAGCAGAATAATCTGCTCTGAGAACCCTGTGCATCTAAAGCAAATAAAAACTCATTTCTGAGCTGTGACTGTAAATGTACATGTAAAGAGATGTGTGTTTAAGATCTATGCTCTATGGTTGTGTGTTTCCTTTGGGACAAGGCAGAAGAATGATGACTGCTCAAATCTACTGCACTTTGGTTAGGCTAATTACTAGGAGCTACATGAATTTTCAATGGATTTGCCATAAATAATTTATCCAACATACTGAAATCTAGTTTCATATTCACTTAGTGCATTATATCTGTAAACAAACGAAGGACTTAACAACTGTGCACATACCTTTGAGGCTATCTGTAGGTTTGGACCCCAGCCCTGAATCTCGAGACCCTCCCAAGAGGCCAGTAGCTGCTGAGCTAGGAGCAGAACTGTGTGCTGACAGGTCTGATCCCCCTGCCCCTGGGTGTTTGGGGCCACTTAAGCCTTCTCGACTCAGAAGCAGCTCAACCTGGCCTGAGGCAAGAGTTAGCAGAGCTTTAACTTGTGGTTGCTTTGTCCAGGCTGGGTGAGTCAATTGGCTTTGAAGTACAGAATGGTGTAAAGGGCCCTTTCTGCAGGCCCAGGTTTTTTCCATTCATAAGGAAACATGCCCAGCATGAGCATCCTCCTCATCTGGACTGGCTGAGGACAGACAGGGTCCTTCATCTTGTAAGAAGCCAAATATGACAGCATTAAACTCTAAATGCAAGCTCAGCTGTTAAATTGAAATGCAGACTTGACAGTCTCTGCTCCAGTCTGAATCTAGACACCATTTAATAGGCTCATTACCCTCATTTGCATTTTCTAAACAGATGCTTTAGGTACAGGCTTCATGATGGCCTTTTAAAGCAGAAACAAAACCTTATGAAATCATGATTTGTCACTGGAAAAATCCAAAAGCTGAGTAAAAGCCGAGCTTGAGGAAAGCTCATTTGATGAAGGAGAGTGATGACTGCACAGGAAATTGCTCCATGACAGCAGTACACACAGCTTGGCCACCCTTTGCCATGGATGCTGGCATCTGCTCTGAACTCTTCTCTGCTGGGGCGATTTGGGCATTTGAGTGATTTGCAGCCGGCAAAGGATTGGTCTTACCTCTGCCCAGCTGGGCTTGTCTCTGCAACACTGCCAGGCATTCAGAGAGCTTTCCTAGGCAGCGTTCATGACCACACACTGTCCTCATGTGTTGCCCCAGTGCTGCTGCAGAATCAAGGGCCGTTGCGTAGAGAAAAGTTTTCAGAATAACAGCCATGGAAGTGGGCAGACTTCCTTCATACAGAAAAGTCATAAGATATTCAAAAAGTGATAGGTGAGATATTCGGTGCAACTAAGCTTGATGTCAGAAAAACCCATATTGCTTGGCTCTGGGGAAAGTCTGATGTGCAATGAAGTGGCAGATGCTCTGCCTCCAGGGACTGGTCTGTGATTTGGGCAACAAGTGGAAAAGATGCAGAGTTGTCCTTTGAGCATGCAGGCTGATTTTATTGCTGTGTCAAGAAAAATGTCACCTCTTTCAGATCCTGCCTCCTTCCCATGCCAGAGTCATGTGTGGTCAGATCAGGAGGAAGCAGAACCAGTGCTGCTCTCATGGCTGCCACCCAGAGAAGGGAAGATGAGTGGAGCTGAAAGCAGCAGGGCACATTTACAGACCCCAGCCTGACACAGCTCATAAACCTCTTTCTCTGGGATTTTTACAGTGTATGGGAGTGGGAACTCTCAGCAGTTTTTGGGGGCCCAAAACATCTCTTTGTGACAAGGAAGCAAAGCAAGGCTGTCTGAGGCAGGTTGGCCTCTTCCCATAGATATTGCATGGGGTTCAAAGGTGATCTAGGATGTTGCATTTAACTGATGTATGTGGCCTGCCCTTTTGAATTGGAATTAAAACCTTATTTCAGATCTGGTTTAGAGTGTGACAAAAATAAAGAAAAAACAAATCAGAGGCAATCTCTCTCACCCTCTCGATTTTCTCTACGTAGGTTATACTTGCTAATGCTGTCCCTTTCACTCTGGGAAGTGGGCAGAAAGCTGCCTGCCTCAATGGGGCAGCCGGCAGCATTCCTCCAGACCTTGAGATAAGGGTGGGGTTTGATCAGCCAAGGGACAAAAATGTCAACATCTGTCTGTCACTGCACGGCCAATGGCCAATTATAATTTTTTTTTCCTGCCTCCCTAAGCTGCAGCCAGACAAAGACTCCAAGCTCCCAGCTTTGTTGCCTGTGCTGTTTCCCACCACCGCTCCACCTCTGATATGCTAATGGCAAAACTGAACGGTTTTGTGTGGCTGAAAAGGATCTTTGGGCACATTCACTGGGTCAACAACCCCAACTGCTGCGCTGGGGCTCAGCCTGCTGTGCCAGAACCTGGTGCCAGGGAACTTCCCTCCCCTCTGCTCCTCTTTAAAAAAAACCAAAAAAACCAAAAAACCAAAAAAACACCAACCACCCCCCCTCCAAAAAACACCCCCTCCCCCCAAACAAACAAACAAACAAAACAACCCACCAAAAAATTAGTGGAATTAACCATCTGGCTGTCTTGGTGCCCAGAAACTTAGCTGAACAAATTATGACACAGTAATACAATATACTCTCCTCAAATACTTTCTGGATGACAAGTAACAAGCCAGGCTATGCTTTCCAGCTTGAACTGCTGTCTCAGTAGATGCAGCCTAGGAGCTGAGAGAGGACCATCCCCTCTGAGCTTCAGAGCACCACAGAGCAGTGAGGTGGTTACAGAAATAATGCTCTGTTTATACAGTTGGCTCTACATGTGTTACAGCAAAAGTAACACTGACAAACAGCCTTTTGTTTAGAAAAGAAACCCTGTCATACATGCAATGCCAGACACAGAAAGCAAACTTGATGACCTAATCCTATCTATTGTGTGGCATTACTAATGCACTTAAGTAGTAAGCAGAAGAATAATTACAGAGTTTATTGGGTGATGAGTTTCCAATTCACTGATGTTGTGGAAGTGCCAGGGGAAATAGGCTGTAGCACCAGAGACAAGGTGCTTGTACGTCTGTGACAAATTGATCTTGAAGTATTTACAATTTAGAATTAGTCACCTGAACTAAATGTGGATGCTATGAATGATATGCCACTTCTTTTGCTGATGCTGTAGTAATACCCTCATTGCTTTATAAAAAAAAAACAAATTAGTGAGATGGCAGGTTCTTGGTAAAATTTGAAGTACTTTTACAAGCAAGGTAATGCTTATAAGCACAGTAATATACCATCATTATTTAAAACAATTATGACATGTACAAGTGTGTCAACTTTGACTGCAAGCACCCTATGAAAACTGTTGGACATAAGTCCCAATGACATGAGATAAAAGCTAAAGAAATTTAAAAGCTGAATAAACAAACCAGTCTGATGGTCTGGTGGCTTCCAGTTGACCCTGAGCAGAGACCTGGATAAAGCTGGATAAATACTCCAGCCAAGAAAAAGGTGATCGTTGTAAGTGTTGTTTATGAGACTACAATTTAATATGGTTTGCACAGTAAATAGTGCTGTAATAAAAGCTGACATTTGCACAACTTGCAGTATTTCCTCTTCTTAAAACATGCTTGCAAGCAGTGGGAGAAAGATCTGGTGGACGCAAAACCAACTCACAGTGAAGACTCACACCTAATTATTCCCACACAGGAGAGTTATCAAGGTGAACATTTTCTTCTCATTTTAAAAAGATGTTCATCTTTGTCAACTTTCCCTGTCGTGGCTGTGCTGGAAGGCACTTAGGCATCATCACCTATGCCATGGTCTTGCAGCTCTTTCTTGCATGTTCACACTGGCTCCCAGCACTGTACATCCCCTGCAGAGTGTTCACCCAGACCCTGGGAAGTGCTGCCGGTGATGCCTTCTGCTGCTTTCCAGGGAAGGACTTTTTATAAAAAGCATGCACAGCATGAAGGAGGAAGCAGATGCAGGCCCGCTCTGCACACTGCTCTCCAGTTCCCGGCATATGGTGGATGGTTATAAAAAAAATGGATTTGAATGGTGTGAAAATCTATTCATCCTGTATCACAGAGAATAAATTATTTCTTTCTGGTCATATGCTGTGTGTTGTCCTGGCTGCGCCCGCCTATGCTGTTATGAAGGAATGCTTCAGACTCACAGGCTGTACAGATCAGAACAACCCTCTGTGCTGACTTTCTTCATGACAGAGACCAAAGATTTTCATTTAAACACTTTTTTGTCTGATTGTGCTTGTACCTTTAATGAAAGAAACCCGACCCTGATTTATGATTATAAAAGGATAGAAAATCCAGTGTGACTGTAAATATACTGCCCCAGAAGCATATTGCCACTTGTGTTGGAAAACTTTGTGGTCTGAAATTTTCTGTCTTCAGACTCTATCTGCTGGCTTTTGCTACAATGGAGCCTGGGTCCACAGTCCCTGCTGCTCCTCTCCAACAGCTTCTCTCCTGTTTCCCAGGGCCAGGAAGCAGCTGCCCATGCTCAGGGTGTATGGAATGGCCCAGTGTCCTTCTGGGCATGCATGAGCTCCCATGAAGCAGTCAGGGCTTGGGAACGTGGGCTCCATTCTCCTTAGTCCTCTCCCATTCCCTGTAAGTCTTCACCTGCTCAAATCATCTATCTGCAAAGCTTTTCTTTGATAAAATAAATAGACTGTGTTTAATTTAATGTCTGGCACAGTTTCAGGAATAATTTTTGCAGATCTTCCCTGAAACTTCTTTAATTTGCCAACAGCCTTTTGAAAGTCCAGGCACTGGATTGGGACAGACACTGTACATTTGTGATAAAGAAAGGTGGAAAACCACGTTAAAATTAAGCTAAATTAGGCTCAACTTTGCTATTTAACTTTCAATACTTTTTGTTGTGTTGTTTGACTACTCTTGTTACCTAAAACTGAGGAGGTTTTTTTAAAGTTGACAAGTCCTTACTCTGTGCTTTTTTCCCAAGGATTTAGGCATATTGCCTCATGCACCATATATTACCTCAAAACACATAGCTAGGACTAGCAGTTTCTGACATAATGAACTTGCCCTCCAATACAATCAAATAACAGCTGTTCCTTTTAAATATTATAAATACTATAAGCATTTCTTTTTACTGAATGGTAGTGGTGGACAAACAGATTTGGAGGAAAGCAGCACTCTCTATTACGGATTATTATTACAATAACTCCAAGCCTATAAGCTTTCTTAGCCTTTGCTTCACCCCCAAACAAAGGGGTGGGCAAGTTCTTATGTTTCTGTGTGTGTGCGTGTGTGTATGTAGAACTCTGCAATTTCATGATGCTGTGATGGCTGTGGGTCTGGCTTCCCCAGACCTTTTTGCTGGACCTTGTCCTTCTCAAAAAATCCTAGTCTTTCATTTGCAGGCAGATTGTCTCAGCAACATCACCTGCACATCCCCTTTGTTCCTCACTTAGGTCTCAGCAGATGTCCCCCTTCTGGGATCTGGAAGCTGGAAAAAACTGTCCTCAGGCTGATTCCTGAAAAAGTGTGGATTTATTTACAGTGTGAAGGAGCAGCCTGGGGGAAGGGGGCAGACTGGTCATCAGTCTTCTCGAGAAGCACCGGCCAGCAGGGAGATCCTGTTTCCGGTTGTATCCCACACTAACAGTACCTGGCTGCCTTTTCCCCCTCCCCATCATTCACACTGCAGATAGAGCTACCTTCCAACCGAAACAGAATCCGAACTTTAAAAGAACTGAAACCAGGAGTTAATCTACGTCATACACTTCCTGAGCTGGGCTTTCAGAAAGAGAAACCAACCCACCTTACATGAATCAGCCTCTGGGAGAGTTCCACCCCTGGGACAGGTGTAACCCTGTATACTGTGGCTGATAGGTACATCCTCACGGACACCAGAGAGCAATGCCTCTGACGGTCACCTCTGTGCTGCTCACACATCTGTGCTGATGCAAAGCAGAGAGAGCAGGTGCAAAACCTTTCCTCTCAGGCATATTTCACACTGCTTTGTACGCATCTGTCTGCCTACACTTCACAGTGGGGAATAAGAGCTACCTGAACAAATCTGGTACTGGACTGCTTTCTTATCAGACACTGGTTTTTGGTGAGCCTTTCTCCCTTAGCTTCCTTTAGCTCTTTGGCCAAGGTAGGGGGGGACTGCAGGGACCCGCTGGTGGTTCTGGCCTGTCAGCAGGAGCATGGACCAATTTGTGCTGCATAGCAGTCCCGCAGCAGCTCTGTGAGGAGACGTGGGCAAACATTCCTGTGGGACCTCCCTGCCCTTACAAACCCACCTGCACACACAGCTCCCACAGGTGGGTTTTTACAACCTACTTGTAAAATAGGTGTATTTCTGCTGCTTTTTATTTGTACCCCAAGGAACAGCTCTGGTAGAAGTCTGCTTTGTTGTGCTAGAAAGTGTAATAGATCCACTGAATTTTGTGAATCTGCCTTTTTATTTTAATTAGCCATTGGGGTGTGGGGCAAAATCTTGGGCTGACCAGGTCCCATTGAAGTTCAGGCTGGTACAAAAAAAGTGGGCAAGGCACAGGAGTGAGCAGTAGAGAGGGATGAGCCACTGCACAATTGAATCTCTCCTCCCATCCTTTAAAAATATCCCTAAGAGTGCTATTCTTGCAGGAGACCTGTGCTGACAGTGACCAAACCTGCAGGAAGAAGAAACTGTTGCCTGTTGTGCAGAGAGTGCTGAGCCATGGCCAGACACAAAATAGCCTTCTACATAGCTGAAAAGGCAATTGTTTTTCAGTGGCTGCTATTTTTGTCCTCATACAGCAGTCATAGAGATGTATCTGATGCATGAAAGGACTGCGTTCTCTATTTTATTTGTAATTGCAATAGCTCTAACTACTTGTGCTAGTTTCAGCGGGGGTAGAGTTAATTTCCTTCACAGTGGCTGGTGTGGGGTAGTGTTTTGGATGTGTGCTGAACACAGGGTTCCTAATATAGAGATGTTTTTGTTATTAAACCCTGAGCAGGGCTTACACAAAGCCAAGGCCTTTTCTGTTTTCCCTACTGCCACAATGGTGAGGAAGCTGGGGATGCACGGAAGACTGGGGGGAGACACAGCCAGGACAGGTGACCCCAACTGACCAAATGGATATTCCGGACCATCTGGTATCATGCTCAGTACATAAAGTGGGGGGAAGAAGGAGAAAAGGGGGAATATTTGGAGTGATGATATTTGTCTTCCCAAGTGACTCTTATGTGTGATGGGGCCCTGCTCTCCTGGAGATGGCTGAACACCTGCCTGCCCCTGGGAGGCAGTGAATGAATTCCTTGTTTTATTTTACTTGTGGGTGCGTCTTTTCCTATTAAACTGTGTTTATCTCGACCCACAAGTCTTCTATCTTTTACCCTTCTGATTGTCTCCTGCATCCCACTGGTGGGGCCATGAGCAAGCAGCTGCCTGGGGCTTGGCTGCTGGCTGGGCCTAAACTGTGACATTATTAGAGATTCACAAAAAAAATCCAAACAGTTGTTCTTCGTCTCTATAGGTTTAGAAGACTTATAGGTGGTGAACAGGATACATACAAACATGCCTGTATGCAAATATGAACACACACATGTACATACATTTTTTCCCATCAAATACATGACAAATGTAGCCCAAATATGGAGCAGCTGAAATAAAAGGTCTATTGGCATAAAATCATGTTAGATGCTGACATCAGTCACACTGAACCAGCAATAAGCTGAAAGCAAAAGAACAAATAAATTTACAATCTCCCCTCTTTTTTGCTCCTACTTAATACAGACTGCAAGTGTATTAAAATTGTTCAGCCTACTCTTGAAATTTGAAGCAACAGAATACTTTTGATTGTGGTGTGAAATAAGGCACAGCACTTCAAAATGAGGATGTGTAATGATTTCAGAAGTCTGCTTTCCCTTTTGTACATCATACATAATACCAGGCTTTGGTCCAACTTCCATTTTAGTGAATATTGGGGAGGTGAGAGGAAGGGTTTATTTTAGCAACTGAGCAATTCAAAATAATTTTTTCTCAAATGCAGAGGCTCTGCGAAGGCTCCACAGCCACAAATTCTGTGTCAGCCAGACACCTGACAGAACTGGGAATCTGTGTGGTATGCCTGGGAGCTCTGGGAGGGTTTGTCTGTGGGCACAGGACAGTCAGAGGTGTGCAGAGAAAGTCTTTGCCTCATGTCTTTTGCAAGCTGTTGGATCTGAACCAGTTGAGAAGGTCCAGGAAATTAAGTGACTAGAACAAAACTGTTCTTGCAGTTATCCTTTTTTTCAATAGCTTGGTGCCATATATAACAACATATCATTCATTCTAGACCTAGTGAAAACCTATAAGGATCTGTTTATTATTATTTCACAGGCTCTGAACTGGACCTGATGTTTTAGAGACCTCAACTCTACATGACAAATCTGCAGTATGGCTTTTCAGGATACATTCATGCTGGGGCAACAAATATTTTATGTTTGTTCAGGAATGGCCTAGGGCCTTGAGTTGCTCCAGGTAAGAAGCCCTTCCCTTCAAAGAGAGGCAGGTAGAGCAGAGCCCGAACTGGGAAGAGCATGGGCTCATCATCTACAGGAGATCTTGCCTGTTTGGGAGAGAGTCCCTGCCAGCTGCCTGCTCTGCCTCTTTTTCAGAGATCATCACTCTCCTGGAATCAGTGAAAGGAAGCCTTCTTCCACAGGATCCTGTGTCTGAGTTCAAATCACTGATGAAGCTCCTGCAGTGTGATACTGGGCTTTGCCTGAGACAGTGGTGTGTGTGGACCTCTGCCAGCCCTGCCAAGCGAGGAGCAGATGGGTAAAGGGTGATGAATCACCAGAAGGTCGAGGACCAAAAGATGCTGTTCATCCCAGGCACGGTGCCTGTGAGAAATCTACCTTGTCATTAAGGTAACTCCAGTTTCTCATGGTATCTGTTTCGATTTCTCATTGTCATTGCAAAGCAACAAGGAATCAACTTTACCTCTACTCTGCCCATTCTCTTGCTTTTGTGCCTGTGGCTCTTCTTGCATGATGTGAAATTTCTCTCTCAAACACCTTTTTGCTATGTTTTTATCCCACAAATTTCACTTGCTAAAATAGCAGATGGCCTGGATATATAAATTTTATTATACATAGCAGAAGAGGGACTGTAGCAGGTGAGAACATGCAGAGCTCATGGTTTTGTAAATGGCCCAGTGATGTCTTTAAAATAGGAAGAGGAAATGTCTGGCTTGTACTGAGAAAGCTGAGACAGTTCCCATGTTTAGGTGCAACTCGCACCATCAGGTGCAGTGTACAGTGATCTTACATGATGATGTTTTATGCCTGCTCTGATCCTTGTCTGTGAATAATGGAAGAAGGAGCTGCCAGAGGAGAAAGGACAACTTGTAGTTTTATCTCAGCTCTATTGACAATTTCTTTGTATGTAACTCTGCTTTCTTTTCTCTTATCAAGCCCTTTTCTTTCTCTTTCATCTGAGTTTTTTGTGAAATATAAAGAAAGAAAGTTTATATATTCTCTTCCCCATTATGAGCACCCCAATTGCCAGCTCCGTTTGTGTGCACCAATGTCAGTGTTGTGTTCAAGGACTGTTAAATGTCACATAACTGAACCAGAGCATTTCAGCCACGTGACACTGAAAAGCTCCACTCATGCATAGTACATGCCTTTCCAGAGCTGAAAACAGATGTTTCCCTTGACAGATCCCCCTCTGGATTGCTGAAAATAAAGTTGTGTAAAATTGTGTGTGCTTTGTTTCCTTCTTTGTTTGTTTTTTTTTTGTTTGTCTGTCTGATTGGTTTGGGTTTTTTTATTTTTTTGTTGTTAAAAAGCTTTAAGTTAATAAGGACTTTTACAAACTGAATGGGAGACATGAAGGACAGCAAATAGATGTTTCTGAGTTATTGATCTCTTTCCTCTCCAAAATAAATTATACTAAATAGCTATTCTTAGGGCCATGGCTTTAATGACTGCCACTGCTGTGGCTGCATTTTCCTTTTCTATAATACAGAGACCCTGCAGCTGACCCGCACTTAGGACTAGGAATGTCATCCTTTCTTATGACTGCAATATTCCTGATGCTCAGCATCTTTCTTGCAATGCTATTCAGACTGACACGATAATGATAAAAAAAGAGTATGTCTTGGCTTACCTAGTGGCATGTCAGACTTGTTCTGAGCATACTCATACAGACAGAAATGACTCTCATGACACAGTTACCTAGTACTGTTCTGATAAACTGTGCTGCTGGGTGACTGAGACGGTCACTAAAAGAAACCTTGTTTTTAAAACAGTGACAGGAAAACTAGCTGCGAGACAGAATCATCATCTCTTTCCAGTGTATGATGCTATTTACACAGAGAGGGAAAGTTAGGCTTGAGCAAGCATGCTGTACTGGAGCAGGAAAAAAACCCCTAAAATATTTGCATGCCTGGGGAAAAGGACGTTTTCCAACAGAAGAAATTAGTCCTGCATCTGTAGCACATATTTCACTTTGCCTAAAAAGAAACAGATCCTGTTTTGAATTATATGAGATGTTTGCAGGGTTATGTACATGTGTTTCATTGCATAGGATTAATAACAGAAGGAACTGGGGGAAAATATGAAGGGTTAAATATATTTTGGGCTGCCAATACTTATGCTTCTAGGCAATTTAGCAAAATTTGCTTTAGAGTTGTTCTTTTTGTCTGCAAAAATTCCTTCTTCTCCTGTTTAGAGATTCCCTTTGAAATATGTGACCATGAGGGGCTCTTGTATCTCTCTGCTCTAAGTCAGTAGAAATGCCATCTATAGTGAAGGCCGGTCTCTTTTCATGCGACTCGTTGCTGTGATGACTCATGTGGATTCACTCTCAGGACAGACCAGACGTGTACAACTGAGCGCGCTGAAAGCAGGAAATACAGAAGAGCTGAGCTTTGCTGCACATCGCTGCCTGGCCTGTGGCTGCAACAGGCTGGATTCAGTGCCCAGCAGCTACAGGAGGCTGGGACTGGCCGAAGCTACACCCTGACCAAATGTCCTCTGTTGTTTTACTGAATTGAAATAACATTGGAAATTCCTGAAATATGAACCTCAAAACCATCAAACAGTGTTGTAAAATCATCTCTCCTTCTTCAGAAGGCATGGCTTTAATTTGGCTAAGGCCTTTGAAAGTGGCATTGTCAAAGTAAATGAGCTGATACCCTAAACTGTGAATCATCATGTGAATACTGCTTTGTTGTAGCTCCACTTACCTTTATTGATTTGATTATACAGAGTTACCATGACTGGAAGACCAGGATGAGAAGTCCAACTGCATTCCTGGAGAAACACAGGCATAATATACAGAGGAGGATGCTGAAGATGTTATCCAAGTTTAAAATGAGCTTAATCAATTCTGTACACAAACACTCCTGGAAGGATCATATGATCCTTCTGTTGCCAAGTTTTAAATGTATTCTTCTTCCACACAAAACATCTACAAGGGTGATGACCATCTTAGATACTTGGATTGATTTTATAACAGGCAGTGCACGTGAGTCAGTCTGTTCCCATTACAGCTCAAACTTAAAATAGCTTGCTGTAAATAATCTTCTATGCATAACAAAAGCTCATACAATTCTTGAAAATTAATTCATCACCCACACTGACATTCAAAAAGCTAAGATCATTTCTTCATTATGAGGGCATGTCCAGAGAAATTACTGAAGACCGACATTTTTGAGATATCTGTTTATTTTCTTAGGGCCAAATTCATCACCTGTGCAAACTGGTCTATTTCCTTCAAAATCAGCTGAGAATTTCTGAGCACAAAAAGTTAATTAAAAGTGTTACAGTAGTCCTGTGTGTTCCCTTTTTAAGAGGAAAAATCAGGTGATCCATAGAGGTCGCGTTCCATGTCCCAGTCCCGTGGGCACAGTGAGGGATGGCTCACTCACACACAGGCGGAGGTGCAGCTGATGAACCTGGCTGTAAAGTGTTAGGACCAGCTCAACAATTTAGCAAGGGAAAACAACCCTACCATTCCCTCTTCCCTGTTTTAGGTGCAACTGTCTGTCATAAAAGTTAATTACATCAGTCACGACCTTTCAGAAAGGAAAGGAGGATGTGATCTTTACACCTTGGCAAGAACCTGCATTTTACACATCAGGGACACCAGCTTAATACTGACCATGCTGTATGCCTGCAGTTCCCCTTGAAAGCTGTCAGAGAAGGCAGCTGTAGCTCCTTCACCCTGCCCAGCCACCGCTGCTGCTTACACACCAGAAGCACAGTGGAGATGCCGTGTGCTGTCTTCTCCATTGCTGTGACTGTCCACAGCCCCAGCCTGTTACCAGATGCAAGTAAACAGGCATAGAGTAACCTTACTGAGAAATACCTGTCTAATTAGAAGTGGAGATGCAGGTAAACCATGAGCTGCAGCCAGCTTTAGCCACTTTGTAGTTGTTTTCTGACTAGGGGGGAAAGCAGACATGAGAACTTAGAGTATCTGACTGCCAAATCTCAGCAAAAATTACTTGTTTCTTCACAGCTATTGTGCCCTCTGGGGGAGTGTGAGGCATATTTACTTTGTGGAGAGAGTAAAAGCTGGGTAGGTGGCAGACATGAGAAGTTATCTTCCTGAACATGTAAGGAAGACACTTTTTTTTGGTAAAAAAAAGTAAGAAATGCTGTAGTGGGAAGAACATATACTAGGATTGTGACAGAAGAGGACCAGTCTCAAATAGGGACCATAAATGGAATATGTGGGCATGAAGGAGGAAGAAGGATGTTTGCCCTTCTAGTGTCAGTGAATTAATGGGTACAGTAAATTTATGTCTTGCAGTCACATGTCAGGGAGGAAATCAATTGCCAACAGCAGGAGCAACAACAAAGAGTCACAACAAATCCATTCAGAAGACCACAGCAGTGACCTTGGATTTAACTGTGGCTATGTTTTCAACTGGTTGAGAGTGTTGGTGAAGCAATGCAGCCGGACTATCACTGTATTCAGCAGTTCCCTTCAAGTATTCATAATGGAGTTAATGTGCATGTTGTTGCTGTTTGATGAGATTTCATCCCTCAGCTGCCTATGGCGACCCAGGAAATGCCCTGTGAAGGCTCAGAGACAGGAAATCTGGCTGCTGGGAAAAGTCCTCCATCTTCAGAAAATTGCTATAGAAAGCTTTTCCTAGATCCCGAACCCATGGGTGTGGTGGAACTGGCGGGCTCTGCCCCTGGGGAAGCGCTGGCTGTGCCCTGCTGCCATGCTGTGCAAGTCTGTGCCTGCTGCAGCTCAGGGGCAGGTTTTACCTGTGCAGGTGGGGAATGACTCCAGGACCTCCATGGGTTGGGGACAGGCGTGGCATGGTACATCTTGTGACAGTCAGGATAGACCACAGGAGATATCTATTAACATCTTGTTTCACGTGGAGGAACTTCTGATGACTCTGCCCTTCCATGGACCTAAGACTCAGCTCCATCCCTGTGGATTACCTGGAAACTGAGCAAAACCAGTACAGCATTGTCTTAATGAATTTGCAGCAGGCATGAAGCCATAGCTTTGGTAACTGAACAATCTCATGCGTCTCAATGGGATTATTACCTCCTGAGTTTAGAGATAGCAGTTTAAGTAGAATCATGTTGAGCTATTTCACTTTTGATCAGTTAGAAGATGCATCTATCTCATTCCATGGTATTGAGCTGCCTCTTGTCTGCACATGGTCTCAATCAGAGCTGCACAAACTCACATCTTTCCACCAGACAATACAGATCTAAGTGTATCTCATCAAGGAGAAAATCAGTGTCACTCTGCAAAGTTAGCACGTGGGCAGTATTAAAGACATCACAGTTAATATTAGAACAAACAACATGGGCTGCTGAAAACTCTGGTTTCCTTTAGGGGGTTTTCTCCCATTTCTCTGCTTTTATTTTAATCAGCATTTTAGGTGACTACAGCATAGAAATTCTGTGTAATCTTCGCTAAATCTAGGCTTTTGCTGCAAAAGATAGACAAAATCCTGTCAGATGAATTTTCAACAAACTCATTCCTCTTGAGAGGGGAAATGAAGTTTCTTGATAGTAAGAAAGGGCCTAATGTGGTTTAGGTGCTATAATCTATCTTCTGTGGCTCAGAAAGAGCCATAGATTCCTACAGCTACGGTATTTGTCATTTGAAGGTCTCAGACCAAAAATAACATCTATCATTGCCTACTAATGTTTAAGCATCTGAATTGCTCCCTGTCTAGGAGGTGGCTAGGAAGACTCAGGTTAATAGTTGGATGTCATGTGGTGCAGTCACAGGTGACTGGAAATCCTTACCAGAAGCTTCACTGGTGATGCCCAAGTACAGCTCTGTGAGATGAGAACATCTGGAGTCATAAAAACGTGAATGTGCAAGTAAGCAACTGTAGATGTAGCTGCAGATTTGATGAGCATTCTAGTCAAATGTGTCATTTTCTCTGAAGAATACAGAAAACATCAAATACAAAAGCAGTGACTGATTTTCAGTTTTAAGTCTCATCCGGATATTTTTCTTCTTATAATAGGATCATAGAAGGGTTTGGGTTGGAAGGGGCTTTAAAGATCATCTAGTTCCAATCCTTCTGCCATGGGTAGGAACACCTTCCACTAGACCAGATAATTCAAAGCCCCATCTAACCCGACCATCAGGGATGGGTCATTTACAGCTTCTCTGGGCAACCTGTCGCAGTGTCTGCCTACCCTCACAGTAAAGATTCTTCCCATTATTTTTTCTTTTGCTCACTTCTGTTGTCCTCTCCCAGTGTTAAAACCCCTCTGGAGGTGTCCTTTGCTAAGAGTTTTTTTCATCTCACAATAATAGCTCTCCTCTTCTTCTGGAGTGGCCTCTACCTCCTCTGATATAGCTTTTCTGCCTTGCTCTGTAGTGGTTCTTCATCACTGTGGGGTCACACAGACACACAGACACACACACAAACATACACAGACACACACACAGACACACAAACACAGACACACACACAAACACACAGACACACAGACACACACACAGACACACAAACACAGACACACACACAAACATACACAGACACACAGACACAGACACATAGACACACACAGACACACAGACACAGACACACACACAAACACACAGACACACAGACACACACACACACACGCAAACACACACACATGCACACACTTCCCAAATGCAATTGTGTGCAGTGACTACTGCAATCCACCCACCTGGCTCTGCTCTGTCACACTCTAAGGCTCCTAAAATTATTTCTGAACACTTCACACTTGGCTGTCTGCAAATCAGACATCTGTGATTTTCTGAATATGTTTTTCAACAGGTGAGCTGGAATGGAAATAGACTGTTTTCTCATTTAGTGTTCCTTATTCCAGCATCTCTTGCCACAAGTTACTTTCATAATGTCCCAGTGAGTGTGAATGCATTGCACTAGTGGGACAATGTTTCAGGTCAGTGTACAGATTGAGATGTGCCAGGAACTCCAGCCAAGCTGGTTTTCCAAGCCTGTAGATGAGGATGCTGAAAGATGAAAAAGCAGATTGGAGTGTTATTTAACTGTGTGTGTTGAATGGGGATGTAGGGGTGGATATTATTTGACCAGGCCTGTTATTTTGCTACAATTAATTACTGGTTGTGCATAGACTCATGAACTAGATAGCAGCTCCTTAGTGTTGGACGATATGCCTTCTTTCCACCACTTAGTAGACCAGCTTTGAACTCCACTCAGTGAACAGTGAGGGAAGAGCTTTAACAGAGAGGACATACCAATTGTTTTTCTCACACACATGCTTTTCCAGTGTCTTCACAACTCCTGCATGTGATTTACAAGGGACAGCAAAGAGTCTGTCTTGTCCAAGGCTCTCATTTGGATGTTCGTCTTTAGTTCAGGGGAGAACCTTTGACCCAGAGCCTGTCCTAGTGAATCACTGCTGTGATACCTGTGGTACTTGTGTGGTGTCTCACTCTGGGCATGCTCACCCTTTCCAAGGATGTCCCTTCTGTGTCTGTTTCCCCAAATCTTTCAGTTTCTGTCAGGGTGCACAGTTCACTGAGATCACTGATGGCAACATATTTTAGTGCACACTTAAAATAAAGGCTATTTTCAAGGGATTCTCTGAATTAGGATTTAGGAACTCACATTAGAAATGCTGTGATTTTACCTGCAGTTGCAGCCATATTGATTTACACTTGGAAGAGAAATGGAAAATTGATTAGGAGTGGAATGACTGCAGAGTGAGCGGCACACAAGCGAGGTCTGCTAGCAGGAGGCTGGAGGGAAGCTGCAGCCATTTTGAGACACTCAGAATCTCTTTTCCCCTGAACTCAGTCTTGAAAAAAATAAACACTCTTATTTTAATCAAGAGGTTTAGTGACCCTCTGCTGCAAGCCTCAGAGCCTACCTCGCAGTTGTGAGAGCGTGATGGCAAAGATCGATGTCTTCTGCAAAAGCAGCTGCTGCTTGGGCACACCGTGCGTTCATGTTCCACTGCTGAGGCACCTGTCGTGTTATGTATTGATTTTTCTTTTGTTTGTCAAAGGCACAGTTTATGTATGGAAACTAATCCTCTGCTCCCTACAGGAAAAAGAATAAAGATCCTTTGTTTCCAATGAGCTTTTAATGAAAATCCAGAGCACCTAATTAGGTAACTTAGCTCCCTAACACTGCAGCCTGTGCAGCTTTGTTTCTTGCCCTGCTGGCTGCTGAACATCATTTGTCTGTCTGCCTGCCTGTGAGTCTCTCAAAACAGGACATAGAGTGCATCTGTCTCCTGCCCGCTAACATCCTGGTGTCCCTGGCAAGAGTTTGGGATTTCTGGAGTGCTGGCATACAAGCCACCCCTCTCTGACAGTTTCTAGTCTAAACAGATAAAGACATCAACTCTGAAAAATTTTCAAAATTTTTGATCATTCTCTATGTAGCTAACACAGGAGATGTGGATATCTTGACCAAACCACCTTAGATTTCCTTGTTTCTGTTTCCTCAGTGGGCCAGGGCTTTTCTCACGTTGACAGCAAAGCCCTGTGCCATGCCCTGCTTCTCCTTCTCTTGCTGCTCACCTTTTTTCTTTTTCAATTTCTTTTTTTCCTCTCTCTCATTCCAAATGCTGAATTTCCCTCTAATCTCTCATCATTCATAATCAGCCTCATTGAACAATCCTTCTGCCTGGCAATGCATTGCCTGACTTCAGTCTATTTGTAGTTCAGAGCTGAAAATCTGCCTTCCCCCCAGACCTAGACACAGCTTTGTCCAAATCGTGTCATGTAAATGGATGGTCATCAAAGTTTAACGACCTCATTAGCACTCGCTTGCAGAGTGCAAAAGCAAGCACTTTCTGTGAGATATAGATCAAAAGAAAAGGGAAAGGAAACAGCAAAGGAGACTCATTTTCAAGACAACTCGCAGCCCCATCTGAGCATAAGTGAACTGCCCTTAGCAGACAATAGCAACACTGCTAATCATAGATAGTTTTCTGCTTTGCCTTGTCAATAGTCCTGTGAATATGTATATTGATCCCTATAAATACACATTATACATGTGTGTATATACACAGTATATATAAGAGATCAGTAAGAATACACAACCCAATTTAAAATATGTATTTCTCCAGTTTCAGATGACAACAACATGACTGCAGGTCTTGTGAAAACTCATGGATGTTTGATCTTTGTCAAGGAGGTCATGGAGGAACACTCAAAGAGTGACTCCCACAGTGAGAAAATTGTCCTCAGGCTGGACCATGACACATAAACATCAAACCTACTGTTATTATTAATTCTAGTTGTGTATTTCTAGGCTACTGTAACACCTATTCCATTGATGTGGAACAGAGTGGGCTTGAGGGGTAGGTGTGGAATAACTGAAAGTCGTGTCTGGTGCAATGTGTGGCCTTGGGAAGAGTTCCTAAAGACCCTGGGGTTTGCTGGGGAGGTTCATCTCCCCTAACCTGAAGGAACTGAAGTGTAGGTGCCTTAAGACATACCTAATTCACTAAGGCCTCCTCTCTAGTCAGAAAAGAGAAACAGGCAAAAGTCATGCTGCAAAAATCATAACCAGCAAGAGGACTGGCTAGAGTAGAAGAAATTGCTAATTCAGGCACAGCACAGCAGTGTAAAGGCAGAGAAAGTCCTCGGGTAGGTGAAAATAAATCGTATTTTGCTTTCACCATTAGTATTTCAGAAATAAACATCTGAGAAAATAGGAGAAGAGAACTGAGTCATCGCATGTGTATTTAGTATAAGGAGATGGGGTTTTTTTAGAGAAGTGCTATGAGAGATCTTTCTCAAGTGGTAAGCTCAAAATGCAACACAGTTGGGGAAGACAGGGCAGCTGGTCCATCCACCAGGTCAGCTGAGACCCTAAGCACTTTGGAGAAATCTATTATGATGATTAAGTGTAATTAATAGCTCCATTTTACTGGTATATATTTGCCCTGCTTTGTAGCTTTTGCCTCTCATTTTTCAGATGTTTCTTGCTTTATTAGAATAAATTTCTTAAGTTTTATTGATGTTAGAAATTATCTCTAACAGTCATACAGTGCTTTACTACTCCAGGACTGACTAATCTAAAAATAATGTGGTGTCCGCTGGTGGAACAGATGCAAATCCCTGAGACTTAAAGAGCAGAGCATGCAGGTCATCATGGGGTTTAGTACTGTCAAGACTCACTATGCAAAGTGAGCAAAATGAGGTTAAACAGCATCCTTCTGGCACAGCATAGTCCACAGAAAGGCATCTGCTGCTCTTATCTCCTCCTCTGATCACTTTTGAGACTTCAGAAATATTCCCATCCCATACAAAGACAATGCAAGTCTTTCAGAGGCTCACAACACATACGAGAGACCCTTTAGCTGGTACCACTGTACTGAGTACTGAGAGAGGGTGCTGAGTGGTGAGGATCAGTGCATTGAGCTTACTCAGGATGAGAAAGGGTTTGACTTGCCATTGTCCTCTTCCCTGGTCAGTACTGTTGCTGAGTCTCCCCAGGTGGGATCTATGTCTTGCCCAGTGGAGTCTGCAAAGACTTGCCAAAGAAAACTGATCCAAATTGCAACCTCTTATGAAGACTTGGGAGGATTTGTTGTTGCTGTTGTTGTATCTGTATCTCTTGAAGGAAAGCACTGTACTGAAAATTTAGTGACCTGACCTAGTCACACTTTTGTTATCATGTCCATGGAGTGCTGTGCTCCTCTGAGTGATCCTGGGAGATAACTCAGGAAAGAGAATTGGTTTGCACAAAACCACAGCTCCAAGGGAAAGTCCTCAGAGATCCATACCATGAAAAAAGCTCGATACGATGTTAGCTGCTATCCTAAAAATAGAAATAATAGTCCATATCCATAGAGTTCCAATTGCTCTAGAGGAAAGGATCAACAGGTATTTCTTTCGGCAAGGCAGGCTTTCTAGTCTCCATAATCTAGCACATTCAGCTATGCTCCTTGGTGTACAAAGGAAGAATCCTGCCTTCTGCAGAGAAAAAAACAAACTTAAAGAAAATAGTGAATGTCTCTAGAATGGGTATTATGGGAACTCAGACTAAATGGTAACAGTTATTTCTTGCTGTCTGACTCAGCTTTGCATCAGTGACCCTGAAAGTGATTTCTGAATGTGGCCCTGGCAAGAGAAACCAGGATGGTGTCCTAGAATGGACGTTGAAATATCTGAAGAAATCCAGCCTGGCAGCTGCACCTCTAAATTCTTTAAGGTTCATGCTTCAGCTGTTACTTGCAGTATCAGTTACTTAGTAAGTACACAATTGCCAAAGAAATGCTTAACAAGGTGCACATGGGCACTCCTTTACCTCCCCCGTATGACAGACAAAGGAGGCTCCCTCAATCAGCCCACATGCCATTTCTTTTCTAAATATAGATTTTTTTTTTTTTGCCAGCAATGAGAAAGAAGCTAGATAACAGCATCCCTCGTAAGAAACCTTAAACAGCTAAGCAGCTTGATTAATTACTTAGGGATTCCCTAGGGTTGTTACTAAGGTAACAGGAGTAGAAATGTTTGAAGATGGCTGAATACGTTATGTGTGCTGGAGAATACACGGTGGATTTTCAGCAGCGCCCTGCACTGTGAGTTTTTACAGTATTAATGTAGAAAATAAAAAGTGTGTGCATATGTGCATGTACTCATGAAAGTGCAGAGCCCACACAGCCCTATGAATCCCCAGCTGCATCTGCTGAACACAGAAAAAAAATCTGCTTTGGATTTCAGAAGGACGTAACTGGAAAGGAATTTAAAGGGTGCAGGGCACATATCTTTTCCCAGCTCTACCATGCCTTTATTTTGCTGGCTGATTTAAAACGTTTTCTCCTTACCAGACAGCACTGACCCAAGGCTAGATTCTTGCTCTCCAAGGCTCCTCTCAGAGGTTGAACCACCCACACTGCTGCCTGGCTCCCCTGTGGTACCCACCACAGCTGGCTTTGTCCAGCAGTGCAACCTCCCTGTGCTGAGCAATGGTGCTGCAATGGTGAAGCAATGCTTGTATTTTCATGGTCTGTAGAGTAATGCATTTTCTAGTCACAACTGGTGAGAGACAGCAAGAGGTGATGAGGGTACAGAGCACGCCCTCAAGGAAAACACCATTGACCTATAGGTAACTGCAGTGTGTTTGATGGTGTGGGAGAGCAACTGTCTTTAGTGACATCCATGCCAGGATTTTACCAAAGTTAATGCCCAAGTTTGTTAACACAGGACATGGAGGTAATTAGAAATTTTGGCTGCTTACACAGAAAGAGAAACCACCTCCTCACCAACTGATCCTTAGGAGAGAAGAGTTCAAGACAAGACCGAACAAATGCATAGCTTACAAGACTGATTTGGGATCAAAGCTTGTTCTGAGTTTAATGACAAACCTCTAGTGGTTTGAGTTCCTCCCAGGGATATTATTTTTTTCTCCTTCTGAGATATCCTTCTTCTCTCCAGAGCTTTTGCACATACCTCACTGCCCCCTCCCTGTCTCTCACTTCTGGCAAACCTCTGCCCAACTCCTCAAACTCAACTCTACAGCTGTGCCAACCCAAAGGCTTGAAAGAACTCATGCTGACTTAGTAATTTTTTATTCGTAGACATTAATTTGCTTTTTATCATGTTCCCAGCAGTGACCACAAGGGGAAACTCAAATTTCCAAGAGGAACCACTCAAAAATGTGACACTTTCAGGGCTTTGTAGTGAGAGATGCTGAATACCCATAGCTCTCACTTGGCACTTCACAGGATGCTTATGGCTCAAATTGTGCAAGAAATTATTGCTTCTGGTTTATAGACACTGCCTAAAAAATAACTAAGAAACATTCTGGAAATAACTTCTGAGAACATCTTTAGGACAAACTGGGGGGAAAAAATCAGTCTGAGCAAAACAAGTCTAAACCAGAAGGCGCCAGTGTGATTTGGAGAGAGTTTGATATCTGTCAATGTTCTTTGAAAATGTAGTCACAACATTGGTTTATGTTACTGCATCTGTTTTTAGCTCCTAAAATTGTTTCATTTTTATTGTTGTTGAGTTCTGCCTATCTTCTGGCAACCTATGGCTACTGTTGTTCTGCTAAGGCATTGAACACCTTAAAATTATTGGGTGGTGCTGGTGTTACACAGATGTACACATAGCCCGGATAGTTCATTATAGCACAGCAACAGAAGGATCTTCATCTCCCTTTTTCTATACCTTCACAAATTACCCACTGCAGGGATGTTTAGGATATATGAGCCTTATTAACAAGACATCATACCTATTGTTTTGAAGCATCTGTCCACCCGTGTGTGGTGGGCAATCAAGATGGAGAAGTGTAACTGTCTTACATCCCTATTCCCACAGCAGGCATTTCTCTTTTACAATCTTTAAAATTTGACAGGACAAAGCTCTGCAGAAAGGATAGAGCAGTGACAAGGTTTCATCCTCTCTTCCAGCTCCACTTTCCCAGGGTGCAATTTTTTTTCCCATTGAGCAATCCTTCATCTCGTGATCTTATTTCTTCCTCCTGAGAATTCACAAAGGCATTTCAACAAGTGAATCACAGGGAACAGGTATTACATGACTCTTTAATCTCTTGAGAAAATGAGGAAAGTGGAAATTTCTGGAGAAAATGGGGAAAGTGGGTTTTTTTCTGCAGCAGTCTCCTGTGCTGCAGAAGCACATTTCAGCCTCTAATCCGGCAGCAGCTCAGGAGCTGGTGCCAGTCCTACCTCCTGCTGCACCTTGGTTTGGATGTGTGACTCTTGCCAAGGGGCAGCAGCATCCCAGAGGATGCTTGCCTGCAGGAAGAGGTGAGCTGATCCCCTGCACTATGACTACTGTCCCTGCAGGGGCTCTCTGCAAAAGACTGCCTGGAGGCAAGACAGCCCTGCCCACTGATCTCGAAGCCCGGAGCTTGGCAAGAGACTGTGAGGACACCTCTAGCCAGCTGAATTCCCATGTGCTCATTGGACCTAGGACCCTAGGACCTTCCTGTATTTAATTTCTTGAAAGGTAACTACACTGAGTTTTTGACATAAACTAACCAAGTCCATGGCAAGAGAGTCTGTAAAATACATACAGTGTCAGGCAGGGAGGCGCTGAGACTGGGATATTAGGATGGCCAGGTTGGGATAGGTGGTGGGACAAGGTGAAACAGTCCCACCCCTCTGCTCTGCATCTTCCAGCTGCAGGATCCAGCCATCCACATGAAGGATGATTTCCAGCAACTTTTCCAAGGGTGTCACAGTTCCCACAGTGTAACAGTTCCCATTTTCCCAGCACAAACCTGCAGAGCCAGTGGGGGCCACCCAGCAGGTGCATCAGTTCACGTTCATGTGGATTAGTTTAAACAGTGATTAAAACAGTCTGAGCCATGACATGGAGCATCTGAGCTGCATGTGCATCTAGGGTATGTGTCCAGTACTGTTGATTCTTTTGTAGAGATATTGCCTCTACTTGATAAGCAATAACAAGAAGTGTGAAATGTCAGACTTTTTAAGTGTATCAACTGCTCCTTGAACTTGAGTCAGATCCTTGAGATAAAGAGAGAAACACCCTCTTCATGAATATGAAATAGTCCTCAAAGGAGTTTTGAGTAAAGAACTATAAGAAACTCTCTGCTTCCACATCACAACGAAAATGTGAGTGTAATTTTAAATTATATATATAAAAAAAGAGGGAACATCAAGTTCATGTGGAATTGCAGTTACACTAGGGTGAATAGCAGTAATGACTTCCAACTGTTTAAGAAACACATGTGGGAGCTGTTAGGCTTCATATTTACAGCTCAGATTTGAGGTCTTTTCAGAGCAACCTGTACAGTTCTGAGTTCATATGGGACAGAGAATAGGAACTGATGATGTTTTTTGTGTTGATGTAGCAGAAATAGAAAGTAAAAGTAAAATGACCTGCCTTTGGCAAGTATTATTTCAATTCCTTCATTTACTTAAGGCTTATTTTTGTATTCTCTAAGCTAAATTTCTTGGGAATTGATAAATAACAACTTCCTGGGATATTTTCACCCTTGTAAAATCTTGGCATGTTGTAATGATCCCCCAGTGAACATAAGGCATTCAGACAGAGTTTCCCACTCTTCCCACCCGCATGGAAAATTGTTTGGAAAAGAACCATGATAAAAGAAAACCCAGTGTGTGCTGTGAAGCAAGAAGAAGGGGAATAGCTTTTCCTTGGACAGTTATGTTTCTGTGAATCATGAACACAGAGTTGCCAGACATCATAGGTCACTCAGAAACATGGAGAAAAACGAACACACTATTACCTGTTTTACTGCTGCTGGGCTGCTGGGGTAGAGCTAGGCATATGCAGCTCCCTGGTACACTCTGATAGCCCAGGGATAGAAAATAAATCAACAGCAGCAAGGACCAGTGGAAAACCACCAGCAAGTTAAGTGAGAATCCATTTGTGGTGCTGTGCCTTATGTCACTTCTACTATAAATGATTCTTTCACTCACCACTACCCCCTTTACCTTTCTGTTTGGTTTTGTGGGGTTTTTGTTTTGGTGGTTTTTTTGGTCAATATGAAAACAAACAGGTGTGAGTTACCATGGTATAAAGGTACAGTGAAGAAATTTATCACAACAAGATCAGCTTTCTGCTCCTGCCTGAGGTGTACCTTGGCAAGTTTGCCTCAAGATAAAACTAAAATTGCCTCAATTTCACTGCATTTCTGTCTCAGGATAGCTATGTTAGTTAACTTTTTTAATGGTGCAGATAAACTTATACTCTGTGTTTTTCAGCAAACTTTAAAGTTAAAATCGTATTTATAGCTTTGGAACTGAAGCTGGAAGATCATTTTTCAAAATGAATAATAATAAATACTGATTACTTATGAATGGTCAGTGCAGAATTGATCCATTACTGGTCACTTCTTTCTTGACTTATGTCATATTCCCCTTTTCATCCACATTTTATATTTTTATTTTGGCTATACGAGGCTGAATCGATGTGGGAAAGAATGAAAATTAGCTCAGTAGAAGGTATTTTCTATAATCTTTCATCTCTGGAAATGCTTTTAATTACTAGAATAGTTTACTCTTAATGTAGTGAATTTATTGAGCTCTAGACAATCTGACAACATTTCATCTGAGGCAGCACACTCACTTGAAAGTGGTGATGATAGATGTTTGCTGCTGGTGTTGTAAGTAGCTTAAAACCAGACGCAAGCGCTGCCTTATGAAAACCATTTTCCTAACATGTGTCTCTCCAAAAACAGAAAGGCTGCAGGTGTGGATCCCAGCCAGGATCATCAAGATGCCAAAGTAGCATCACTGGGACACGGTTAAGACAGAAGAGATGTGGATTTTGACAAACAGTAAAACAGCAAAACACAGGAGAATGGAAGAGATGAGAGCATCCATCTGCCGTAAGCAACAAGGGCACCTCCTTCCATGACAAGACGTGGCCACTTTTAACTGAAGATAGCTGACATTCTTCAGAAAATTTTCAGAATAGTAATACCTGTGGAAGGAGAGGAGAGGAAAAATAATTTTTTTCCCTGCAGATGATGACTGATAACTGAATAACAGTCTAAGAAAGGGTTTAAAGGCACAAACTCACAATTCTGGGCATGTGAGTATGTGTGATGAGGATTATTATTTTAATGGTGTCACAAGACAGTTGGTCAAGGCTAGAGGGGAAAGACGTGAGATTTGTGCAGATCTTGTAAAAGAAAAGATGCAAAAAATGGTGATCATGAATGCTAATGTGAATTTCTGAAGGCTGCTTGAGTGAAAAGGTGAAAATTCCCCTTTGTCTCCAATGGGCAGTTGTGGCATGGGTTACCCAGCCATGACAGGTAGCAGTTTCTGTGCTGTGTTACCTTGTTTGAGGATTTGAAGAACTTTGAAGAAGGGAGTTATTGCAGGTGTGGTTGGGTATTTATGGCTTCTTCAAGAAGACCTGGTGGATATTTCCTCAGTCTATGAGGGAAGCAGGGAAGAGGATCAATAGAGCCATATACCCATGTATGCATTACCAGATGTGGGAGCATAGCCTACGCTGTCAGGTATTAGTCGCCTCCTATGTGGGATGGCCACAAGACCTTAGACTTCTAATTTGTGCTCTGTCATCTTGATCAGATAATAAATACTAAGTCAGCCTTACAAGCATAACAAACCTTACAGTTAAATACCAGGGGTGTGTTTGAGTTGGAGTGGGATACAACAGCTGGCAGCAAGCAAAACATAGCTGCTGTAACAGAAAGGCCATCTAATGAAACTCTGCAATAATATAATTCTTTTAGATTATTTGCCTCCTCCATCACATCCTGTTTATGTTTTAATCACTTTCTCTAGGCTCATACTGACACTCCTCCTTGCTGTCTTATCACCAGATGGGCTTTAATAAACTATTATTATATCTGGAAGAGCTTTCCTAGCTCTTCATAATTGCTTCTTGTAGTACTTGGATGTGCGATGCAGAGATGTCAGCCTCCGCAGTCATACTTATTGCTAAAATTGAGCAGCATATTGCAGCTTGTTTGTTTGGGTTTTTTCAAGGAATCTAAGTTATCCTAGATGTTCATGCATTTCTTTCCAAGTCCCTATTTTCTCTGTTCACCCTACAATATATAACAATCCTCATGTCCTTTTCCTTACTCTGGATGTTCAACAAAGAGTAGGGAGGATATTAATATTAATCTGCATTCTCCGAACTGGCAAATTGGTTGTATGAAACCAAACTTTCCCCTCCCCTCCCCTCCCTTCCTGTGTCCCCCTGAGTCCTTTGAAAGAGCCATTCAGGTAGACAACCCTTGTTTCTTTAAACTTCAAGCAAGGGTTCTTCAGCTGAGAATGTTGTAGGGATGTAGGTGAATAGATTGCTTGAGAAAAGAATGTAATGTTATCTCTCTCTCTTAAGACTTTTCTCCAGAAAGCATAGGCAAGTATATGACCATTCCTCCTGGGTATGATTTGGTCCAATGGCATGGAAACTGATTTGTGACTCCGAATAACTTTATAAGGTCTAGGACCTGGCAGGGATGATTTAGCAGTTTCAAGGAAAGGAAAGAGGCCTTTCAGGGAAAGGAAATTGTGCAACATTCCTTGATCACTAGTGACAGTCTCCAAAAAGGCCGGCTGGGCCCCTTTGGCACATAACTGCCATCAGGAACTGAAAGGGCATTCCCAAAGAGTAGAAATGAACCTCGGTTGATGGTTCCTGAGAAAACAGCTTCTGTCCCTCCTGAGAGCCATGGCACCCTTACTATTGAAAAAACCACAAATGTTCCCTTAAAGAGAATTGAACAAATACAAGTGTTAGGATGATGTCATACTTTTTTCTGTGTGTTCACACAGCTTCACAATTCAATGCCCTGTTCAGGAGCTCAAATAACATTTGGCTTGTTTTCTGTGTACATTGCCTCAGATTTGGAGGGCTTTTTAGCACTTGTATTTCATTCTGATCTGAATGCTACTGCAGAGATGCTATAGGAAACAGAATAATTCAGGATAGAATTTCATATTTACTATTGCTGTTGCCAGGTGAGATTTGGAAAACAATCCTAGAAGGCAAAAATCACTTTCCAGACACTGTGTTTGCGTGTCTGGTTGTGTTTCAGGTAAGCCAGGAGTAAGGCTAGTATGTAGCATTCAGTGGTAAGTTTTTGTCTTATGGGATGCCAGTTTCAGACATTTTCAGTTTTTTGTTCCCCCTCCACTCCAGGTCCCATCTCCACACTGCTGTTCCTGTCTCCTCAGTCAGTCCCACCAAGAGCAGTACCAGCTCAGCCAAAGGGGAGGCAGTAGGAAAGGAGGCAAGAAATCTTAATCTGTCTTTACTTCTGAACAAAATTCATTAAAGAGATACATCCTTGAGAATTCAGCAATGCAACACTGATGAATGAGTCTCTTGCTGAAGACAGAGTAAGTTACCATTGAGTCTCTGACAGTACAGCTGTGGGTTTTTATGGGGTATCACTGGTAGTAAAAAGTAGTGGCAAACCTTAATTTTTGTTATTCAGATCTGCAGCGGTGGTCCTGAAATCACAAAGGCAGGTGATTTGCTGAAGAGAATAGTAATTACAACAGCATTAACTGAGCAGAGCACTAGACATTTGAAGAACTGGCTGCATGATTGTGTTCAGAGCGGGTGGTTAAAGGTTCACACTGCCTGGAGACTGGTTACAGGTCCAGATCCACAGGGATCTGCACTTGGACCTACTTGGGATGTTTAGTACATTTATCAGTGGCCTGGAGGATGTGAAGGAGTGCACCCTTAGCAAGTTTGGAGATGAAGCCAAACTGGAGGCACCAGTCAGCGCTCTTGGGGACATTCAGAGGTTCCCAGACTGGCACTGAGAATGGGCCAAGAGAAGCTTTATAGTTGGTGTTCAGCCAGGATAAATGCAGAAGCTTCTACTTGGTATGGACTAACCCCCTGTACCAGTATGGACTAGGCCAAGGAGCAGCTCTTCTGGATAGGACCAGGTGTTCAGGTGGCCTTTAGGCCAAACATGATCCAACAGGGAGGCCTGTCAGGGAGAAAGGCTGACAGCACACTCACCTATATCAACAGGAATATATTCAACAGACCAAGGAAACTATTTATTTCCTCTGTGCAACACTTTTAAGGCCAATCCTAAAATACTGCATCCAATTTTGGGCCCCCAATGCAGGAAAGAAATGGATAAACTAGAGGGAGTTCAGGGAAGTCCTCCCAAGGCAGTGGGACTGGAACACTTGCCGCAGGAGTAGAGGCTAGGGGAGCTTTGAAGGCACTTGATGGCCATGCACTTGATGGCCATCTTACACCCAGTCATTTTATCAGCAAATGTGTTCTTGTGTCCTGCACTTCCCCGAGTGGCTGCGATGAGTTCGTCAATGCAGGTCCGCTGTGAGGAGGGTATTGTTTCGCCGCGCCCCCCATGCGTCTCTTCTCGTTTCCCGTATTTCCTTCAAGTCTTGTACCATCCTTTTTGAACCTGGATCTACATTCATTGGCTCGATGGCCGAATTTGTCACACCTATGACAGGTTCCAGCAAACGGATTGTTCTGAGTGTACGTAGCTTCTCTCTGGGCTTCACCTCTTTTGGGGCAGTTTTTCTTAATGTGGCCTTGTTGACCGCATTGATAACATCGACTTCCACGATCTCCATGACCCTGTTGCGGAGCGGATTTCAAAGCCACAGCTAGTGCTGATGCATGTATGTGAGCCTTTTCCTTTTCTTCTTCCAATGGAGCTCGAGAACAACAATCAATGATTTGAGTCAATGATGAGCCCGTTGGTAAAGCAGCGATTAATTTCTTACAAATCATGTTAGCATTCTGTATGGCTATTTCCTTAACCAGTGTGTCCCGCATGTTGAAGGGTATGTCGGGCGCTATCTCAACACCTTCCTTTACTCGGTCAACAAAGGCAAGGAATGGCTCATTTGGTCCTTGCTTGATATGTAAATATGGTTGCTTTGGCTTTCCAACTTGAGGAAGTAGGGCAAACGCCTCTAAGGCAGCAGCTTTTGACTGAGCTAGAATACGAGGGTTCAGAGCGGCTTGTCTCTGTGGATCGCGAAAGGGACCTGTGCCCATTAGTTGCGCTAAAGTCGCAAGGCGCAACGGATCGCCCATTGGTAACTCTATATTGTTCAGCTGTTTTTCTTCCAGTCGCTCTTGCCATTTTGCTAAGAATAACATGTAGCTGGTAGGGCCCAGAATGAGTTCAAAAATACCTTGGATATCTTGAGGTATGAGCTGTTGATGCTTAATTATTGCTTCCACCTGTCTCCGTATGAAGCGATTGTCTATTCCATAGTCCATCACTGCCTTTTGTAACTGGGATATGAGTCCCCAGTCAAGGGGGCCCCACGAATTTCCATCTACAGATGCAATGACAGGGGCGGCAACAAACTGGAAATCGCCTGTCAATTCCGCGATAGTGATAAGTCCCTTCCATCTTTTGCTCATGTCGAATTGGGGGTCACGAGGAGGGGGGTCAGCCGATTCCGGCGTTGTGCTATGAAGAGCACCACTCCCGCTCCCTGCTTGTTCTCCAGTAATCCACCTTTTAAATTTTTCCCCCATTGATTCTGACAATTGTCCACCTTCCTGTGGCTTTTTTCCTATATCCGGGTGATCGTGTTGCCATTGCCAAATAGCTCTCTTCTCCTCTGGCGTAATCCTCGCCTCTAACCCGTACTTAGATTGTAAGTACAAGTCAGCCTGTTCCAGCGTCCACTCTCCATCTTCCACATAATCAATATACAATTGTCGTCTAGCCGAAGTCAACATAACAGGGGCTTTTCTACTGGGATTAGGGGTAACAGTCTCCCCTTTTTCCAAATATGTCAGCTGCTGTTCTATATTCTTAAGACCCTGCACTATCGCAGAATGTGCTTTGCGATACGCTTCCTTGATTACTGGAGCTTTGGACCCTTTATCTAACCTCTTCATTTCCTCCAACAGGTCCGTCATAGCACCAGCCTGCTGTGCTAACAATCCTTTCAGGTCATTCTCGTCCGTGTCTGGGGGCAAAGGAACGGTAGATGGATCCACCTCCATTGGAGGGGCAATCGGTTCTACGGTAGTGGGTTTCACATCTAAGTCACTGCCTTCTGTCCCATCCCAGGGTGGAATTATATCATCATATGGCCCTTGTGTGGCTGGAGCAGCTATCACAGTCCTCCGCTGTGCGGCAGCGGCGGCCACTTTTTCCTCCGCGGTTGTAAACAAACCTTTTACTGCTGCTTCTAACTCTGCTTCGGCTCCCATTTGCTCTACCAGAAGCCGCACTTGACGATATGTTTTAGCTAAAGACTTTGCATCTTTAGCTCCCGTTTGTATTGCCTCCCATAGTTCGCGACCCACTGCTGCCCATGCCGCATCCGAAAATACTTGGGCGGTGTCAGTAATGAGCCCTCTTCGCTTTGCCCAATACAAAAGTTCAGTAAGACTGGCGCGATCAAGGGGCTCCCCCTTCTTCTGCCCCAAGCGCAGCAAGGCCTCTATGGTAGCCTTTTCTACCGCTGATACAGCGTTCCCGATCCTGCTCGTTCTCCAGCTTGCGCTGCCGACTCACCGGTCGCCGTGGCCACTCGCGTCGCTCTCGGACGCCCGGTTGCAACCGCCGCGGGCTTCTTCTTCGCTCTCCCGTCCCGTACGAGTTCTTTCGCCAGCGAGTATCACGTCGGGGTCACCATTTGTCGTGGTCCAGAGAGCAGGAATCAGACAACACACCAATGTGATGTGGAACTGAGACGTTTGTTAGAAAGTCTTGTTCCTTTTTATCTATTTGCAAAGCAAAGCACGTGCCTCAATAAAGTCAGTGATTGGTTAAACACTCAAAATCAAGCGTAGTCCATGCCATGCAACAAGCTGTGATTGGATAAATTATACAAGAATGCTGTGTTCTTGCTATCAGGATATAGATCTTCCAGATGTCCAGAGCCTTTGTTCTGAAGCATAGTTCTGTGACAGTTTAATGATCTTGTTTACTTCTTGTGCAGTCAAGGACACCTTGTCCTTGACTAGCAGTCACGTATCAGAACTAAGAAATCCTCCTGTATACTGGCTGAAGGCTCAATGCCCCCACCATGGCCCCAACAACTTACCACACCTCTACAGTGAGAATATACGTAGTGGCCTGCTCCAAGAGAATAAAGCAGCCATGAAAAGTTTGTAACAGTATCAAATAACAGGCAAAACTAGATATTTGAACATATTACCTTCACTGTGTAATGCTACTCGCTTTTTCCTTTTGCATGCAAAAAGAAAGTCTCTGCTAGACAATGCTTGAGTGCCAAAATATCATTTTTTTCCTTATGCTTTTCCTTTCAGATGATTCCAGACTGTGATCTGTGTCTGATTTCTTGCATTGTTAAGCTTGTTCTACTCATGTTTCTTAAAAGCACATAAATGGCCATTTCTGGGAAGCTACAGTCTAGTTCCTCTTTTTTAATGTCCACTGTATGTATAAGATTCCTACTCTGAATCCCTGCAGAGGGATTATAGGAGTAACTTAGAATCAATCAATATTATTTATTTTCAGTGATAACACAGTATATCAGTTCAGGGAATTCACTGTGTAAGGGTATTCATGATGAATGGGAGGTTGTGTCTGACAGGTAATTCAGACTTGCAGTACTCTGTGTCTTTTCCTCTTAGCTCGCCAGAGGTTACAAGCCCATGCTTAGGTGTATCTGCACCTGTTGTGGTGCGGTTTTGTTGTTTTCCCCAATGTTATTAAGATGGTTTGACCCCCTCCCCCTCTCTCCCCCTCGGGTGGTGAATCCCAAGTCCCTAGTCCTTCCCTTAATTCCCTTTCAAGGTTATGCCCCTCCCTTGTCTCCCTATCCATCACCCAGGCCCCCTCCCTTTGTTCCAGTGCCTTCCCTGCCTATCACCCAAACCCCTCCTGTAGTCCATGTCCGTCTCCCCAGAACCCTTCCCTTATCTCCAGAAGGTTCTCTATTCCCTGTTATGCCATTAGTTCTCCCTGATGTCAGTTATTATCAGTTACTACCATTGGTTACATGTATGTATGCTCCCTCCCTAAACCCCGCCTTATGTTACCCCTCATTGGTTGTACCCTTTCCCCGCCTTATGTATCCGCCCCCCTATTTAAGCGGCTGTAAGCTTTCATTTGTGGCTCAGTTGGATCAAACCCCTGGAAATAAAGGACTTTCTGGACTAATTGGTCTGGCTGACCCCTCCCTCGCCTCTTTACCCTGGAGCCTCGTGTTGAGCACCTTCTTATCCTATCGCGTCCCACGCGCGGAGCTAGCTGGGGACGAGAGCAGGATTAGCGTGTGGCCGCGACATGCACCTTTCCTTCCTTAATATTTACTTGTTTTTTGCACAAGAAATTCTGAGTGTGGTTGAAGCTGTAAAAAAGACTAGTGGCCCATAAAAACAGGTGGGTGGGATTCATTTTAACCTATAAAGGCTTTGCTAATTTCCACTAGCTGTCATATTGGATTTTATAGAGGAATTAATTTATTTTGAAACACCAGGAAAGTGATCCTTGTTTGAGGTCAAGAGAGAGCTGAAGCATCAAAGCTATTAATGGTCGAGTACAACAGGCTGGCTTAGCGTTCAGCTGACACAGTGTGGCTGTCTTGGAGTCTAGGTGTCCACAGAAGAGCCAGATGTCTCCACTCTCTTCCCAGACCAGTGGAAAGAAACAGTTCAACTTATCCTATAGCATCGGCTCAAGACAGGTCAGATTAATAATTTATTTTTTGCCTCTGACTACAGACAGACTCTAGGGTGACTAATTCATACATCCACATGGCAGATGTCTAATAGGAGGTAGGAGAACTCTATCCCCAGATATCTCAAAACTTCCTCTGAGTTTCAAATTGAAACAAAAAAGATCAGGAACATTTTGCTTCATCTGCTTTTGCAGTGACTTAAGAGTGAAAACACATGAAAAGATCAGCTGCTTTTAAAATGTTTGTGTGCTCTTGTAGACTGACTACTGAAGCTGTTCTGAGCACCATGTTTGTAATGGAACCGAGCAAGGTGAAAGCTTCTTGAAATCTAGAGAGTTTAATACAAGCAGATCACTTCCATTTACTTTTAAAAGACTTCATTATTTGAAAGAGCATTCTCCTTTGTTCCAGGACTGCTTATGACTTATGACTCTTCAAAAGCCTTTCTGAGCTGTTTATTTCTAATAATGTCTGCTCTGAAGTTCTAAAAATATTTTTCTGATAGTATTCTGGTCCTGTTTCCATTTTAATCCAAAATCTTATTACTGGATAGTCCTCATGGGAACATGCATGCAATATTTAAGATAGGAACATATTTAACCTTTGCAAAGGGCAAATGCTAATGCTTTTTTGTAATCTGCTGCTTGCCTAATCCAGCATTCATATCCTTTGATCTGATTCTATTTACACTATGATTTCTTCAAAGTTTTAGGAAGATGTCCAGTGGAAGAGCTTCCACTGGTTTCTGTAGGCTTCATTAAGGCTTAAGTCTGCATATTTAGGTGTAAGGAATCTGTATAAAATAATTCTAACATTTGCAGTGCTGGACTATATCTACTCAGATTCTGGAATTCTACCTTGTAACAGCAAAGTCAGATCCATTTTCATATACAGAATCACAGAATGGGTCAGGTTGGAAAGGACCACAGTAGGTTGTCTGGTCCAACCTCCATGCTCAGCAGTGTCATCCTGAAGTACATTGCACAGGATTGCATCCAGACAGTTCCTGAGTATCTCTAGTGAGAGAGACTCTACACCCTCTTGGGACAACCTCTTCCAGTGCTTGGTCACAGACAGTAAAGAAGTTCTTCCTCATGTTCAGGTGGAACTTCCTGTGTGTCAGTTTCTTCTGTTGTCTCTTGCCCTATTGCTCAGCACCACCGAGAAGAGCCTGGGCCCATCCTCTGACACCCTCCCTTCAGATACTGATAAACATTGATGTCCCCTCTCAGTCATCTCTTCTTGAGGCTGAACGGGCCCAGCTCCCGCATAAGAGAGATGCTCAAATCCCTTACTCATCTTGCCCTCCACTGGACCCACTCCAGGAGCTCCATGTCTCTCTTGTCATGAGGAGCCCAGTACTGTACACAGCACTCCAAATGTGTCTCACAAGGGCTGGGTAGAGAGGAAGGATACCAACTTTGACCTGTATTCCAGAATATCATAGGCATTTTTGGCCCCAAGGGCACACCGCTGGTTTGTTGTCCACTTGGATGCCCAGGTCCTCCTCCACAGAGCTGCTTTCCAACAGGTCAGCCCCCAGCCTGATGCATGGGGTTATTCTTTCCCAGGTGCAGGACCCTGCTTTTGCCTTTTTTGAATTTCAGACATTTCTTCTCTGCCCTGTCTCCAAACAGGCTCAAACTACCTTATAAGTTATTCTGGAGTGACAAAATTTTCTCTAATCTGGAAAAGAGTATTTATAAAGGAACTAAAATGAGTGGTCTGCTACTAGGCTGTACTGTGTTATTTTTAGTATACTACTTTTAAAAATAACATTTTCAAAAATGATAACACCATCTTGTAGAGAAAGCATTGCTTTCATATGCCATAAACACTGAAAATTCTTTGGACAAGCTGTAGATTTTCCCTGCTCCTGACTGCAGCTACTCAGAGGGCACTGGAAAACATTGGGTGTAAGCCAAGGATTTCATATGTGGTTTTATTCCAATTCCTTGCCACAAGTGATTGATACCACGTTTGTATAAGAGGCTAATGAGTCTTTGCTTAATGAAGAAAACTATCAAGATAAGGTGAAAGTCTAATGCAATTCATTCTGCTTGGAAGAGTACCCAATTTTTAGTGAAGTGCCTGAATGGAAGAGAAGATGCTTCACTTTGATCATGAATAATGTCTGATGTTGTCTGAAAATTTTGCAAAAATTTTCTTGTCTTACCTGCTAGGAACAACTTCTGTGGGCTATGAAGTGGGATGGCTATAAAAAAACTTGAAGGTGGTTTAGTGGGGAGGTCACATAGCAGAAAGAACAGGTGATTCCGCCTATGAGCACGTCTACTGAAGCCATCTTCATTTGGTTGTCTGAAAGACAGCCTGCATTTTTCTGCAGTTCTCCAGCTCAACAGATTTATTTTCCAGAATTCCTTTTTCTCCTCTCTTCCTAACCCTTACATAATGTACTAAGACACAGACAGCTCATACATTACTGCTTCCCCAAGTCAGTGCTGTTCCCCCCCGTTGTTTCCTATTTTGACTCACAGGGAAATGGTAGCTGACTTTCTCAGGGGAAGATGGTGTTCCCTGACCTTGGAGTTCCTAATGTTTTGACTAAAACTGCAGGTTAGAGACACAGTTAAACGGTGTGTACTTTTCATAGATAAACTCAGTGAGTCTTGGTGTGAGATTCATTAGGTCATATTAAAATGAATCCGTGCAATCCAGATCTGAAGCCAAACAATCAACAACCATTTCCAGTCTGATGATGATGAGTTCACATAGATTGACTTTTCTTGATTGCCAGTTTCTAGTTCACTTGAATGCCAGTTACTTTCCTTCACTGAATGCATGGATACCACTCCATTTTAATGTTCCCACCATCTCTATCAAGTGTGCCCTTAGCAGTAAGCTATTGCATTTCATTTACCTCCATACACGTTGCTTAGGTAATCAAATAAGAAATGGTTTAAAATGCAATCAACCTAACTCCTGAGAGAAAGCATTCTTTCAAAATCTAGTTATTTTTGTATAAATTAATTGAGTTTAAGAGATATTAATAGACTTATTTGAACCACTGTCTTGAGGAGATTAACAAATGTAACTCTTTTAGAACATGCTAAATGAAAAAATACTTTCAGAGAAAGTAATTGTCAGTAGGTCTAATGCGTGATTCTGTTTTGTTCAAAATACACGTGTAGATAAATTATCTATCTGAAGAAATTTTTTAACAGATGTACTCAGTGAAAGAGCCATCCAGTCTGAATTGCTAACAGATTAATTGTAGGCATCATGTGAAATATGACTAGGAGTCACTGTTTCCCCAGCAACACTCTTGCAAAGGACAGCAATAAATCTTCATGGAGAGAAGCAGGCATTATTCTTACAGAAGTTTTTGTGCATGCAAACAGTTTTGCCAAAGGCCTGTGGTGTACTTTGGGAAGTCTAAGGTCATTATGAAAAATAACAAGCTAAAGCAAAATTGTGTGATAAAATTAGTGTGTGTCAGTGGAAGAATCTTTTAAAGTCACTGTTATGTTTTATTGGAGCAAGATACTTATGCCCTCAAAATATTTAAAAACAAGAATGAACTGATTAGAGTAGACAATTTGGATATGCCTTGCAGGGAATAGTATTCCTGAGGTGCTCTGTAAGGGCTCCTAATTCTCTGGCTTGCTTCAATTTTTTAACCAGTGGTTGTCATGCATAGGCATAAAAGGCATCAGGCAGATATCTCAGCTCTTTCTTGCTTCCCACGGGGACTGCCTAGCCCAGCTTCCTGACCAGAGAGACAGAATTTCTTTTGCAGAGGTGCCTGAAACCAATCTGAATGCTATTTAGTAAAAACGTCCTTGGTAATTTTCCAGAAGGAATAGAAACATTATCTCAGGGAAATCCTCCCCTTCCATTCAGAAACTGTCTTTCTTCCATCTGGAAATTACATGTCCTGTTCTCCCACCCTGCAGAACATCACCATGCCCTGGGATAAAAGCAGCAAGTCCAAGTTTACATGGGAAAGCTATACTGGGAAAGCAAGATGTGTATTTTTAGATATTACAAATGAGATTTAGCAGTAGGAGACAGGGAAGCGTTAAAACTATGTGACCTCCCAAATCTCTGTGGACCAACTGTTTGGGAACCTTTGAGATGACAAGATGCACCACACTGTGAGCACATGTAACCCTGCTGTTGTTTCCCTTTGAATCCCTGGACTATTAATTCCTTAAAAAAAAATTAATTAAAAAAAGGAAAACAAACCAACCTTTTCCAGAAATAGTAGTGCTCTTTTTATTTTCATTTTTTTTCCAGTGGGGTATTTTTATCACTAATTTTTAACAGTTTTTTTGGTTTTTTGAAGGTGCCCTTGAGACTACAATGTGGTTGGCAGGAATACTAAAATGTGCTAGTGTCAGAAAGAGGGGAGCACTCTAGATGCTGTTTCATGTTAGCACAAATCAGTCAAGTGTTTTTCCTTTCAGCAGTTTTGGTGAAAATTTTGTAGGTGGGTGATTTTACTTGTGTTTTAGTTTCTGTATGGCTTTAATGTGGATCATGCTGGTTGGAGTTTGGAAACAATAAATATTTTGAGAACCTTAGCTGAAAAGAAGGGATTTTCTTTTTCTCCACTGAGCTGAAAATACAAACTTGGCAGGGAGTGAAGTCATGCTCGGCCATATCACTCAGTCACTATTGAAACAGAAATGCCCTTTCGCAGAGTTCATCCAACAGTGTCAGTGAGAAGGAGGGATCATCCAAGTGCAGGCAAGAGAGAAAGGACAGGATGACAATAACATTTCCCAGCCCTTCTAACATTTTGCTCACGTCTTTTTTGAGTTTTTTGCATTCCAAAGATTAATGGGAATAACTTGTCTCCTTCAAATTTATAGTTGAAGTGCTGGGAATAAGATACCATATTTGGTAAGAATAGTTTTGCTTCAAAATGAAAGTAAAGCCTCATAAAAGTACCAGACTATCCAGCTTTCACTATCATTATCTTAATTGCCCTTGAGTAATGTAAATAGCTTATGAGGACATTATATATTTCGTCAAATTTAAATTTTGGACCTTTTATGAATGTCTCTTTAATTCATCAGGCATCTTAAGAATGTGCAAAAAGAATTCACTTAGTATCCTAATCTCAGTCTGAACAGAAATGATGATATCCAAAAAACAAATCCAATCGCCAGTCCCATAGCCAGCTCCTGACAAGAAAAAACGGATAATTTTTCATAGACTCACTGAAGGGTACTATAGTCAAATACAAGGATTCCTCTGTGTAAATTTTAACTCAACACAAGGGCCATGAGGAAAATTATGAGTTACTATTAATAATTGCATTATTAATAAAAGCAATTGCAATTGAATTTACAGCATTATAATGGAGAGGAGAATGAGCTCTACTGCTACTGTTGGAAATAGATCAAGCGAGTAAAATGTGAAACACTTTTCCCATAACTTTCTGGAGTCTGCTGCTAGTATTCGCCTGTTCCTATAAGGTCACCAGTCTGATGGAAAAATTGGACATCTACAATGGGAGTCACCACAACATCAGCACTGAAAAAAACTTTTGGTGTGTGGGCAGATGAGAAATCTATAAAGAAAGGAAGGGGGTCTAAAGAATCCGACAGAAGCCTTCCTGATTTGTGTGACTTCAATTACAAAGTCATAGCATTGGCACCACATTCACTTTGGCTCGCAAACAATTTGTCTCCTCCCTGTTCCCAGCAGTTCCGGTACAGTCCAGATGGCACACAGGGTATATTGTTGAGATTGCCTCCCTTATCAACATGGTAGCAAATGATATGAAACTTAGTTTACAAGAAACTCCTGTGTCACTTTTTTTTGCCTAATGCAGAAGAAAAAGGCAAAACCACAGTTTCTCTCCTCACTTTCATTTTCTGCTTATTCTTCCCTTTTCCCTCTCCTTGTTCTCTTTTTTTAAAATAATGGCACGCACTTAATTGAGACATAGTTAACAGCAAGATGTGGCAGAAGTATGTTTTTTGAGTAAGTGGAACAGGGAAGCTAGTTCCCTTGATTTAAAACTTGCAATATTTCAAGTTTAATTGGCAAAAATGTTACTTCTTGCAAGTGATACCACTGGAGCCAATCTTATATGGTTTCACTTAACTACCACTGGCTTCTGAAGGATCTCTGTGTGTTGTGTTTTTTAGGACTGATTGTTTTATCCAGAGATGTAGAGGGAGCCACCTTGCAATTATTGGAGCTGAGCTAATCTACAGCATCTGCCTGCAGACCTGACTGTAAAAGCATGAGATCATACAATGACATCAGTGTACCCAAAGTCAGATGATTCGACTATATACCATTGGACTATATGCATTTATATTCAATCACATACATAATATTAGATGCTATTTCAAAATATGTGAAAACATGTGTGTTTTGCAGAAAACTTCATATTTTGCTGGACCTGGCAGGCCAACTAGTCCCCTCCAGAGCAATCTCATGCCCACACCAAGGATGGGCTGAGATGCCATGTAGACTCGGATGGACTGATCCTCTAGCCTGGTCCCTCATCTGTGGTCCAGCCCCACTGCCTGCTTCGTAGCTGATCCACAGCCTAAGCTCCGGAGTGCATGGGTGTCAGGGCAGCTGGGGCCCCAAGAGTGAAGATGGAACACTTCTGCTTCATGTTCCTCACTTTGGGATCTCACCTTGTTCACAGAATCTATCAGCATGATTTTTTAATGATAAGTTTTTACAACAAAGATGAATCTTTCCTGAAGAGGGAACTGATACCATGCTTCACGTAAGAAGTGTTATTATGTATGAACTGGTATAATGCATGAGTGGTTCTATTTTTGTTTTGAAGGTCTTTGTCCCTGATGATGTTATTAATATGTTGTTTTATTACCCACTCAAGAACATGTGATCAAAACAAAGTCATGTGCATCAACTCTTACTTTACCTTTTGCTTTTAATCTCTTAAATAATTCTACCACACTTTTCAATTTAATTTATACACTTGATGATTTTCTACATAGGAATTCTTTTTTCTTTGTGGTGTTAAAGGAACTTTGATTCCATAAAGGCCATGCAGTTTATCGAAATGGAACAAAGTGGAGAATTTTCATGAGAGACTGGGTCATCTATCAAATGCAATTCTTTTGCTGGTACAGAAAATGCCCTACTATACATAACATTTTAAGATACTTTGCAGCTACTTTACTACTATATACATCCAATATCTGTTACTAGGCGCAAGACACCAGCAGAAACAGGAAGAAGAAAACAAGCCAGCCATACCTGTAGTGCCTTTGAGAAGACTGAGAGAACGCTGACCACGATGAAAGTCAGCACGGGAAATGCTCCTCTGCAAAGTGCAGAGGCTGTGCTAATTTGAGGACCCAGACCACAAGTGAAAGGGTGGCTGCTGTGTGTGGAAACGTGCCCAGACACACAGCATGGAGCAGGTCTGACAGAGCACCGTGAGGCCTGAGTGTGCAGAGACACCATGGAGGAGAACAGGCACTGGTGCCCGTGCCCCAGTGTAGTCCGTGCTGCCACACAACACCACATTTAGTACTCTATCTAGTTAAACTCAGTCTAAGTCAGAGATTGTGTGCTTTTCTGCTGCTTACTTGAATCCTAGGACTCACTAGGAAACAACAATTATTCCAGGGTGATCCAAGCAGAACTTAATCCAACCTTTCAAATATGGATGGGGCAGCAGCAGTTTTAGATTCCCATCACGTAAATTATTTGCGCTTTTTTCTCAAATAATTTCCAGTTCACATCTTTACCCATTATAAATCACTTAATTTTCCTGTGGTTATGTCAGTTTATGCCACTGAAAATCCAGTTGGATGACATAATTGGAAATATGGGATAAAATGCTAATCTTCAAGAGTATCATAGCATCTTCACACAGATGTTTCCACAGTAACATAACCATAGTGATACAACCACGGTGAATGGGGGGGTTTAATGTGATTTACTTCCTCTTCTGTGACTTTTTAAAATGAAAGAATTTGGATGGAGACACTATAGAAATAATACTAATTGGTCGACAAGTACAAGGAAGGATTTGGCAAAGTAAATATGATTACGTGTCTAAGGGGGACATATAGACATGTTATGAAAGAGAAGTGGGAATATGATCTCCCTCTAATATACATGTATTTTAGATTAAAAAACCTTGACTGTATTCATGTAGAGGTATAAAAGCCTCCACCAAAAGCATTATACATTTTTTACAAATATTAATTTTCTCACCAACCAGAATAGCATATTAAAGTGCTAAATCAGCTGCCTCTTCCTCACCTGTCACAACCAGAGCCAATCTCCTGACATAATCACCCCAAGTCAGTGAACATCCCTGCATAAGCCTGTTCCCCAGTGTGTCTCTCGCAAATGCCAAAGTCCTTGATCAGTAGGACTAGTGATGCCTGGTTTCCTAAAGCTTTGTGTCTCAGGTGTACAATGCACTGCAATTTCTATGCAAAGCATTTTTGACATTTATGGCAGTCATGGTAGCTCTTCTGTATGGATTCTCTGCCATTTAATACAAATTGGGTTCATTCTTCTCCTAGTAGAGGAACTGACAAGGTCCTCTTCCACATCTTTTTTTTTTAAACTTTTAGAAAATTAATGTATTTTAGGTCATTATCCTATCAAACTCCACCTCATAAAAGATGGCTGAAATTGATGGGCTAAAAAGTTATGAAGTGCAAGTGAGCAGACGTGTACACTTGCTGTGAATATATTCCTATACATATATTTCTTCCTTATGAAAGAAGATAAATGAACTTCACAATATATCTGAAAAATAAGAATCTGAAACTTTTATAGGTTAATCATCTCATCTGTAAGGTCCATCACCAGTTGTGTGCTGCCCTGTCCCAGATCTGACGTGCACTGCAGGAGTGTAGGGAAGGTGCCATGAGAGCCACTGGCTTGGAAAATGTTGAGAGCTGGAGGTGCTGTGCAGGAGAGGAGAAACCACCTCTGAAGAGGGGAAATGATCGCCAGAGGCAGGACCCACCTAGCCAGCTATTTAGATTTGCCAGAAGAAATTAATTCTCTGCCTGAAGGAAAAAAATTGCTACCTTGTTTCAATATTTCCCAGCATAGAGTGATTTTAGGAACTTTCCCCAACAAAAAATGATTTATGAGGAACTTACCGTAACAGCTCTGCCAATAAAAAATAATGCGGATAAACCAGGCATTATCAACAGCCACATGTTGCTATAGATAAGATGGGGACACCTAAGTTTTCTAAAATGGAATGTGTTTCATTCAGATTTGTGTGATCTCTTCAGTCTTACCTGCTACTGGAACTTCAGCTGGGTTTTTACTGAAGCCCTTACTGTGATTTTCGAACTACCTATCCATACTTTCCTGAGGAAAACTCAGGAGAAATTGCTACTCTCCAAAACACTTGCATGGTCTCCTCCTCACACAAGGCTCTGCCTTCTCTGTGTCCTGTCATGAGCTCCCAAGCTGACCTCAGGGTGCTGCAGAGCACCTGGAGGCTTGTGCCCCTCAAGCCATGCCAAAGAGTTGTGCAATGAGGAACAAATCAAACCTGCCAGCACAGGGATCTTCATGCTCCTCCAGTGCTTCCCCTGAGGTGCTGCCAGGGTGAACTGGGAAGCTGCACAGTTCCTCCCTCCTCGCAGCTCAGGCTTTCAGGGTGCAAAAATGACCCAGTTCTTAGATTTGATGCAAGTAAACAATAGCCTCTCTGCTAGCCCATCATCACTGAGACGGATTGATTTTGTTCCTGAGCTGGTGGGTTGTTTTTTAACTCTTAACAGCATCAGAAACAGAGAGTGAGTGTGATGCTGGACATGGCCTGTCTCAGACATGCTCTCAGCATTGCAGCCGGACCCTTAGGAGATGGCATAACACACCCTTCGTATCTCTGTGAAGTTGAAATCTTGCACAGACGTACTGTCAGACCCCAAATTCTATTCAGTTTTATGATGGCTTTACATTTATCACACATTTACAGAAAGATCCAGATTTGGGACCAAAGTGAAAATCAGATGTGCAGGTTGCAACACCCCATTAACCTGCAGGGATACTGGGTTGGAACAGAGAAGAGTCTAAGCTCCCACAGGGAGAGCAGCAGCCTTCCAATAGGCAATATCCCCTCCAACAGGAAAATTTGCCCACGTGGACAGACGAGAGATGTCTTCCAGACCTGCCCCAGAGCAAGCTGAAGTTGGGTAGGTGATGGCACCACAAGCTAGCCTCAAAATCAAGGCATGCTGTACATCCAGGCTTGTAGCTCTTGCCCATGGCAGAGATCAGGTGCCAGGTACAGAATATGAAGCCCTGTTAAAATTTCCCTGTTTGGTCTAACTATTCTGCATTACATCTTTTGTTGAGCCCTTCAAAACAACCTAAGTCAACAAAGTGTTTTTCTCAGAAGGGTAAAAAGAAAATAATTTTGCAAGTACAAAATGGAAACAAGCTTAATGTTGAAGGATGTCTACATGACAAAAGAACTGTTTTGGTATTAAGCCTAAAGTTTAAGAGACCATAAATCTAATAGTATGGTCTTCTGTCTTTAGGCATTTTTAGAGAGCAAGCACAATATTTATTTAGAAGTGTCATTCACTGACCATGTTTACTGTTTTGGTTTTGGTTTTTGTTCGAGTAGAATTTCACAACAAAATTTTAGAATGTGTATTTTTAGTGTTTATTGCTGCCAGCTGGATGACAGAATGGACAATATTATTACGGATTGTAGGATCAATAATCCATGTGCTAAGAAGGATTTATGTAAGAGACCATAACTACTTAAGCTTCAATAAATAACAAATAACACACGACAGAAATAACAGACATTATCTAAATAGAAACAACAACAGTTTCCTATACCAGAAAGGAAAATGATACATGCAATATTAATATTAAAATGCATTTTTAGAAAGGTAAACAGAATGCATACTCTTGATTTGTAAGAGGTTTAAGTACATATTTGCATGAATTGAAATATGTTTTGAGGTCTGAAAGATCAGAACAAAAGGAGCTTTTCTTGTCTCTGCCCATTTTATCTGCTTCCATGATAAAAAAGAATTTTTTCATTTTCGCTCTTTGAAGCTCAAATCACAATCCCTGAGGGAATTCATGAGGCAGCAGTGGAGGTGAAAATAACCTCTACATTTGAATACTGCAAAAGCCAAGACAGCACAAAGGTATATTGGAGTTGATATTTAATTCAGGTATTTTTTTTATTTCCCCCACATTCCTTTTTATGTGCAGTAGTATGCTTCCTCTTTTGCAGAGGGGGCATCAGTCTAAACATTGAAAATCCAGGCTTTCGTGGTTTATAAAAAGAAGTAAATGTGATCAAAACAGAGGTTTTTTTCTTTTGCCTCGGAGATATAGCAGTAGCTTTGATTTCCTTAATTACACACATCACTCTGGAAAGGTCATAGTCTAATTCTGGTTACTATTCTGGGAGCAGAAGAAATAATTCTGAGGTTTTTTTCACCTGCTTTCACAATCCAGCAGGCTTCCTTCTTTCTTTTACAGGAACAGCTACATCCTCCAGAGATTTGACTGGCATGTGACTAGTCAGTCAACAGGAAATTATTTACAGTTTGATTTTTAATTACTTCTGATAATATGAATGCCTGAAAAATTGTAATCCAAGGATGAACCTCCCACACACTGGGAGAATTCAGGTCATTTAACACTGTGTTGCCACTTGTTATTTACAAGCACACCAACTAAGCTGGGTTAAAATGTCTCTGTTTTCCTTTGGTTTGTTTTCCCATTCTCTGTGTGTAGGAAACCCTGTGCATGGCTCAAAACAAAATGACAGCAAATGACATTTTGCAGATGACCTCCCCATGCCTCAGGGAGCACTAGTGACCCACATGCCCAGAAACTGCCATCCACATGGAATATCCCGATACTCTCCTGGGGATGCAGAGAGCTGCAGGCTGAAACTCGCTAACCCTTTTGGCCTTGGTCCGGCAACACATTTAAGCATATGCTTACCAGTAAACACCTGAGTTGGTCGCTTTGGCTGGATTATGAATGTCAGAGTGCTCTGTTGGAGGACAGCCAGAGCACTCAGCACCACGCACTGATTTCAAGGGGGAAGAGTATGGAGAAAATTCATCTTTGTAATTGCTGGACTGATTTATTGCCTCCTGCAGTCAGTGAAAGTATCCCTTTGGTCTTAATGTGACAACACGAGGCTCCACATGATAAGTTATCTAAATCTGTGACTCTTCTGTCTTTTCCTGAAATGACATTAGCTGATAAAAATCTGGATCACTCTACCATTTCACTAGTTTACCCCATTCCTTCCTTTCAAATGGATTATGGATAGTACCAACAGCTGCCCTCTTTACAGTCTTAACAGAAGCATCATTATAGTAAACTTACTTGTCAAGGTAATTTCTTTTGTTGTTTTAGTTTCCTTAGTTCCTCTGAAACAATACGTCCAGCTTTGAAAAGCAGTATGTTTGTAAATACTCTTTCAGAGAGCTGTTATGAGAGGTTTATAGTTCAGTAGGATATTTTATGCATCCGGTTCTTCTTCTCAGGATATGACTACTCATGCGATTCACTCCCTGTTGATTATGTCATTGTTTCAGACAGCTGGTAATAAGGGTTGGAAAACCTGGTGATTCTTCCTGCTTGGACAGTTCTCAGTTGAGTGATAATTTTGATGGTGGGACTACCTTTAGGAATTCTTCTTCCACTGATCTGTTTGTCTGGAGGATTGAATTATCACCATTTTTCTTTCACACTGAAGGGTAAGTGTTCAGTCACTGCTCTGTGGTTTCAAAGCAACCAGATTTCTCCCCAGATGCTCATATCTCCACTGTACACCTGCAGGACCCCAGGAGACACTTGCTGACCCCAGTATGCTGCTGCTGCCTCCCAGCTGTGTTGGCAGCCCATCTGATAGCCTTCGTCACTCCATAAAAACAAGTGCTGTTCCCTTGGCCTCTTCCCCGTGGAATGCGTATGCCTGGTGTTTGCTATGGGCAGCAGGGCAGGTGTTTCACAGAGCAATGCTCTCACCAAAGGCTTGGCTGGCAGCTGAGCCAAGGCAGCCTGTCTGCTTGTGGAATGCTGTAACACAGGAGGGAGCTTCGTGGCTTCCCCTGGAGGGGTTTTTACCACTGGAGTGAGGAGGCCCCAGCCTCCCCTCTCAGGAAATCCCTGCAATCCTCTACTTCTGGGAGGGAAGATGTCTCTACTTCAGCATGTGCCAGACTACTGGGTTTCTCGGTCCTGGCCAGCCCTGGTGCCTGGAGGTGTGCAGCCCTGCCAGCCCAGCCTCCTGCCCTGTGTCCCTGTGCACTGAGGGAGGCTTCACTGATGGGGCAGCAGCTCCTCCGTGTCAAGCTGGGACTGACTCTCAGTGACAGCACTTCCGATGTCCGGCACTGTTCCCCTAAAACACATCCCAGAAATGTGGGACAAGGTCAGATGCTTCTCTCTTTCCTTTTAGCAACCTGAAAAAGAAACATATCAAGCCTGTCCTGCAGGCTCTGCTTAACCTAATGGAATATTTAGGTTGTTACAATTAATTTTAATAACAGCAGGCTTTAATTAATATAATTAATTAATTTTAATTTCACTCAAAAAAGTTGACACGAGTGGTTCTGGTACTTCATATTTTCTCTTCTTGTATTCTTGTTAATAATAGCATTATTTTCTGAATTAAGGCTAAATTATCCACAGCAATTTTAGTCCTCTGAAAGGTATTTTTGGCAAGCATTGTAATTTCTCAAGCATCGTTACCTGCCTTTAGTCACTTCAGAAAACAATGCCCCCAGTTTGTTATATGAATGCAAAAGAATGGCCAGAGCAGGTCAGAACAATAGTGCAGGTGACCCTGGGCTTTATACAGTGAAGCCTGTGCCTTGGCCCAGTACAAGGAGTTCCCTAGTGTTCCCAGAAATGCTTAATAAAGAGAGTAGGCAATGTGAGTCATTCTTGGGCTCCTTCCTCGCTCCTGGGGCCTGGCTGCCCGTGCCTCGGGGACTTGCTGATCTGAGGCGGCTGTGAGGTTTAATGGCTATCCTTGGTGCAGCCCTGATACAACCCTTCTCGCATCCAGTTGGGTTTTGGCCTTGGCAGCATCCTGTAACAATAAGTTCCAGAGTTTAATTTCCACTGTGTGAAAGAGGACTTCCTCTATTTATTTTCTGCTTGCTGCCTGCTAATTTTAAAAGGTGCTCTTAGTTTTGTGCTGAGGCAGGAGGGTGTAGCTGTTCCCCACCCACCTTCTCCAGCTCTTTTAGTATTTATACACCTCAGTCATCCTGCCTTGACTCCTTTCCAGCCTCAGCAATCCCAGCCTGTTTAGTTATTTTCTGATACCTCCTAGAAGGTATCTCCTTCCTATACACCTAATCACACATCCTCTGCATCTTATCTAATTCTCCCCATGCTCATCTGTGTCCTGCTGTGAGGGAAAGAAAAATCTAGACCTGCTTTCTGTGATATTCTTCTTCCCTTGCCCTCTTTTGGCAGGCAGTAATTCACAGGACATGCACCTGGGAGGTTTCCCAGGGATAGTGCAGGGCTGTTGGATGGACTGACTGGTCTCCCAGGGAAACTGATTCCTGCTTTTAAATAGCATGGTCTGCAAGGGCCTCTCCAACCAAAACCCCTTAATAGGGCTTAATTCCTTCCTATCCCAATGGCTTCTCAGTGGGAGACTTTCAGTCCCCAAAGCTTCCTCCCACCAGAAAGCATCCCAGCCAAGGAGGACATGTGAGGAGTGCTGGGAGCTGCTCAGTGTACATGGCAGACCCCTGGTCACCCAGCTTCAGCTCAGCATCTGAGTGGAGAACATTTTACTTTTTTTAATAGAAACTCTTTATTTTTTTCTGTCAAAAGCAAAGAATTGTTGTGTACCCTTAAGCAAATTTGCTCTTGAGTTGAGTCTTGCCAGGCAGACTATTGCCCCAGAAAATCCTCTTGGCCACAGGGTTCCACAGCTTTCTCAGATGTGAGGAGAAATTTGAAGCCGAGACACCAAGTAGTGCAGCCCCAAATGCCAGGCCTGGAGTCATTTTAACTTGTTTGATAATACCAGGTCTCCTTCCTCCATTATTTGTGCTGGATTTGCTCCATGAATTTGCATTGAGCCAAACATTCCTGGGGCTGGCAGAGGAGGTGAGGGATTGAGCAGGCCCTTTGTGCACGGTGGGCCGACAGCCAGCTGTTGAGGGGAGCTGAGGACCTGGTCAAGAGATGGCAGTGACATTTACCACGGCAGAAAAACTGGCTGCAGGCAGTTCTGCTTCCTTTGCTGAAGGGACAGGATGACCGGACAAGCAGATTTTGCAGGGGAAACAGAGAAGGAGGAGAACAAATAGCTTGTTTCTCTTTGACTTTCCATTTTCCTCATCTAAGTAAGCATCTTCCATTTTTTCCCAGACAGGGTACTGCTTTGTCCAAAATGTTATTGCCAAATATCTATCTTAAATGTCACACACACAGAAAGAATAAAGTGCATATAAGCAGAGCCTTAGATGTGGAGGGGTGTTGAGGACCAGAAGACGACAGTGGAACGACTCTCCTGGGGTGACATCCAAGCACTGGTGTAAAGTGGAGCCATCTTCTTCTGCTGAGATATCTGAATGAGCATCTGTTGTTGCTGACTAAACAATGGTATAGATTGAATTAATCCTTGTGACATGGAAGCTCTCAGTCAGAAACAATAGCATCAGCTGGAAGAGTTAATTCCTGGAATTGTGTTGCATATCACCCTAACCAATGCACATTCAAGGCAAGCAGCGTGACAGGATTCTGTTTGGTACCTAATTCCTCCACCACTCCATTCTTCTTGCTGTCCCCTGCTTTAATTAGGTGCCATTAATCAGTCACTGGTTAATGAGGACTCCATACCTACACGCCCAGCAAAACAATACAGCCAGAGCAAGATCCATCCTTGCCACTTGAGCCCTGTTTGCCAGTCCATATGGAGCTGCATTGCGCTTGCAGCTGTTGATCAGGGAGCTGTGACCATTCAACCCCCATTCCTTTAAATAAGTGGCATTTCTTTCACTTCCTCTTCTGCTTCCACCATTGCTGTCTTTTAAAGACAAGG
>WEIT01026152.1:1797-36453 GCA_013389985.1 Dryoscopus gambensis | reverse complement strand
TGTTATAAGATGGTTTAACCCCCTCCCCCTCTCTCCCCCTCGGGTGGTGGGTCCCAAGTCCCTAGTCCTTCCCCTGATTCCCTTTCAAGGCTATTCCCCTCCCTTGCCTCCCTATCCATCACCCGGGGTCCCTCCCCTTGTTCCAGCACCTTCCCCATCCATCACCCAAACCCCTCCTGCAGCCCATGCCCATCTCCCTTGAACCCTTCCCCTATCTCCAGAAAGTTCTCTATTCCCTGTTATATCCTTGGTTATCCCTGATGTCAGTTATTATCCTTTACTCTCATTGGTTGTACGTATGTATGTTCCCTCCCTAGACTCCGCCTTATGTTACTCCTGATTGGTTGTATCCTTTCCCCGCCTTATGTATCCACCCCCTTTATAAGTTGCTGTAAGCTTTGATTTGTGGCTCAGTCTGACCAAACCCTGAGGTATAAAGAACTCTTTGGACTAATTGGTCTGGCTGGCCCCTCCCTCGCCTCTTTACTTTGGAGCGTCGTCCTGAGCACTACTATACTATCGCGTCCCATGCGCGGAGCTAGCCGGGGACGAGAGTAAGGATTGGTGCATGGCCGCGACAGGTGTCATTGCTAAACCCCGCCCCTGTCACCAGCAAAGCTGTTAAACAGCAGCAGTCCAATCATGACCCCGGCAAAATGCCACTTGTCACTGCTCTGCACCTGGATATCGAGCTCTTGACAGCAACTGTTTGAGTTTGACCAACCAGCCAGTTCCTTATCCACCAAGTGGTACATCCATCAGGTCCATGTCTCTCCAGGTTAGAGCCAAAGGATGTCATGTGGGACAGTGTCAAATGCTTTCCACAAGTCCCAGTAGATGACATCAGTTTTTCTTCCCTTACCTACCAACACTGTAACCCCATCATAGAAGGCAACCAAATTTTTCAGGCATAATTTGCTCTTAGTCAAACTGTGTTGTCTGTCAAGAATCACATCCTTATTTTCCATGTGCCTCAGCACAGAATCTGCTCCATGATCTTGCCAGGCACAGAGGTGAGACTGACTGGCCTGTAGCTCTTCAGGCCTTTTTTTGTTCTTCCTTTTTAAAACAAGTGGTTAGGTTTCCCCCTTTCCAGTCAGTGGGAACTTCACCAGACCACCATGACTTCTCAAGTATGGTGGATAATGGCTTAGAATCTCCTCTGAGAATTCCCTCAGGACCCACAGATGCATCCCATCAGGTTCCATGGACTTGTGCCTCTTCATGTTCCTTAGTTGGTCTTGAACCTGATCTCCTCCAGTGTGTGATTCTTCCTTCTCCCAGTTCCTGCCTTTGCTTTCTGTGACTTGGGCAGTGTGGCAGGAGCACTTGTAGGTGAAGACTGAAGCAAAAAAGGTATTGGATACCTCACCCTTTTCCGTAGCCCAGGTAGCAAGGTCTCTCATTTCCTTCTGGAGAGGGCCCACAATTTCCCTAGTCTGTCTTTTATTACTGATGTTCCTATAGAAGCTTTTCTTGTTGCCGTTTATGTTCCTGATTAGGTTTGATTCTGTCAGGGTTTTAGTTTTCACAGCTTGATCCCTGATTGCCCAGACAATTTCTCTGTATTCCTCCCAAGTTACCTGTCCTTTTTTCCACACTCTTTTTTGAGTTTCAGCTTACCCAGGAGCTTCTTATTCATCCACACAAACCTCATGAAATGTTTGCCTGATTTCCTCTTTGTTGGGATGCATCTCTCCTGAGTTTGGAGGTGATCTTTGAATATCAACCAGTTCTCTTGGTCTCCTCTTCCCTATGGGTCTTTATTCCATGGTACTCTCTACCAAGAAGACTACTTCAAGTGGAACAAGGTCTGCTTTCCTGAAGTCCAGGGTAGTGAGATTGCTGTGCACTCTCCCCGCTGCCCTAAGGGTATTGAATTCCACTGTTTCATGGTCACTGGCAACAAGGCTGCCCTTGAGCTTCGCATCCCCAGCAGCTTCTCTTGGGTGATGAGAACAAGGTCCAGCATAGCACCTCTCCTTGCTGGCTCCTCTATCCCTTGGAGAAGGAAGTATCATCAATGCTTTCCAGGAACCTCCTAGATTGTTTATGTCCTGCTAAGTTGTGCCTCCAACAGATATCAGGGTGGCTGAGGCCCCCCATGAGGACCAGGGCTTGTAAGAATATGAGGCGGCTCCTTTCTATCTACAGAGGGACTCATCTATTTGGTCTTCCTGGTTGGGTAGCCTGTAGCACACCCTATAATGTCACCTGTCACCTTTAGTCCTGACCCATAAGCCATTGGTCGGCTCTTCATCCATCCCAGAGCTCCATGCACATGACAATTTATGGTCATTGACATAAAGGGTGATGCCCTCTCTTCATCTTCCCTGCCTGTCCTTCCTACAGATCATATATCCTTCCATTCCAACGCTCCAGTCACAGGAATCATCCCGTCACATCTCTGTGATATTAGGAAATCAGACATAGAATTCTGTGTTCAGAAAATAACCTTGTCCATGTTAACAAACAAACCAAAAAAAATGGGGTTTTGGGAATGGGGGAAGTTTCCATCTGATTGTACAGTTCACAGAAGAAAATGCATTTAAACGTAGATGTCATATAGAGGAACAAAAGAGTTCATGACAAGGCTTAAGTGCTGTTCTCTCACTGTGGTTATTTAATGCAAAGTATATCTCAGAGTTTCATGAAAGATGGAAGATCAAACAGGGACAAAAGCTCAGACTGTGTGGTCATCCCCATACCTTCATACATTTTGTTGCACATTTTTGGACTGGGTGTTGAGAAAACTCTGTATCTTGTGGAAAAATATCTAGCGAACAATAAAGCAGTTTTCTATCTTGCTTGAAAGATGGATAAAAGGGTGTAAAGCCTGCTGTATTAAGGCCTTGAAAGGATTAAAGGGATTAAGGCAAATACAATATGACATAACAAGCCCTGTACAAAAAAAGGGTTGCCCCCTTTGAGCTTTGCTGTAATGAAGATTGAACAATAAATTATATACCAAACATTATCCAAAATAAATCATGGACCATATCTAGTAGTAAATGAATTATCCCTGCTCCTCAGAATTTCTCTTTTTCATATAGAGCCATCCCTCTAGACAGTCTGAAGAGATCTGAGTGCATTTTTTACTGTGAGAATGAGGAAATAGAGCTAAAACTCCCATGTGATAGGTTGAATTTCAACAGCTAGAATTTTAATATGGCTACCTAGTTATAAAATATTTGCTATAAAATTATACCTGTATTAATGAATTTTTGGATGTTTGCAAGCTAGAAACTGCAAAAGAAAGGACGAATCAAAAATACTGGCTGTAGGCAAACCCGTTTCCAGTGTTCTAATAATTGCAATTAGGGAGCTTAATAAAATACAGCATATAAGATTAGTTTCACAACCTCTACTCCTCTGACTTGTACTACCATGACATCTTGCAACAAGTATGGGACAAATGGGTTAGATCTACAGAATAGTGTTATAGTCTTCCCTTCAGACTGATTTCTTGTCCTTTCTGACAATATTTAAGAAAATATTTCCCAATTAATTGAAAACCATTTAGTGCTCTCACCAAATTACTCCCCAATGACTCTAGAGCAGGTACACTTTCTTTTTCCCAAATGCCTTTGATTTCTTCTCTGCAGACACAGACATGCATTTAATTAAAACTTTCCATTGAAGTGGCATTAGTTAGACACACAAAGCATACTAAGTTGCTCCTTGGCTTCCTGCCAGAAAGCCAGCAGTGCTGATGTTTTCCTTCATTTACTTTAAAGTGTCAGCAAAACAGGCAATTTATAGCCACATAAATATGGAGCCAACAGCCCATGACCACTCTCTGCAGCAATACAGCACAGACACAGACGGTGAGTTGGGCCCGTTCCCTGGGACTGATTCATGTTGCTGAATACAGAATCAGAACACACTTTACCAATGCGTCCTCTGTAACACCATAATAAAATACATCACCAGTATGAGTGTTTAAAAAGGTTTCAGGGAGCAGCATAAACAAATCCCATTAGCAAAGCATGGGACTTGTGCAGATATCTATTATTCACCATGCTGAAAATTTAACCTGGGGATTTTATACACATACAAGCAGGATGCAGACATATCACATTGTGAAATGAGGTTTGGTTTATATCAGTATATTCGGATTTTTGTTAAGAAATAAAGAACAGGGAGAAAAGCCTTTTGCTCCGATACAGTGTTGTGCTTGTGGGCAGAGATTTACAAAAGCATCCGAAAAAAGGGAGACAGCTGAGAATTCATGTAATTGCTAGAAGCATCTGAAAAAGTCTGTAAGACACAGCAACTACTTTCATTATATGGTACCAGTTCTGCTTCAGATGGCTTCAGAGATGTATCTCACAAGCTAACCCTGAGAGAAAATGTATTTCTGACCACTAGGGTAGCTATTCTTCCTTAAGAAAATGCAGCAGAGGTTGGATGATGTCACTTAGCTCTGTTAGGTGCTGATTGCCATATGTGTGCTTTTCACACAGAAGTTGGAATTCGACTAGAGTAGTTTGAAATTGAGAGTAAGTTTCACATGCAGCAGCAATAATAATTCTCTAATCTACAGACTTCATTTCCTAAAAATAAGAGAAACGTTATTACGCTATTTTTGCAGCCAGCATCTAACAGGAGCAGCTCTGATAAGACTAGATATATACCACTAACAGGAGATATCTGCAGGGCACTGAGGCCCAAGCTCAGCATGAAATCTGAGCATGAGGAAAAGTTCATCCTTGCCTGGGAAATTTCTTCATGCTTTCCTGTGCCTGAAGAAATGACTGAATTGGGGCATGAGTACCTTCAACTGATTTCATCATTCAGCAATACTGACCTTCAGTTTATACCTTGGCATAATTTTTTTCCAAATCCACTTTTTAAAAAGAAAAAAAAAACATTTTCCTCATCCGGCATACTCTCGGTAAAGAGCATTATTAGAAAGTTCATGTGAAATCCTGAATTCTAGAATAAAAGCAAAAGAGTTTCACTGATTATGGAAATGCAGCAGTGTGCCCTTCAGCAGGAACTTGAACAGGGTGAAACAGGAAACACATCCCTGTATAATGAAAAGCCCAGCCACACACACAGTATGTCTTAAGGTCTTGCTCAAAAATTCTGTGACTCCTGAATCTGCTAAAGCATAAGGGGTCTGGAACCACAACAAGAAAGATGTCTGCAGTTTTGCTCACACATTTATTGTTTGAGATCAACTGAGAAACAAATAAACACTTTTCATTCCACTGCAAATAAAACAAACAAACAAAAACCAATCCTGTCACTAAGATGTTAGGTCCTCTTTATATTTTCAAAAGCCCGCCTTTGAAAGCTTCTTCCTTTTGAAGGAGGAACTTCTTCAAAGTGTTATTAAAGGTTATAGCTCAAGTGCAAGTGCAATCCTATAATTAAATAATCCGAGCCAAATAATCACACACTTCTACAGAAACTCCAAGATATAGCAAATAAACACATTAGGATAATTAAATAATTCTCAGTGTTAGACCTACACCATGAAGTTGGTGTAGAAATACAGATGACTTTCTCTAACAAAATATACATGCAAAGTTAGCTGGTTAGCTCATGTAAATGTCTTTAAAAGGCTCTACACGAGGCAGAGTAGAGCCTTATTGTGAAACAGACTTCTGTAAATATAAAATTGAGAACATAATCACAGTTTAGAAAAATTTAAACAGACTTAAATTTCTTCTGTATTTTCATTTCTAAAAACACACAATATATTCAGGTATTAATTCACATTTTCTAATTAGGGATGCAGTTGCTTAAAGAAATTTTTTTAAAGCTGCTCACCACTGAGTAAAAATTTTGTGACTTTATTTGCATGTATAGGAAGCCAAATTTTTATTAGATGGATTGTTAAACTAAAAATATGTATTTTCTATCTTTTGTTATATATACAATAATTTTACTGGAGCTTAAGCTTCAGCATATGAACACTGATTGGGCTTTTACATTGTCCTGGGTGGGACTGGGATGCAGTTAATATTCGTTACAGCAGACCATATGGTGTTGTGTTTTGAATTTGTGATTAAAAAACTGTTGATAACACATCAGTGTTTTGGCTGCTGCTTACACAGTGTCAAGTCCTTCTCTGTTCCTCACTCTGTACCCCTGTCTGTGTCTGTTACACACTGTGTTGCCCCATGTACATCTGTATTCTAGACTGTGTCTGTTCTGGTTGAATAAAATCCAAGTCTCACAGCTGCCTTATCATTTTACATTAGCCAGCCTCCAGGTCCCTAAGCAATGAAACAGTGCAAGAAATTAGAAATTCATATTTTGGAGTTGGTAGTAAACTTTTTAAAAGAGTCCATGTAAATAGATATTATTTTGCAGTTGACTACCATAACAAATTTCAGCAAGAAAGTTAATTCTGTAACAGAGAAGAAGAAACAAAGTATGTTACAGCTTCATTCACGTAGTGTCACTTCCCTTGAAAAAGCAAAAGAAAGGGTACGATGAGTACCATTTGAATTTAGGCCAAACCAGATAATTATTTTTGTACACTTACAAATCCCAAAGAAAAAACTTTGGTATATGCTCCTAGTGTTCAGTAATGCATGGAGCTCTGTGGGCACCCACTGGCCATACTTTAGAATCTAGCAGGGGTATCAGAACAAACACAGCAATAGTCCAGGACTAATGCCAATTAAAAACATGAAATTTAGAAACCATGCATAAACATAGTCTCTCTGCAACTAAGAGAAAAGAAGAAAGTAGACTTATATTATCTTGAAAATAATCTTGAAAAGACTACAGTCTGCTCACATCAGGAGTTTATAAATAAACATTATTTCCTTAACTTTCTAATCAAAATCAGATATGAGGAAGTCAGTAACTGTCAGTGACTAGAAAGCTAATGTATCTTTCCAAATTGCATCATTCTCCTATATCAATCATATTATTTGTCCAGTTTAACTATTATCTAAGTTTATAAACATACCGATATGATTAGACATTGGAAGAAAGGTTTGTTTTCTATTTATCAGAGGACTAAAATTGCTGCTGACAGACCTGCCCTAAGAAAATTGACTAGAGCTTTCCAGGATGGCAGGTTGGAATACGATTTGGAAAGAAAACTGTTTGCCTCAGGAAACAACTGTTGTGTTATGAAACTCTTGGACCACTGGCCAAGACTGACCTGGCCATCCATCACGAAGCACCAAACCAGCCATCAGCACCTAGCAGAAGCTACCAGCTGCGTTGGCCACAGTGCATCAGGCTGGAATCACACCCTAGAAATAAAATGCTCTCCACAAAGAAGAGTACAGTAAAATAAAGGCTGAATTCATATCAGGGTGATCAGGGTCCCTAGAAATCAGAATCCTTTCCTCCTTTTTTTTTTTTTTTTTTACTTTTTCTTTCTTTCTTTCTCCAAAATACTTTGAATTAAACCAGGTAACACTAGCCCTCAACAGCCTAAGTGCTGGCATCAGAGCACACAAGAGCTGCTCTCCTAGCTCTATGGACCTTTCTGAGGTACAAACCAAAGGAGGAGGAGGAGGCACTGTACTTACTGCAGGAGACAGAGTTGGATGTGGCAATTAATTTCTAATTACCCAGAGGTATTGGTGGTAGGCTGCACTTCACAGGACCAATGTGGTATTCTCAGTAAGACCAATTCAAGCATATACCATGTGCAAGGCTCTTCAGCGAAAGGACAAATGGAGGCAGCTCCAAGAATGGAGCAATATCACACACACTTGAAATGTCCTTATACTGCTCACATCCTGCTTCTCGAAATTGCTTCCTTCAGTCTTCTAAACTCATTTAGGGGCCACATGGCTTGGCTCTGAGGGCTGGATTTGTCACTTAGGCTATCTTTTGAAACACTCCAATCTAGGCTAGAGAAGGAAAGAAAACTGAGCATATCACGCCGGAGAAATACGCTCCAGCTTCATGGACACAGTTAAAACGAGCTATACAACATGAGGCTTCCAAACTGCAGAACATAAATAACCACAGGTAAGAATACCCCTGAACATCATGATAACAGTGGTAGGTAGACAGTCAGATCAATCTTGCAGATCCTGAGGGTGCACTGATTTGGGGCCTATCTTTGCAGAGCATCTTCCACACATAAATTTGGTTCCCACAAAATAAAAATCCCTTCTCTAAAGTCATTTAAATACTTTTGCCTTCCACATGAGGAGAATAGTATCAGCAATTACTCTTGAAAGGTAGAAATAAGTACACAACATGAATAACACAACACACCAGGAACTCATAGGTATATGTACTGACCTCTGCTATTTCAATGCTGGTGTTTATTTTAGATTAAATTAACTGGAGAAAAATTAGTGTGATAGAGAAACAGATGAGACCAGAATACAAGAACAAGACAGAGAAACCCCAACAGTTCAGTATTTAAAATCATGGAATCAGCTCTCAAATTAAACTGAAATTAAGGAGAATTCACCTCTTCATTAGATATGTCAGTTCACCTTAACAACACAGTTTCTCATAAAGCAACTGAGAAATCTCTGCCTCATATACAAAGTTTGTCAAAGCTGTTTTGGTTGGAGAGTCACTTTTACTTTTTAGTCCCTGTTGGCCCATCCAACAGGGATTATCCACTAAAAGTTAACTTTATATGCAAAATTAAGGAAAGGTATCAATGTAAAAGCAGTTGAGATACTATATACACCTGATAACTTCCAAAGATTTGGTGACAGGCAACAACTCAGTTTTTCAGTCAGAGTTACGCAATTTCATGAAAAGTTTTGTGGAGATTATAATTACTAATGTATTATTGGAGCTAATTAAAATTGTCAAGAAAATAAAACTTAAGTCATCCTTTCCTACAGAAAAATACATTTGTTCTTAAATATATTTCCAAATTAATACAGTATTTCTTTTTAGGAAAAGAACAAATGTATCAAACCAAGATTTCAAAAACTCTCAACATAGGCAGTTTATTTATAGGAGTTTATAGCCTTTAAAAATTATCAGTAGAACCTCAAGATTTTCCTGTTCACAATAAATAGTTCTCTATGTAAATTGAATTCCAAATGTACTGCAATAGTTAGAACAAAACATCTGACAAGTACGCAATCACTGCCTAACTAACACGGGGCACCAGTCTCAAGAATTCTTGATGTAATGTCCCAGTCTACACATAGAAGGCTACTATTATGGAAGAGCACTGTGACTCTTTCCCTCCAGAAAGCAGAACATCCTTTATTTATTGCAAATGATTCAGAACAGTCTGCATAAAGTGAGAAACAGCAGAACACAGTAAAGTGGAGAAACAAAGAACTTCTCTTCCTCAAATGCATCTTTTTTATAAAACCTTGTGTGCAGATATGGAAGAGAATTTCATATTGTCTGTAGTATTCCTATTATGAGGAATTTTCATTTTCAGAGTAATCAAGATTAAATCTGAGAGGAAAAAGATAAAAAATGAAATTTCAAGCCTACCAAACACAATTCTTCATTTTGCCATTGCTTTATAACACTAAGAAAAGATAAAGAGGTGATCCTATGAGTAAAAACATTGTTTAGATCAGGCCATAGGGAGTTAAAATGGGGTTTTACTACACACTGGCAAAAATAACTAACCTGCCTGAATATGATGTAAGATAATAATTTATTTCATTTAGTAGAATGTCTTTGATTTACTTGAGTGTTAATACTCTGCAGAGACAATTTATTAAAAGCAGAAATCCTCAAATGGAGAGTTTGCAATTCTGTTACTGTACCCTCTGCAGCAGTTATCTCAAACTCATCGTGCTGACAAAACAACAGATTCTTTCCTTATCTAAAAATACAAACAAAGTTTCCTTTTATTGCAAAGATACCCTAAAAATGTATTGCATATGCATCTTGTATAAAAGGTAACAGAGTCTGGAGTTGGCTGCCAGTCCCACTTCAGCCAGACACAAAACACCCTGCTGAATTCTTGGCCATGTGAGCCGGAGCACAGGGGAATGGGGGAGCCCCTGGTAGCACCCTGACTCCAACAAGGCTGCAGCTCACACTGAAGCTTTGTGCAAATCAAGCAGTAGCTTCAGAAAACCAAGCTGCTTTTTCTTATCATTTGCCACCTCTGACTCCTGCAGACATGCAAGATGCTGCTTCGTATGTGCTTCTTAAGGGCAAGGCAGCCTCACCTCTTCCTGACAGTTCAGAAGAGGCAAGGTATTTCTCCAGGTACCAGATTAACAGTGCTCTACCACTGCACAGGGCAAACATTTCACTAGGCTGCCATGCGACTGGGGCACAAGTGCCAAAGTCCTTGACTAGCTTCTACTAAAAACCTAAAAGTCTGCCCTTCTACTAAAAACCTAAAAGTCTGCCAACAAGCACAAAAATCAGGGAGTTCACAGTGAGAGGAATGGTCTATAGTATCTTTGTTATGCAGAGAAATCACACTCCCCTGCAGAAGGCCCCCAGGTGCAGTAGCTGATACCCTCACAGGGTGCCTCGAGGCACCATGAGGGCTCATGTGCTGCAGCAACTGTGGGGGCAGCAGGGCTGCCTGATGACAGATAGAGATTACCTGATGCTTATCAAAGATGCAGGAAGTAGACACCATGGACTCAAAACTGTTGATTTTTTTGAGACATTTGGCATATAACACTGAATCACAGAGAGTAAGAAATGAACGTCACCTCATATTCAGTACAGACTCCCTAAAATGACAGAAAAGAACCTATCTTACACTTCTGTTTTGTTGTCCTGGTGTTATTTTCCATACTAGAAAGCAGGAGGAATGTCCTCCAGCACTAGTACGGAGTCTTATTTGGCATTCTTTCCTTGGGGATGCTATTTGCCATTTATGCTACCTGCATGCCACATACCTGTCAAAGTAGACCAGAGCTTTACAGCAAAGAAAACCTAGTCATTATAATAGAAGAAGTAACGTATCTAACTGATGTGTTTTGTACAACAAAATTTTTAGGAAATGCAAAATTTTCAGATTAGAGTCACAACAGCCATACTAATTATTTTTGAGACGAAAAGTATAACAAAAATGGTGGAAACTGACCTCTTAGTGCCAAACATGATGGTGTGGGCTTGTTTCACATTTATGAACGCAGTGCTCTGCACAGGCTGCTTATATTGACCTGGATGAGAAGAAAAAGAGACATTTTTAAATCAAGAAACTCAGGGCCTTGATTTTAATATCCTGAACAATAAGTACATTAGTAAACATCTTCCAGTGAAACTTCAGAGAACACCTGGCAATTTTACAGAAATAAAAAGATTAGCAAAAGTATGCAAAGGCTAACAAACAAAAAATAAAAGTTAAAAAACCTAAGACCAAATCCTACTAGTAGGGATTAAACCTGACGTTGTTAGAGCAGTTACTCAACAAGAGTTAGGCATAATACTATATGACAGTGCAACATCTATAAGTCCTTGCCTCTTACAGTGAAATTCATGTGCTTGAGTGAAATGCATGTTTTTTAAAGCAGTTAAACAAGTCTTCCTGAATTGCCAGTCTGAACAAAGCCATATAAATCTATATCTTAACTGCATTTTGGTGCCCAATTTGTTGAATGACTACCTCAGTAAATTAGTAATTTTTCCAGAAAGAAAACATTATTATAAATAAGAAATTTCCTGCTGTGGGTCTACTAAATACAGACCTCAGGAAATATTATTATTATAATTATTATTATTATTATTATTATTATTATTATTATTATTATTATTATTATTATTATTATTATTACAAAGATAAATTCTAACTTTTGCATAAAAAAAAGGGATTACAGAATATTAGAATAATTAAGTAAGGAGAAACTGCCTAGCCCAGCCTTCAGCTCAAAGCAAGTATAATTAGATTAGGTTGCTCAGGGATGTGTCCGCTTGAGTCTTGAACATATCCCCCAACCTCTTTTGCAAACCAGTTCCTGTACCTCATCACCACCATGGTAAAAATTTTTTCCTAACACCTAATCAGACTTTTCCATATTATACCTTGCATCCACTGCCTCTTGTTGTATCTATATACCTCCAATAAAAGTCTGGCTCCATCTCCTCTATACCCTTCCTTCAGGTACTTGTTGATAGCACTAAGGTGGTCTCTTGGCCATCTCTTCTGACCCTGAGTTGATCCAGTTCTCTCAGCCTTGTGTTGAAACCCATTTGCTACAGCTCCTTGGCCACGTCATTTGGTCTCCATAAGCTGACATCCTCCTTGTTCTGGGGGCCAAAACTGGACATAGCTCTCCACAGTCAGTCTCGCAAATGCCAAGTAGAGGGCAAGGATCTTCCCCTGACCTGCTGGCTATGCTTTTGCCCATGAAGCTGAGAGAAACAGGTGACTTTCTTTGCTGTAAGGGAACACTGCTGGTTCACATGCAAATTGCTGTTCACCAGGCCCCTCAGATCCCTGTCTGTACCACTTCCTCCCAGACATCTAGTCCCCAAGCCCATCATTTTACACAAGGTTATTCCACCCCATTGGCAAGACCAATATGCTTTTGCCGAACTTCGTAAGATTCCTTTCAGCTCATTTCTTCAGCCTGCCCAGGTCCCCCTGAATGGCAGCATTGCCCTCCAGCAGCTCCTTCCCCAGGCAAGTCAGTGTCTCACTCAGTGTGCAGGTCCCCAGCAGAGGCCCCTGGGGCTCTGCAGACCCACACAGGCCAGCAGTAGCCTCCCTCGATGTGCCGTCCCAGTCAAGGCCTCCAAGATGCAAAGGACATTAGCACCAGTCTGTGACATGGGAACCAGGGAATATGCTCTGTAGGGTGCTGAGACCACCCCTGCACACCCTCCACAGCACTGCAGGCAAGTTTGAGCAGTGATGCTGCGTGTCCCTGCTGTGCTTACAGCTGTGGCAAAGCTAACACTGCTCCTCCCCAGGAGCTTAGACCTCCCAAAGCAGAATTCAGCCATTCCCAGCAGCAGCCAGAAGCGGCTCCCAGCAGAACTGAAAGCAGAGACTCAAAATGCTGCACAAACTGGGAATAGCAACCATGACCAGAAGCCCAGGCAGTGCCCTGGGTGCCCTGCATCCTCTAAGCTCCAGAAATCAAGTCCCTTTTGCAACACCTGTTCACAGCACTCTGGTCCATCATTGCCTAAGGAGCAGCTAAGTGTGCCAGCCCTTCCAGCCTGAAGCTTCTGCCACCAGCTCCTTCCCACGAGACTGCAGCAGCTCCCAGCCCTGGTTCAGTTCCCTTGTGGATGGCATTGCACACACCCACTGCCCTCACAATGCATAATATTGATGCTAATGAAACCTTTCTGCCCTACGTTCAAATGTTCAGTTTAAAGCAAAGATAGCTTACAAATTCAAACATTCTATCCTAGTTTAGTTGATTTGTTAAAAGTAAATGTGATATCTAAATATAAACATTTTGTCCATCAGGAAGAAGCTGTGATTACATGATCTCGACTGACAGGAGAATTTTTGTCTACAAACTCCCTTCTAAATTTATAAGATGCTCTGGGGGACTTCACATCTCCATGTCAGATCAGATAAAACGACACCAGGTGAAATGTCTTGTTACTTCCAGATGAGGAAGCAGCATTTTCACAGCACTATACTTCATTATGGGTTGGGGCAATGACATTTTTGTCTCAATTTACCAGCTGCTCTTAAAGCATTTTCTTTTTTGGTTTGTGTAGGGGTTGTTTTTTTTTTGTTTCAGTGTGTCTCCTTAACTTGTACAGCTGCAACGAGTTGAAGGGAACCTCCCTCTTCCTTTCCATGCCCCCTTGTTCCAGAATCACAGCCTTGCAGCTGGGCAAGCAGCACAAGTATCATCAGCCTGAAGTACATTTTCCTTCCCGTGCAATTATTCTCCCTGCCACTTACTAACACCAGTCCCTCTGCACTGAGAGCATAACAAATGCCTGCTTCCAGTTAGTTGTCTTGATTGGGAATTTCTAAAGGCTTTCAGTAGGCCAAGTGTCCATTCCAATTGAGAATCAATGGATTTGGGGCATACACATTCCCTGCATGTCTGGAGAAGTCACAATCCAGTTCCCTATTTGTGATTGTCAGGCTAACCAGAAGCTATGCCTACACTGTCAGATATGCAGCTCAGAGATGAAACATGGATGAGATTAAGGATTTTTATTCAGTATCTGCCCCAGTGCCCGTAGTAAGTCTCTTAAGCCATTCGGACAGCTGATTATACAATGTGGAGCCTAAATGTGTAAATGTGCTAAGAGATCTGAGTCAGGCATTCCTTTTCTCTTAGAAATAACAAGGTTCAAGCTCCAGAATTTAATTTTCAGAAAAATTTAGGCTGTGACCTAGAAGTCCAGCTCCCATATTTAAAAATGACACAGTCACTTATGATCCTGGGAGCATCAGTGGAACTTTGACACTGAAAATTTTAAGCTCACTTTATTCAATCAATTTATGATCTTTTCCATTTCCACTAAAGAACATCATTCATAAACATCTTACATTAGTAGGCAGGACTGCCTTTATGTTTGCAAGAACTTTAACTGAAGGGTTCTGATGCTTTCTGTCTCTTTTGGGATATAAATAAAAATGTTAGGGTTTGACATAAGGAATTGCAGTTCTCAGGAAACAGAATAAGTTATTTGAGGGAAACTAACAGGTATAAAATTGATGAGTAGCTGAAGCAGGTTCCCTTGAAGGTGGCTAGTGCAGAAGTAGGAAGAATAAGATGTTGGATACAGAATCACAGAATTGTTTATGCTGGAAAAAACCTTTAAGATCAAACTCAACCATTAACCCAGCACTGCCACCTATCTCAGCAGAAACTTTACTGGCCTCATCACCTTCCTTTTCCTCCAGGCACAACTATATCTTTAAAAAAAAAAAGTACTTATGCAGTAACCAAATATATGAAATGAAACACTAATTCAGGCTTTGGACTTCTTTCCTTTGCACAGAAAGTTTTGGTTTTGCACAGAAATATTTCCCATAGCATTTCACTGGCTTAGTGAGGGTAACTGTGTGTTAGTTGCTGCCTTTCAGCTGAACCTACTCCCTCTCAGGTGGAAGGTACTGTTCTCAGGGCCAAGTGGCATAACAGCCTCAGAAAACCAGACTCACTTTCTTATGAACAGTCCCTTTGCACTGAAGCAGATGCGAAATATCATTTATCTGCTCGGAGATAAATTCTGAAAGCTATGACTTCCAAAATGAGAAACTCCTTAACAGCAGTACTGGTTTCTAAAATGTCTTAAAGATGCCACTAAAACTGGCACAAAAATCTCAGTGAACCTTTTCATTTGCAGCAGATCTATTTAAGCATAATTTACTGAGATTCACACTGACTGCTTAAAGCCATGCAAATCTGAGCATAAGGATCAAGAATAAAAATATTTTCCATCAAGAAACAATTGTATTATAGCAAGAAATATGGCAAAGGATGTTCATACAGAATTACACAATAAGATGTTTATCAAAGACCTGGAGGAGGCAATGGAATGCACAGCCATCCAGTTCGCAGATGGCCCCAAATTAGGGGAGACTAGTTGATATGTTTAGGGGCAGGGCTGCCACCCAGGGAGAGTTGGACAGGCTGGAAGCATGAGCTGACAGAGATCTCAAATTCAACAAGGACAGATACAAAGTCCTGTATTCAGGAAGGGAGAAACCCTTGCAACAGCATAGGCTGGGCACTGCCTGGCTGGAAGGGCAGCAAATCGAGCATGAGTCAGCAGCATGTCCCGGCAGAGAGATGGCAAACAGCATTCCAGACTTTATTAGCAGGAACTTGGCCAGCAGACAGAGGGGAGGGATCATACTGCTATATTAAAAAGTCATCAAACCCTTCCTGAAATACTGAACCCAGCCCTGCAGCCTGCCCTTGATGCAAGAAGGACAGTGGTAAACTGGAGTGAGTTCAGGTGAGCACTGAACCACGTGGCCCAGAGAGGTTGTGCAGCCTCGCTCGTTCGAGTGTCTCAAAACCCATCTGAATAAAGCTCTGAACAACCTGGACTGATCGCACAGCTGACCTTGCTTTGAGCAGAAGGATGGACTAGAGTCCTTCTGAGCTTCTCTCTAACTTGAGTTATCCTATGATCCTATAAGTCTAGGTATAAAGAACGAAAAACATAGAAGGGGATGTGAAGTGATGGTTCAAGCTGGGATAATTAAAATATAATGCTGGTACAAATACAATGACAGGATAACAGATTGTTTTCTGCTTGAAGGAAACAGCAAGAAGAAAACACTTTAAAATTTCTAGTCTGAAAAACAAGTTATGTTAAATTCCTCTGAGGGCTAAAAGCAGCAAAGAGGAACAAAATATATCCAGATATAAACCTGACTTAGTCGAATCGAAAAATATTGAAAGCCAGGAGGGGCAATAAGCAGATGAGAAAAAATCTGAAAAATGAAACATTGCTATGAACAGAAAGTCTTGAAAATTAAGAGCAGAATATAATGACAATGGGAAATGGCAGTGGGGAAGGCTGAATCAAAAACAGCAATGGAAACCAAAGATTTTGAGAACTGTTATCTTTGAAATAAAAAAAAAACCTATACACAGAATTTTACCAGTTCAAAAGGAATAACCTAAAGAATGGAAAGAACTTGACTTCAATACTCATATGTCTGGGGACACCTGGAACATGTAAGAAGCCTATCAGCAGCACCGCTATTCCACAGTTTTATTTATTCACAGCAGGTGAATAAATAAAACGTCAAAAATAGAAATGAGAGAAAGAACTCTAGTTCAGTACTTAGGCAATTAAAAATAAACATGGCCATGCTTACTTAAGTTACAGTATGATGAAGTGACAATGACAGCTAATGGGAATGAAACAATTTTTGCACTTCAGGAAAGCTTTGATATACTGCCACATTAAAGAAAATATGTGCTAACTTTTGATATTAGTGCCATGCTTGCAGTAAAATGGAAAAGAAAAATCTAAGATAGGCTTTGCAGTCAGTTAATTCAGGCAATCTCTGAAAAAAAAACTGCTGAGAAACAAATAAACACAAATATTCCTAAATCTGTCCCTGTGGAAAAGTCATCATTTAACAGAAACAAAATTTCTCCATTTACCAAAACGAGCTGTATTTCACTAATCATAATAAATTAAAACCCAAAATAAATTCCCAACTAAAGAAACCAAACATTACTAATAACATAACAGAATATAAGATTCTTAAACATTATTCAAATTTCAAAAGTTCGAAGTGCCCATATGGTATTTAACGAATATATCGCTCTAAATTCTTTATACTCATACCCCAAAGGCCTCTGTGTAGACAGGCCCCTCCAAAAGACTGCAGTACTACTTAAACACTTCCCTATTTTTAGCTAGATCACCCACTAAACCAAATTACCTTTATGTAGCTAAACTGTACTTTCATACATTTGAGACCTTTTGAGTAATCCACTGAACACCATCAAAGAAAAAAACATGTAATCTTGCTATTCAGTATAGCACATCATATCAAAATATCATCTCTTATTAGGAGTTACTGACTTGATGTTTCTTTGGAAAAAAACATTCTGATAAACTTGCCAACACCCTTTGTGATACCAAAAGATGAAAAAAAAATACCCTCCGAAAAAAAGGATAAGATCACCTACAGCAGAACATGTTTGGTAGGTAGGTCAGTGCTTTTCTCCTGGCCTCTGACTCGAAAATGTTGCCTTTCTCCTGCAGATGTCTGTCCTCTTCCATACTTGGGGCACTGCAGAGACTATTTTAATCTAACGTTCTGAACTGCCTAGGGAAAGAGGAACTGAGTGATACAGAGCTACAGAGAAGCAGACAAAGCAAGAAAGTGTCATGTGAATTTTTAAGTTTTTATACAGCAGTGTAAAAAGTCTTAAGGCACAGAACAATGTGAGAAATGGTTTTACAGCAAGTAGTCCTTTGCAGCATAATAGGATACTTAGGTAGGGTCACAATATCTTCCTGAAACCTGTGCTTCAAAAAACAAAAGCTATGTCTAGTCAAAGGGATCATATAGGATTAACCAGAAGAAATGTAATAGCCTGTGGATACAAGTGAGATTGATTGAAACAGTGAGATTGATTCCTTCTGGCCATAAGCTCTTATTTCAGCTTTTTTAGTGTATTTTACAACTGTTTCAAATTAGAAGAAATAATTCACCCAAACCTCTACAAAACACACAACACATTTATTCTCCATGCAGTTGAGCTTGATTTTTTTGTTTGTTTTGTTTAATTACTCTAACTCTAGAAGGAAGTATACCTTACAATTCAAATAAACAATAAAGATTTAGTTTGGCAGCTCTTGGAGCTAACTCATTTGTGACTTCTTAAGCAACTAAACTATGAAAATAATAAATGAGCTGAAATCTAGTTACTAATGTAAACACTGATTTATCTGAAATGTAAATGAAATCTTTAACACGAGTTCTGATGCACTGAAATAAATCTGCCACCTGTTGTTGATCAAAGGTCAGTTCAGAATAGTTTAATAAATTATTTTACTACTGCAAATCATGAGGGCAGCCAAAATTGTGTCCATTCAGAAGTATTAATTCTGTATTTGGTCATTAATATTTTTTCTGATATCTGAAGGAAAAGCATTTTAGAAATAAAGAAATTAACTTTATATATGTGATTATGATGATTATTTCATCTGTCAGCAGCCTTTTATAGCAATCACAGTTGCTAAAGATCTCACACTATTGTCTGTTATGATTACATTTGTAATCCTGTTAATTTAATCTTCTTACACTTCCAGTTTTTTCTTTAAAAATTAATTACATTATTACTGCTATATGCTTTTTATTTGAATAATACAATTTCCATGACAGATGTTTTCTTCTTCCAAAATGAGGTTAAACATTTCTGGTTTTAAAACAAAAACAACAAAAAAGAGTTACAACTTCGTCTTATCATCCCAGCCACAGTTCGCGTGACCTTATCTGATAGCACTTCTTTCATTCTTGTTTTTAAATCCTCACCTTTCATTCTTTAAAATACTATCACAATGCCTCAGAATATACTTCATTTTCAATTTCTTACTTTTGCTTCTTTTCTTTTCCTGCATTTTAAAACACCATATATGTATCTTTCTGGTGTCATGGCTAAGTGTAGATTCTGTCACTAAATCCACACAGTATATTCAGTGTGGTGATGTAGCTGTGCTCCATCACTCATGCCTGTAGGCAATTCAAACCCTAACTACTGTAATAGAAAAGAATTTCTTGGCTTGCTCTCTGTGAGCATGCTAAAGAAATGTATTAATTTTTAAATCAGAGAAAAAGACAGAAAAAAAATAAACAACCATTTGCCCTGGGTATTTTACCCTCCCTCACCTTCATGGTAGAACATAGAGCTTCCTTTCCTATGATTTCAGGATAAAGGGACATTCCTCTACATTCTTTAGATCATCTTGAAATCTAAGTTCCTTGGAAATCTAATATGGGGAGGGGGAAAGGCTGCTAAAAACTGCTTGTCCTTCTCTAGGCACAATTGCTGAACCATGAATTATTTATTATTAATTAAGCAGTGGATGTTCAGAAAACAGCATGAATACAGAAAAGACTCACAAGCAGTAGCCAGGACTAATTTTTCATTTCTCATTATTTTTCTTTATTTACAAAGATTTATAAAGCTTGATAAAGTTTCTCCCACCCCTCCCTTCCTTCCAGGCTCAACTTCACTCCTGACTTCTACCTCCCCTCTCAGGCAGCACAGGGGGATGAAGAATAGGGGTTGTGGCCACCCCAAAATGCTTCATCTGAGCCACTCCTGCTCCAGTGTGGGGTTCCTCACACAGGAACCAGCCCTCCATGAACTTCTCCAATGGGGGTCCTTTCCATGGGGTGCAGTCCTTCAGGAAGGGGCTGCCCCAGTACAGGTGCCCTGCAGGGTCACGGGTCCAGCCAGAAGACCTGTGCCAGCATGGGCTCCTCTCCATGGGCTGTCTGTGGGCTGCAGTCTCCTTCAGAGCTCATGCATCTGCTGTGGCATGGGCTCTGCTGGCTTCAGAGTGGATATCTGCTCCACCATGGTTCCCCATGGGCTGAGGGAGGGCAACGCACTTTCCTCTGGTCTTCTCCACAGGCTGCAAGCAATCTCTGCTCTGACACCTGGACCACCTCTTCCACCTCCTTCTTCATCTTGGTGTCTACAGAGTTGTTCCTCTCCTTTTCCCCTCACTCCTCTCTCACAGCTGCCCCACAGCTTTTTTTTACCCTTTCTTGTAATTGCTATTGCAGAGGCACCATCAGCATCACTGATGGGCTCAGCTCTGAGCAGCAGCAGGCTCACCTTGGAAAATCTGGAACTAGCTCTGTGAGACATTGGGATGGCTCCTGATGTTGCCTCAGGGAAGCCACCCCTGCAACTTCCCCACTACCAAATCCTTGCCACGTAAACTCAGTTTTACTTCTGTCTGATTACAAGCCACTTGAGAAACTGTATCAGATTGCCATATATCATTTGCTAATGCTGCAGACAAAATATAACACAGTTATATAATTTACAGCAGCAGAGGGAGGACTGCAGGGATCACAAGTAATTCTACACAAATAAAGATGTAGAGATAAGACAATTCCTGGGACCAAAGCTGATGAACTGCTCTTTCCTGTACTCTTTTGCCCTATTACAAAATGTAGTGGCACTGTAAGCGACATTCCATATTTCACAAGCATTGTATTTTTTAACAGATAAACGCCCTCTCTCCTCAGAATAAAATAGTGTCAGCTAATGATCAGCAGCAGGGAACAGAACTATACAGACCTGAGCCTTTAGTCAGCCAAACCAAAGGTAGCAACTTTGAGAAATGGAGATGAGCTTTGGCCATAATTATCAGAACTAATTCAAGAGAGTAGAGTGAGTACGACTCAGATAGGTAAAAAAGAACATGTCAAACACATGAGTTTATTAGCTATTATCAGAAAAAGAGGCATAACAGGGGTTTTTTTGTACCTAATTACAGATGCTAGAGACAACAAGAGTAGTACATTCATCTTAGGAATACACAGATTCTGTTCTTCAAACTTTGACTTTTAAACTAATGCTATGATAATGATTTTCATTTTAACTACAGCTCCAGTGGTAATTACTTATACGTAAATTAAAGATGTCACTTAACTATACAGAAATAGTGATTTCAATATATCAATTTCTTGTTAAATAGACACTCAAACACTTTCATTTCATTTAGCTTGTTGTTCAAAAAGAAGAAAATAAAAAGAATGACATTTATTCGATACAATGTGAAGAATATTTGTGCTTAGTCATTAGCTGGTTGAAGACTATACCCCAAGATACAAAAATGCAGGTTTTCCTAACTGTATTAAATAAAGCTCTTCTCAGTTCACTTACTAAGTCTCCCCTAATCAGCTGCCAAGTCTATTTATTCCTGTGTTATCAACACCAAAATATCCCTTTCGTTCATAATCACTGTAGTTGTCTCACTGCTGTTCATTTAATTACATTAATGGTTTTCATTCTTTCTTTTGAAAGTCACAAATATAGAAATGACAGCATAAAATACTTACAGTACCTTATTTTCCTTTCACAAATTATATAGATCCAGTTTTGCTGTTTTCTACTTCTGCTCCTTTTGAAGATGATAGCTATAGAGAGAAGATCTCAGCTAGAATCAGATTCAAGAGTGCTGCTGCCTATAGACTGTGTCACTCTCAGACCAAAATTTTGGGCCAGATCGGTAAGAACTAGTAAAGAGGTCTTTAAGGTCAAAGCTTACCCTTTCAGTTTGGTAAATAACTAAAGTATTCCACCTCTTGGCACTAGGCAGCTTTCACCCCACCAAGTACAGCTGTAGCTAAGGTGGATTTATCATAACACAAAAGGCTCATAAGCGACTGTAGCCCCTAAAGGTGATTCTTCAGTAATTTCTCTCCACCAGTCCCACCCTGAAGAACACTAGCTGCAGCCACAGTTCTAACTTTCCACTCCTAAAGATCAACATACCAAGTTCTACTGTTCTTCTTTCCAAGCTGAAGTTACAAAGTTAACTCTCACAGAAGATACTATTCTTAGAAGACACATTAATTTATTTTACAAAGTCAGCAAAAAAAATAGAGGAAAAAAAACCCCAGGAGTATTCCAAGAGTGTAACCAATCAAGGGTATGCTCAACTAAGGACATGCTCAACTATGTTAAGGCTTTATGTGGCAGACAGGTGGAACAAACAATAAGTGGATCACAGGAGTGTCAAAAATTTAGTGAACATAGAAGAGTGCTAAACAGCTAAGTTATCAGGAGACTACTTATTTTTTAATCTTTTCCCAAAGCAAAATATGATTTATTTAAGCCATTTCTAATATATATTGGCCTAACTATAACCTGTTGTTACAAACCTCAGAGGATGGAGATTGTACAACATGAAATTCTTTGTGATTGTAAATATTAGATATTTGTTCCTGAAAACAGCCTTCTTTGCCAGAGATCAAGTTTGTATTTGTTACTTTCCCAGCAGACACAGAGAACAATTCTTTATTCTTTCTCACAAAAGAACTTCACATATTTGAATGCTTTTCCCATGTCTCCCCGGTGTGTCTGTTTTTCAGGCAAAAACACCCACTTAAAATTCAATTTTTACTAGACATTATGTTTTTTAAGTTTCTAGTCACCCTTATTCATATTTTAACCTGTAGATGCTCAAAACCGGAGATGTTATTCAATACAAACTGAGTAAAATAGGAATTATTTACTGTCTTGCATATGGCAATGCTGGTTCTACATTCCATTATGTTTTTTTTCTTTTTCCTCATCAGTCTACATCAGTAGCTAACATTCAGTTTGCTTTTCTTCTCTCAGGATTTTTTCCTAGTGTTCCTACACAGCTAATCATTCCCTGTCTCATATCTGTAAATTCTTGGAACTCACTTCTCAAAAAGAATTTATTAATGTGATTGCTTCAGCTTCCACACTATATATCTTAGTGTGGAAACCATTAAGCTTATATGAGTTAAGGTTTGACTAATAAATAAAAACAATAAAATATCTAGTCCGTCAATTGTCTGCGGGGCCAAAATATCCTTGACATTAAAGCTAGAACAGGTAGTTTGAATGGAACATGTTTTTCCACCATCACCCTGCTCGCTGTCATGTAGAAGTACAGGAAATACTGCACTGCTGGTAACCTCTGCTGTCCTCAGGCCGAGAGCAGGCATGAACAAACCAACTCAAAGAATAAGAGATTTAAATGATTTTCCCATTCTTTACGGCTTCAGACAAGATCTGAAAATCACCTAGAATGCAAGATATTTCTGTATTTTCTTGACACCTCTCCTTTTGTCTCTTAACTCTTGCAGCTTTCAGTTTACTTCCTCTACTGCCCTCCCTCTGCCCAAAAAAAAAAAAAAAAAAAAAGGTCAGATCTAGACTGCCAGAATCTCATACCCTGCAACAGCAATGTAGCCTTTGACCAGAAAGACTACTAAAGAAAGGTCTTGTACAGTCCTGACCTGCTACAAATTTGCCAAATCTCTCAATAGGCACCTGTGTCATACTTACCTTTCTCTAGCAGCTTTATAAACATGGGTACAAGGAACAGATCATAGAATCATAGAACATGCTGAGTTGGAAGGGACCCACAATTTCTGTCCCTGCACAGCACCATCCTCAAAAGTCACACCATGTGCCTGAAAGCACTGTCCAAACACTTCTTGAACACTGTCTGGCTTGGTGCTGTGACCACTTCCCAGGGGAGCTGTTCCAGTGCCCAAACATCCTCTGATACCCACCTTTTTCTGATATCCAAACTAAACCTCCCCTGACACAAATTCAGGCCATTCCCTCGAGTCTCGTCACTGGTTACCACAGAGAAGAGATCAGTGTCTGCCCCTCCACTTGCCCTCATGAGGAAGTTGTAGATTGCGATGAGGTCTCCTCTCAGTCTCCTTTTCTCCAGGCTGAACAGACCAAGTGACCTCAGTAACTCATTGTATGGCTTCCTCTCTTGACCCTTCACCATCTTCAAAGCCCTGTTATCATTCTTACATTGTGGCACCCAGAACTGCACCTAGTACTCAGGGTGAGGCTGCACCAGTGCAAAGCAGAGCAGGACCATCACCTCCCCTAGTTATCCAGCAATGCATTGCACTGTTCACTTCCCTATTTTTGTGCATTCATCTCATTTTTTTTCTTCACAGACAGGGTCTGACTCAAAGAGTGGCAAAACCAGTAACCACTTCAATGTGTCCCAGTGAATTTTGTTATTTCTCTGACATTTAACAAAGAAGGTTACAAACAAACCTGTCTGTAGCTTAAAAAGGTAGGAGAACAGAATTGCTAGAGTTTGTTTGTGCTGGTTTTGGCTGAGATAACATAAATTTTCTCCATAGTAGCTGGTATGGGCTGTGTTTTGGATTTGTGCTGGAAGCAGTGTTGATAATTCAGGGATGTTTTCATTATGTCTGAGGAGTGTTTGCACAGAGCCAAGACCTTTTCTGCTTCTCGCCCTGCACCACCATCGAGGAGGCTGGGGGTACCCAAGGATTTGGGAGGGGACACAGCTGGGACAGTTGACCCCAACTGACCAACAGGAAATCCTAGACCATACGGCATCATGCTCAGCATATAAACCTGGGGAAGAAGAAGGAAGGGAGGATATTCAAAAAAATGTTGTTTGTCTTCCCAAACCACTATTACATATGAGGGAGTCCTGCTTCCCTGAGGATGGGTGAACACCAGCCTGTCCGTGGGAAGTGGTGAATAAATTCCTTGTTCTGCTTTGCTTGCACGTGTGGCTTTTCTTTACCTATTAAACTGTCTTTACCTCAACCCATGGGTTTTCTCACTTTTACTCATCCAAGTCTCGCCCATGTCACCAGGAGAGGAGGGAGTGAGGGGCTGTGTGGGGCTTGGTGGCCAACTGGGGTTAAGCCATGACGATGTGAATAGCAAGTTAGAAAATATTTCAGAATAGAATAGTTCAGCTGGCCGGCACTTGCAGCAATCATCTAGTCCAACTGCCTAACTAGTTCAGGGCTGACCAAAAGTTAAAGCATGTTGTTAAGGGCATTGTCTAAAGGCCTTTTTTAGAGCCACTGACAGGTTTGGGGCATCAATTGACTCTAGGAAGCCTGTTTCAGTGTTTCACCACCCTCTTAGTAAAGAAATGCTTCCTAATGTCCAGCCTGAAGATCCCCTGGTGCAGCTTTGAATCATACTCACACATCCTGCCACTGGATAACAGAGAGAAGAGCTCAGCACCTCCCCTTCCCCTTCTCAGAAAGCTGTAGAGAACAACGAGGTCACACTTTAGCGTCCTTTTCACTAAACCAGATGAGCCCCAAAGCCCTCAGCCACCCTTGACAGGATTCACCAGCTGTGTTGTCCTCCTCTGGTCACATTCAAGCACCTGCATGTCTTTCTTAAATCGTAGGTCACAGAACTGTGCTCAGCGCTCAAGATGAGGCCACATCAACACCAAATACAGTGGGATAATCCCCTCTTTAGCCCAGCTGATCATGCTGCATTTGATGCATCCTAGGATGGAATTTGCTCTCTGGGCTGCCAGGGCACACTGCTGACTCCCACCGATATGCTGCCCCAGATCCAGCACCCCCAGATCCCTCTGCAGAGGGCAGCTCTCCAGCCACTCCTCTCACAACTCATACTCGTGCCCAGTGTAACTTTGTCCTAGGTTCAAAATCTGGCGTTTGGACATGTTAAATTCATGATTAGGAAGGTACCAGATTAGACACCAAGAGTTAAAGCTGAGTATTAAATATGATTCCTTCAAGTATAGAAAAACATCTCTCAGACCACACAGGCTGTTAGAATGAACAGCCCATAAGGCTAATCACAGCAAATAGTTTATTAATAAAAAATAAGGTATTTAATTTGGCATTTGAAATTATGTTCCAAGAAAATTTTGCCTGGTATCTAACTCCTCCCAGCAGAAAACTAAACATGGGAATCACAGATCCTTCATATAAACTGTTGTTCCTGTTCCACAGCTTAAACGAGGGTTCCTCTATTCACCAATGATGCTATTCCTATTGCTGCAAAAGGTTTATAAGACCAACATATTATAAAAAGTCTAATATATGCAAGGATGTGGAAGGAAGCTTGATCTTCATTCTAATAGTTCATAATTTGCTGAAATTATAAAAGAGCAGGGAAGGAGCCTTGTATGTGCCTAATTTTACTAGCCAAAATTTGAAAGGAAATTGATGTTCTTCCAAGACTAAATACAAGAGTTGGAGAGATGTCTTTTGGCATCTGTTGGTACAATATTTCACCCATTCTTTGCAGGGAAAAAGACCTTTTTGCCCGGAGTACAAGATACATGATCCCAATGAATGGGAACAAACACACAAATAAACAAAAAACACTATGAAAAGATCCTGGTTCATTTTAATTGTTTGGAAAGTTTTGGTAGTATCTCTTGGGTAGCCTTGATGAAGGATAAATGAAGGGTCAGTCACTAGGGCTGTAGGTCACTACTACAAGCATGTAGTACATGTCATTATCTTAGGGTCCAGTAGAAACCACCAAGGGTTTTCCACAGGCAAAGATATTCCTTTGGAATGCAAAGGATCATATCTGATGTTCAAAGCTGAATAGCAACTGTTGCATGTAGGACCAGTAGAGAGAAACAAAATAGGTACTGGTACAGGAAGTGCAGTGATCTGCTGGGGATCAGAAACTTTATTTTGTAAGCATAAAATCTCCTAGAAAGTACTAGGCAAATGTATTTTTACTTACTTTTGCTTGTTAAATCAAATATGGCTCAGCAGAACACTAAAAAGCCTGTAACTCATAGTCCCAAGTTACAACACCGCCTGTGAGTGCTGCACTTGTCCTGTGTCACAGGAATGAACTGCCTTTTTTCCCCCTTCTTTTTACTATTGTTATTCTATTGGAGTTGGGTTTTCCAGAAGTCACTAGTGGACTTCTATGTAAGATTAAAACAAAATAGGAAAACTAGATTACTCCATGCTTATTTTCAGTGTAACTCTCAAAATCTTTACTGTGACAGAAGAGTACATTATCAAATAAATTTTGATTTATTTGTATTTGCATAGTAACTATCTAGAAGCAGGACTGCTCTTCCTCGCTGTGGAATAGAGCCTTCTGGAGCTCCCTCGATACTTGTTAAGGGGAGAGGTGTCTTCAGACCCCCGTTCTTGAGGATTGTGAGAATAACCCAATTTATTGAAATGCAAATTTTCAGAAGAAGAAACCATAAGCTTTAGATTTTACTAAATTTATTTAATGTTTTTCTTTGGAAAGCTCTTTATTGCCTCAAATCCATGCAAAAGCAATCATTTCTCTCAAAATATTTGTAATAGATACACTAAGAGGCACCTTAATCCAGTCTATCAAGTTACAACTTTTGCAGGAGACATCAGTCTCAGGGTGACATTTTCTCAAGTGCGCATGAACTCCCCATCTGCACACCAGCTCAGATGACAGCCCCTCTGGCTTCCAGATATGCCAAACACAGATGGCCGTTCTGCAGGGTTTGGGAGAGGGCTCCCCAGATAGCAGTTTACCATAACGAAGACCAGGTCCCTGGCTGCCAAACTAACTTCAAACACAGGATCTGCAACCTTTTATTCTAGGATGGTTTTTAGGGAGATAGTATCACAAGAGGTAAGACTATCCTATCTGTTGGCTCTGGCACATCCCTTGGACTCTAAAAGACAGCTAAGAAAATAATTCTTGTCAAGCATAATGTAGGTATTACAGGATTTTGCAACCAGAATAAGCATTTTGGGTAATACAGGAAACTGATTATAGCTGGTTAAGGATACAGGTCAAGCTAATGATTTTGGAGTAAAATCTCCTGGTGTGGGTCACATTCAACTGATGGAATAGTTTCAAAGAACTCCATTGAGAGTATCTCCTAAAAAAGTGCAAAAATGCCACACTGGGAGCTGAGCCCAGGAAATCCCATTTGTAGAGATGCCATAGCCTTCAGCAAGCCAGAATACCAGGCAACCTGCAGGCACGCTGCAAATCCTGGCACACCTAATTAAAAAATCGAGACTATCATTCAGTGCGTGTAAGTGAAACTGTTCTTGCGTCTCTTTCTTGGCACATTATTCTAAATCAAAATTTATCACAACCGTTCAAGAATCTTTGGAAAGCATTGCTTTTTCCAGGTTCTAGATATTGGAATGTTCTGTTTGGACAGCAGCATGCATGCCCATGTCACTACCCTGTAAGAGACTACAGCTTCAGTACAGGCAGACTTAACTACAGGTTTTGAGAGTAAGACACAAGCAATAAATAGGTCATTCTGCTCACCTTTGCATCCTGAGGAATCAAATATGTCTGTTGCATAGTAAGTTCTGATAGAATTAGCAACAACCTGTTAGATGGAAACAGGCAAAAACCTAGTGTAACATTGCACATCATCACCAAAGATCAGGAAAACATTGTTGTAGGACAACTGAATTGACCCTAAGACTGTTTTTATCCTCAATAGCCATCCTCCTTCTGTTGAGAGAGACAGTGCCAGACTGGTGTTCTTTTTCTAAGACAAAAAATTAAAAACAGCATTTGAAAACTAATAACAAAAAGATAAAGGATTTTGCCAAATCTTTATAATCAGAATGCTACAGTTTGTGTCACAAACTTTTCAGGACACCAATCAAACAAAAAGTTAAATGTAAAATAAATAAAAATCAAGTACCAGACAACTAAAACAGAAGGAAATTGACTCTTAGAAATACTTTGAAATTCCAAATTCATCAAGAACTGATAAAATTACTGCTGCAATTATCTAAATACAGGAAAAGACTATTTCTACAAGCAGATAAATGCAGCACTCTTGGGTTTATTTTGCCTGAGAGATGAAATCAAAATCTGATCAATAAGAAGTCTTGATCAGCTTTATTTATGAGCAGCTTGGAGCAACCAAGCCAAATGTTGGAATACATTTTCTGAAGCCTTGATGAAAAAATAAAAAATTAAAAATAAAGTCACCAAGTTGTGCAGAGGAGACTAAACCAACATTTTTCCTCCATTTGTTCCAACTTGTAGTTCCTTCTGCCTGTTAACAAAATGAATTTAGTTAGTTACTTTGTACACAACAATAAAGTGCAACAGTTTTCCTTTTTTTAAGATTTTTTAAAAAATTTATTTCACCAGCTAAGAATAGGTAAAAAAACCCAAGGATCAATTTGTTTAAGATCTTTCATATAGGTCTGCTGGGAGGCACAGTCAGCAGCTCAGAAGTGAAGTCAGGAAGGATGTCATTGCCCGTGGGTAGCCAGCATTTATCACAGCAGGTAGCCTTTATTGTCCAGCGTGCTATAATAGTTTCTCAGTAGGGAAGGCAGCATGTAGTAGCATGATGACGTGCAAGATAATGCCTAAAAACACAAAACTGTTTGAGAGGGTCTGTCAGGAGTGAGTGTTTACAGTGGCAGTGAAGGGAAGAAAGGCAGAAAAGGCAGAATGACCTGGTTCTCTCTTTAGTCATGAACACTGGTAAACATTTTTCATTCCGTATCATGTTCAGGGAACCAAAATAAGTTTCCTTCCATTGTGTGTTTTTTATTTGGCCATTGCTTGATTACCGGTCTTCTGCCATTCTCTCCTTAACTCAGCCATTTATGACACCTTGTTTTCCCAAAACAGAAACTGAATATAAGCAAGAAACACTTAGGTCTTTAACATACTACAAACTGCTTCCTAGTTCCTTATATGATAGGCAGATCAGTCATCACTGTCACTGAATATGTTTTACTTACTTAAAATGGCTGGAGATGCTGAACTGTAGTCACAGAATCCTAGAATGGTTTGTGTTGGAAAGGACTTTAACAGACCAGCTAGTTCCAAACCCACTGCCATGGGCAGGGAAACTTTCCACCAGACCAGGATGCTCAGTGTCCCATCCAACCTGACCTTGAACACTTCCAGCAATGGGGCATCCACAACTGCTCTGGGCAAACTTTCTAACGCCTTACCATCCTCAAAGAAAAGAATTTCTTCTTTATCTAATCTACTCTTTTTTCAGTTTAAAGCCACTGAAGTCAGCCATGGTCATTAGAATTAGCCAAGGAAAAAAGAAAACAAAAAGGTTTACAGCAAATAATTTTATATAGAAAAAAGGGGTAATTGAGATCCAAAATCTTTCTATGAATATTGGGCCACAGCACAGCATGTTAAGTCAAATTGCAACTGACTGCAAAATTTCCATTAGAGACACTACAAAGGTACATGGGTATTTGTGCACACATCTGCACGTGAGTGAAAACGGTATTGCTTTGCAAGATGGCCATTCTTCTGTTTCTCAGTAAGTCTCTTTCAAATTACCTTGAATCAGATTTTGAAACTCTGTTTACAGATTTGGTCCTAATTAAGTAGTTCCACTCACCTTAATGAACTCAGTTGTTATTTAGTGTGAATTAAAATGGCAGCAGTTGGCATTCTACCACACTGCGTAACAACAGATTTAGTGAAGGACCAAAACACCTGAAGGCAAGGTCCAAAATATCTTCCAGAAACCTGTCAGCTTCTCTAGTGATGCAAGGCTACACTGATATCAGGGATGCAAGAGGCATGAAGCCAAGAGAGCAAGTAGGTGCGACAGATGCTTCAGTCTGGTATAGAGCTACTCAATTATGCTTTACAGAGTATCTGTCCACTAATTGCAAGACACAGTGTGCCAGGACATGATGTGCTGCATGCCACCTTCTCAGCAGTGCAATGTTCTCCGGTATCAGAGCCCACTCTTGTACTTTGGGAAGATGCAGGAGTCCAGTAAGCGTAAAGAAGTACAGCAGCTCCTGCAAGACTTTGGGAGACTTCACAAATCAATGAACATAAAAGCAATTAAAAGTTCTTCTGATAAAGATATTACTTAGCCATGTGCTGTTTGATATACTAGTATACTTCAGGTATACTTTTAGTTTAAAAAAAAAAGCCAGAGTAAATAGATTACATTTCTATTAGTGGTGGGAACTGGCTGCAGCCAGCACTTCTGAATAATTCACACTGTTTAGGTACTTGTTTCTGGATTTGACACTTTAAAATCATGAGGTGAAAAGGTCATGTAAAAGGAAAATGAGTTGCTACAGAGCACTAGTTAGATCCAAGTCACCATTACACTATCACTCTGCAGCTAGGATTCATAGATCAACTGCTGATACTCTGAATGGGCATGCAATATAAAAAGCTCTCCAGGCACCCAACTTCCCATATAAAATGCAACAGGAATACCATCACCCCACTGCCAAACTAAAGCACCACTGACACAACAATAGAGATGATTGACAGGGCATAAACTGGGTTGAAGAAAATGCAAAAATACGTAGTCTGTGAAATCTGGTCCTATTTTCTTGATAAAATTGCAGCAGTATTACCCAATCTGACACCTTTTTGGTTGGTTTAATCTTAGAAAGAAAAAGGTGCGCAAGCAAACTCCCAAGGATGAGATGTCTCTGAGATTTCCACTAAGCAACTTCTGCTTTCTGTATGAGAAATGGAAGATACAAGTCACTGGATCATTATTTTACATGCCACAGCAGTAATATTTTTTTAATAATTTTAATTCGTTTCAAGTACCTTATTAGAAAACAAACCTACGTGATGTTCCTTCAGTCTTGCAGATGTTTTGCTTTCACGCAATTATACTATAGTCATAATGCCTCTCAAGACAGTTTCTACTGAGAAACCCAATTAACACTCAGCACTTTAAAGAGGTAGAATTTAAGAGTTTGGTGCTCACCTTTTTTTAGCTAGCTAAATGACTTATGATGAAAATAATGAAAAGCATGATTTATTTTGCATAACAAAAACAAGAATAAAAAAAAAGTGATAGAAAAAGACAACATGTCCAGCAGGGGAACACTTAAATACAGCTTGTTATTAATCAATTTATTTCACACAGTGGTTTCTAAGCAGCACATGTGTATGTGAACTGTGAGCCCATAAAAATAATGTGAGTGAAAAACTGGACACTCTTGTTCTTAAAGGATACTGATCACTGAGGATTAAAAGCATTGCATAAGAACATGAAAACAGCACTAGGCCCTCAGCTATGGGATAATGCAGTTATTTGAGAAATCTACTGCAGAAAGCTCTGGCTTCCATTTTTATTTGTGCAATTTAGGTAATGGGGAAAATGTATTATGCTTTTCTGATGTTATAGTGATGAAGCACATCCAGAACAAGCAAGGTCAACAACTGTATCTGTTTACAAACAATCAGATTACAAATCTGCTAACTTGCATCCTGAAAGCTCCTTACTAAGTCAGATTAACATGGAGTTTCTGTTTATCATTCTGACATAGCTAAAGAACATAGCCCAAAGAATAGAAGTGGCTCCCTGTTTTCGACACTGTAAACTTCACTAAGAGCTGCTTGCCTATTTCCTGAATTTACAGTAGAATGTGTACAATATTTCCAAAAAGCCATATAGGAATCACAACTCACCTTTCCAGGTACATCAACTGTAATCTCATCTGTTGGCAAAATGGATTTCTGAAGGTTGAAAAAATAGTTACTATATTTTATCAATAACTTAGGCCTTCAGCACATGTATGTATGCAAACCAGAATTAAAAACTCTTTGGCCAGCAATGAATGAACGGAACCACTATGTTTAAATGCTTAAATTTAGTGGAGCATATACCCCACTTATGGAGGTCTATGGAGATTTTCATTTTAAGTCATTCGGGACTAAGTATATGCAGCAAACTACAGTGAGACAAACAGATTGCCTGGACTGCCCTGTCTGTCACACTACCAAAGGGTAATACAATGGGCCTGTCCTTTTGGGAAGCAGAACTACCGTTTGGAAGCATATTTGCTTCCATCAGAAATCCCATTTTGCAGTGAATGCTGTTTTTCACAGCTCTAAATATAGTTTTTAGAACTGACATCCTTCCTTTCACTAAGATTAAATTAAGAGTGGAGAAGAAATTAAAGAGTCAATATTACACATAAACAGAACTTGAGAAAAATGTTGGTTTACATATTCTGCCTTTTAATGAACTAAATATTAATTACTCTAAGTCCTTAGTCTACTCCTGGGTTAGAGAATGCAAACCATTATTGTTCAAGGCATGCTGGTTTATGAATACACAAACATACACAGGAGAGAAAATAGAAATGAACAAATATCAGTACATATGTTTAGGGAGATGAACTACAGGTGAATAAAGTGGCCCAGATGGCAAGCAATGGTGGCAGAAGCATACCCTGGGTCCACACCTTCTCCCAGAGGGGCCTCCTAGCAGGCAACCCTGCCAGAAATTACAGTTTCCCAAAGGGAGGTGGGCAAAATCTGGAAAATAGGAAGATTGTACAGCAGGAGCACACTCCCATGAGATTGCAAGGAAAGAGGGCAAGTCACTCACAGAGTCTGCTGAATATCAGATTTTGTCTGTGATTAGCCTTATCTTTAAAACTATTACACTTTTATTTGCTGCCATACGTCTGTGACTTAACTATTGTATTTTGCAGCAGCCAAATGCAGGCAAAGGTTAGAAGGAGATCGTTCTTTCCGCAAAAATAGTCTTATCTTATCTTTTCTTTTCTTTCTTTTTCCTAAGCAGTTTGCAAAGGAAAATCAACAAAATCAAAAACTGCAACACATGAGACTGTCCAAGATGCTGCTGAGGAACTTCTCTTTTCGCCTTATCTCAATGCTACATTTTTCCCTAGTTTTCTTCCTGATATGAAAGGATGCTGCTGGGCTTCTTTTTGTTAATTAGAAACAAGATCTCAAGACCAATCTAGCAACTGCAGAAGAAACTATATCCTCCATGAATACTTCACACTGATCCTCTGTTATATGACAGGAATTTTAAATATTATAAAAAATTGCTCACAAAAGGCTGACTCTAAATTACCAACTTTCAATTTCATACGGAAGAGTGACACAATACTTCATGTGAGAGGTAAAATGCAATTTAACAAAATAATTAAACCTTCCTATTCAAATTAAATGATAATTTCCAAGTGATATGTGCAATAAAATCTAAAAAAATTGCAAGAAATCTAGGTAAAAGCAATTTTATTTTTGACTTTGTGAAATGAAAAAAAAGGTTAAGAAAATAGATGAATCCACATGAAAATTAACATGTTTGAGAGTCCAAGTCAGAGACAACATAGATCAAATAGGACATGAAACACTCTGAAACTGTATGTGCACACCTAAATATACTAAAAAAGATTTCCAAAGGAGTCACCCTTTATTTAACATGCCACTGGTCAAAGCAGGCCCAGTCCAAAACAACTTCAAAACGAGCTGCACCAGAATAACAGTTTGGATTCATATCTTCTCCAGATGGAGTTTTCAACTTAAGGAATAACAAGTAGCATGAAATCTTGCTGACAAAATTATACCCACTCCATTCTGAACAGAGGAGGAAGCACAGAGATTAATAGAACACTTTAGGTTGCACTAACCACCCTAAATACGTGCTCCTTCTAAAACAGTCTTTATCCTAAGTACTTGAAAGGACATGTATGATGAATGACTCAAGATATTAACATCAGACCATTCACTAAAACTCAGGCTACAGAAATTTGAAGGAAATGTGGTATGACAAGGCCAGAGCTGGATCAAAAAATCCTATCAAACTTCCTAACAAAAGCCTGTAAAATAATTTCAGTGCTTATCCTGTACATAGAAATTTGCTTCACTCAAATACAAATAGCAGACCGATTTCACAGCAGGGAGCTTCTTGAGTCATAAAGCGGAGGTCATAAAGTCACTCTCAAGAAGGAATTAAACTATAAAGCAAATTAAAATTCACCACTCCAGTAATGAAACAGCACACACGTTTACTTTGTCAAATGAGAGATATTGTAGAAAATATAGGAATCAC
>WEIT01026150.1:62316-75837 GCA_013389985.1 Dryoscopus gambensis | reverse complement strand
AGCGCCCCGCGCCTCGCTCAGCTCCCGCACGGCCCCGGCGGAGCGTGCTGCGGATGGAGGGCGCGGGAAGGACGTGAGGATGCTTTTCCCAACCACTTCAAGCCCAGGAAAACACCCCCAGCCTTCACAGCTCTCCCTCTGCGCCCCGGAAAGGGATTCAGGGCTGTTCACCCCTTCCCGGCCAAGCCCCTGGCCCGTGGTGGGGTTGGGGTGCCCAGGGTGCCATCGAGGGGCTCCCCTGGCAGCAGCGTGAGGGTCCAGCTCCACCAAACCCCTCCCCAGCCCCTCCGGCCCCACCCCCGACCCGAGTGCGACGTGCAGCAGTTGGAGCTCCCTCCCCAGATGAGCTGATCCCGTGGGAGCGGGTTCCGCCCCGCTGGGTCGGGAAAAGGCGCTTCCCAAAGGAATGGCTGAGTAGGAGACCAGGGTCTGTCTCCCACCCTCGGCCCGGCAGACCCACAGAGACCCTCCAAGAACTTCCACAGCGCACAAACCCCACCCCACACAGAGGGATTGGGGCCAAAGGGTCGCCCCAGTGTACCCAGCCTGCCAAAATCCACCTCCTTCCCGTGGGAAACCACAGGCGGGAATCCCTGGGTGGGTTAACCCGCGCTCGCCCTCCTTTGGGCAGCAAAACTGCGATTTGGGTTTGGGGTCTGCAGTCCCCAGCCCCGGGGAAGGGTTCCCAGCCTGGCCAGGATGATCCTGCCCCACCCTGCATTCGGGCTCTTGGAGCCGGGTTTGGCTCCCGCGGGGGACCCCGGGGGATCCCCTTCCCCAGCGAGGACGCGCGTGGGGCAGGGATGGATCCGGCGGCTCTGGCAGCCCCTGCCAAAGGCGCTGAGCTGCTGCCAACCTTTGGCTGTGCCAGGCTGAGAGGAGGCTGCGGGGACGCTCTGCTCCACCAGTTCCATGGAAAACCAGCGGTGGGTGAAGGGCAGAGCCCCAGATCCCAGAGCAGGGACTGTGGGTGGGCTCGGCTGCACCATCGCCCCGTGGCTGCCCCGAATGCCCAAGGGCAGCACCAGAAGGTGCATCCCAAACCCTTCCGTGGTTCTGTGATCTTCCCGGGGAGAGGGGCACCCACTTAACCCCAGCCCTGGGGACGCTGCCCAGGCCAGCGCACGTCTCCAGCCCCTGAGCCGAGGGCAGGCGTGGGCTGGGCGCTGGCAGGAGGCAGAGGATGCTCGTGGCTGTTCCCAGCGGCACTGGAAGGATGCTCAGAGCCCGTCTGGCCACCCTGCCCAGCCCTGCTGCTCCCCCTGGCTGTGGGGACGCTGCCAGCTCCCAAAACATCAGCGGACAACGCATTTTTCCAAGGGATGCTCACAGTGCCCCGGGTCCTGCGGGCACTGCCCAGCCCGGCTTGGCCCTTCCCTCTGCACAGGAGGGTGCAGAGCCACGGACGGCTGAGACTGGCCCCAAACTCTGCCACAGCCCAGTTTGGGAAGCTCCTGGCTCCCATCCCCAGGGCCACACGGCCGATGGCGAGGCGGTGCCAGCCCTCGGTGGCTCCCCTCGGCTCCCTGCTCGGGCCTGCCCAGGCAGGAGCTGCTCCCCTGCCCCGGCGGGGCAGAGCAGACACCAGCGCACAGGAAATAGGAGAAACTTTCATTTTGTTACAAAAGTAAAAGGCATAAATAGATGGTGAATCCTACAGGGCTGGGGCAGGCCTGGCTGCTCGAGGTGCTGCGGGGCTGGAACCCCTTCCCCTAACACCAGAGCCGCGCTGAGATGAGGCTGGCAGGGGGAGCTGGCCCGGGGGCTGCAGGGACAAACTGACCAGGAACGAATTCCCACCGGGAGAGTCCTCCGGGGCACGGGCACGGCTCGGGGGGGCTGGGGGTGTGGTGCCCCTGGCTTGGCTGTAAACGCTCTGGCGTGGTCCAGCTCCTTCCAAAATCCCACTGGGACGCCAACCACGACATTCCAGGATCCGCGGCGGGGAGACGCCGCCACGGAGTGTCCGGCCGGGGCCACGGGGAGCCACCGGCGGCCTCGGGGTCCGTCCGGCGGCGGGAGGCAGCAGGAACTCCGCTTATTGCACTCGTTGTTGGGGTGGCTGTATGGCTTTGGGCTCCGAGCCCGCGGGATGCCCGTCCCGGCTCCCGGAGGGCGCTGGAAAAGCTTTTCCGTGCCGCGGCCGCTTCCCCCCGCGCGGGGCGAGGCAGGAAGGCGCAGCCCTGGCGAGCGGAGGCACTCGAGGTGGTCATGGCTGTGGGCTCGGCTCCCTGGGATCTCCACGGGAGGCACAGGCTGCTGGGGCTCGTGGCACTGGATCCGCCCGGAACGGGGAAGAGGAGAGGGAGGAAGAGAAACAGAGGGTTAGTGCCAGAAATGCGGGAGTGAGCAGCAGCGGGAGCAGGGCGGAGCACCCAGGCTCGCTGGCGGAGCGGGAACAGGCTGGGGCGGAGGGAGGAGGGGGCTCCATCCCTGCCCCGAGGCTCAAGGAGCTCACGGCTGCTGCAGCGAGGGGGCAGAGGGGCAGCTCCGCGGCCCACGGGCGGCACAGGTCACCCCAAGATGCCCTGAAGGAGCTGACCTCGGTCACAGGAGGGGGAACCGGCTGCTGCACAGAGGAAAAGGGGCAGAGGGGCCAGAGGGGCCACCTGAGCCACAGAACGGGCCAGGGATGGGGGCACAGGGGCCAGCCCTGTCCGGGCCACAGCTGCCTCCAAACACCGAACCTCTGCTCGGAACCCCTGCCAGCCCACCCCAAGCTCAGCACAAAGCCAGGGGAGGCCAAACCCATCCTCTTCTGGCAAAGCCTTCGGGTGCCCCCTCACCCTGGCAGCCCCGGGACCCCGCCCCGTGCCGCTGGGATGCCCGGGACGGACGGGGCACACGGATGTCAGCCCGGATGGGGGTGGTGGGCCCCGAGGCCGGAGCCGTCATGCAGTGGGGATGAGATGGGTGGCTCGAGTGGGTGACAGGGAGAAGAAAGCACTTTCTTACCAGCCAGCCCTCAGAAATCGGGGCAAACGTCCGAGGAGGGGCAAATCCCGTCAGGCTGTGCAGGAAATGGCAAAGTCCTGGCAGGCGTCCTCCTGGGGAAGACACCAGAGGTTATGCACCTCGCACCTGCCCCGGGGGCTGGCACACACGGGGAGCACAGACCCCGGCCGGGCATAGGACACTGAGTGACAACAGCGGGGAGGGGATGAGCCCCTGCCCAGCCTGGAAATGTGGGACAGCAAAATCCCTTCACCCCAGCGAGAGTCACAGCAGCACCAGCTGCTGCTCACGCCTCGTAGCAGGAGTTTCCAGGAGTTTCAGGAGTTTCCAGGAGCTTCCAGGGGAGGCCTGAGCCTAACAGAGCCCAGCTGGCACCCGAGAGATGCCAAACGCCGGGACACACCTGCCCTCTTCTGTCTTCAAGGAGGAAAATAATCATCCAAGCAGTTGACTCTTTAAAAATAGAATTTTATTGAGTAACAAAGGAAACTGGTTTAAATAAAAACAGGAAGGAGTCTGGCCCCTGGTAACCCCCTCCTCACTGCTCCTCTGCCATCTCCCTGGCACAGGCACTCACAGAGCACAATGCACGATGCTGGTGAGCTCAGGGGGGCTGGGCTGCCCCCCAAAACGTGCTGGCCCTGCCCGAGCCTGAAACTGGTCTGTCTGATCCAAGGAAACCTGGCAGCAGCTCGGCACTGGGAGCCTCTGCCCTGGTGCCAACGTGCACAACGCTCCCTGCGCAGGATAGAAAATGTTCTACGTAGAAAAAAGTCCTACAAACTGTGCAAAAATATCCAGCAGCTTTTAGTATCATGATTCAAGTATTGCTACAAGGTTTGTGACTCTCCCTCCACCCCAGGGACACAGAGCTGGCTGCCTGGGTGCAGTGATGCCCATGGATGAGCAGCTGGGATGGCTCCCAGGGCACTGGGGACAGCCCTGGGGACAGGGGACAGGCCTGGGGACACTCTGCTGTTCACAAACCCAAACCAAGAGCATACCACGAGCTTATCAGACACCAGAGACCAGCACCCTCTCGCTGCTTCCTCTGTGAAACTCCACCTGGGAAGGGCGTGACCCTCTGGAACTCACACATTTTTCTGTTGCCTGTTGGTCTCCCGCCGTCAGGGCACAATCCTGGGAAGCTCCAGCTCCCAAACCTGACCCCTGTAGCCTTGTGACCTGCATCTCATGAGTGTCACAGAGCACAGAGGGTTTCTTCTTCCCCATTAGAGGAGGGTGCCCTGACTCGTGTCCTTGCTGCAGAACGTGTCCGACCAGCTGGCAGGGCCAGGACAGCCCCCCCAGCAACCAGCCAGAAAGGGGGTGGGCAGGGATCCCCCAGGACAGCCTCACGTGCCCCAGGTCTGCCGGGAGCCAGAGCCCTCCCAGCCGAGCAGCCCGGCTGACCAGGCACAGCAGCTTCTGGACAGGGGAAGCTGCTCCAGCCTGGGAGACAGAACAGCCCTTCCAGGTGGGCACAGGGAGCAGGATGTGTTCGTGGAGATAACAGGGGCACCAGGGAGATAACACCCCCTCCAGCCCAGCCCCGAGGGGGAATCATTTGTCAGTGCCCACCTCCCACCCTTGGCCCACCTCGTGATTCCCAGCGGGAATCGTGGAGATCCCTGGAGCCCAGGGGTCTGGGAGCTCCCCAGGGACCCCCTGCTCCCAGCACCAGTCCGAGGGTCCCACAAGCTGTCAGGCTCTGCCAGGCAAACCCCTGACAGGCCACGTCACAGTGAAACAAATAAACAAAAAGTAATAAATAAATGTAAAAAAAAGAAGGCAACGCATGGCTCGAGTCTTTGGCAGCTCTGGGTCCCAGGGCTGTCCCGCCTGAGGCCGGGGACGTGACAGGGGAAGGACCTGGCTGGAGCAAGGTGCAGGCACAGCAGGCACTGGGAACGTCACAGCACTGCTAGGGAATGCCTCCTACCATGCTGGTGTCAGTTTTGGCTCCAAAGGAAGGAATTTCGCTCTTGGGACTGGACGGGGTCCCGATATCTGGTTGGATAAATCCTCTTCTGTCTATCAAACTGGAAAACAGGAAGGGAAGAGGAGCTCAGGGAATGAAGACGGGAGCTGGGAGCTCACAGGCCACAGGGAAGGCTCTTCTCCCGGGAGCTGCTGAGCACAGCACAGGCAGGATGCTGGAGCACAGGGTTCCCGCCCAGCACGAGCCACAGACCCGTCCCACGAGCCTTCCAAAGGGCTTCATAACGTGAAACCAACGTGAAAGAGGAACAAACTGGAGCAAAATGCTGTTCTCCTCCCCTCAGGCTCCCAGCCTGGCTCCCTGAATGCACAGACTGGCCAGCTCTGAATGGCAGCACCGCATTTTGGCACCTCAGAACCCAGCAAAAAGCCTGGGGACACTTCAGAGAGCAGGGCCTGATATCAAACATAAACCACGCTTTGCTCTGCTGCTGTTACAGAGTTAGCACCACCGAGCTGCTTCACAACTCCAAACCGGATCCTCCAGGGATCCCCACATCCCCAGGCCAGGCTGGGAGCTCCAAGGCAGGTCCTCAGCTGCAGCGAGGAGCAGAGCAGGGCCTGACTCTGCCCAACTGCACCATCTTGTGACGAAGCTGCAGCTGTCCCGTGCTCAGGGACACGCACAGCCAGGGGAGAGCCTCTCGGGGGGGATACTGGGCACTCCTGGTGGTCTCAGTGCTGGTGAAGCCCAGGGTCTCTGCACTGCCTGGTGTGGGTCTCCCTTGGCTGTTTGCCACAAGGCTCACGCCCCACACTGCAGGAGGAGAAATGTACCAAGGACCACAGAATCATGGAACGGTTTGGGGTGAGAGGGACCTTAAAGATCACCTCACTCCAACCCTTGCATGGGGTCCAGCAGTGCCTATTCTGGTACTGACCATCTGCTGCCAAGTCCTTGGTGCTGGTCTTCCCCTCATCCAGCTGCAGGATTCGTCTTATCTCCAAGTTCCATGAAACAACTACAACTGACCAAACTCATCTCCTACTCATCCGTCTCCAGCCTTTCTCTGCAGAGTGGGGAGCTTCCCCCTCAGCAGATGTGTTTGTGCTGGCGTGGCCCATGACAGCTCTGTCCTTCCCGAGGCCCCCCTCCCACAGTGGGGTGCAATTCCCAGTGCCTGGAGGTCCCTTACCTGGGATGGAATGGTCCACACAGCACTGCACAGCAGTTTGTGAGGATGCTTTTATGGCTGTAGGGATTGGCAAACTCCGAGCCCCTCTTGTTTGACCAGGACCCTTTGATCTGAAAGGGATGGACGCAGATTAGGAGGGGAAGGTGCGAGAGCAGACAGCGACACAGCCGTGGATCCTGGCTGAGGGGTGGGAGGTTTGTCCCAGAGCAGAGAGCGAGGAACAAGCAGCCCCGTGCGGCCTCTGCCGCGGTTCAGCCCCGCAGCCGGGGAGCCCCCAGGCTGTGCCCTCCCTGTGCTCCACCTGCCACACCAGCCCCGTCCTCCTCCCCTCACGGTCCCCAAGGCTGGCAGCCCACCAGAGCAGCTCCTGGTCCCTCCCGGGCCCCTCAGGCTGAACAAACAGCGAGGGGATTCCCAGCGCGGAGGCGGCGCGGGCTCTGCGGCGCGGCACAGGCGGGTGGGCAGCTGCCACACCTGGCGCGGGCCGCACTGAACCATCACGGGCACGTTCGCCAGCACATTTCCTCCTCTTGTTTTACTTCCTCTCCCCAGCTGCAGCAGAAGGCTGGAGCCGTGGGCAACCGGGCCAGAGAGGCAACGGGCCACGGGTGCTCCCAGTGCTGGGGTAGGAACTGTGAGCTCCACTCACACCGCCCCGAGCAGCTCCGCCACACCTCTGAAGGTGAGGTGGAGGGGAAAGGGAGAAAAGCAAAAAAACGGGATGCAAACATGCCTTCTGCAGGGCTGGGAGCTCCCAGCAAGGATTACAGGTACTTCTGGCCAGAAGGGCGAATTTTGATTCCGAGGATCAGACAGATCCTGCTTTTCCATACAATCTGCCCCACTCGGGGCACTCATTTGTTCCTCGGAGTCTGTGCACACCCCAGATTTGAAGGTAAATCTCATCAGATGTCTGCGCATCCTTTGCTAATTAGAGATGAGGAACTGCCAGACACAAAGGGACTGGCCCAGGGTCTCAGGGGAAACCCGTGGTTACACGGGGTGCTGAATTCAGATCACCAAGCTCACACCCAAATGCACCTCTGGGCTTTTTAATCTCAGAACTCCTAATTTTAAGCAAGGCCACAAACAGAGTGGAAAAAACACACACGTGATGGTTCTAACTCAGCCACCTGGAAGTGCAGCCGTGGGCACAGGCGGTTTGCTCCGCGCTGGGCTATCACAGGCAGTGGAACACTGCACTGAGGCAGCCAAGAATTCCCTGAAAACCTGCTCAGGATGGGCCATGCACAGCCTGGCAGCAGGACAAGCACCCAGGTACTTACATCTTCGTTCGTGGTCAGGTTGGAGGCGACTAAGTAAGTGTGAAAACCTGAGAGGCCCAAAATAGACCAGACTGAGAAAAAACAAATCACCAGCTCCAGCACAGTGAAACAAAAGTCAAGGAAGTCTCAAGGAACAAAATCATCCTGCAAGGAGAGGCAGAGGACTGGTTGGGGAGGTTTGGGCAAGCTTCCCATTCCCCGAGCTGGTTTGCAGGGATGCACCAAGGCACAGCCTGCTCCAGCTCTTCCCTTTCCACCTGGGAAACAACTTTGTCACCCACCCTTAGTCCCAGGCAGCCAGGGGACTAAATTAATTTGGGGACAGGATAGCAGGGTGGCCTGCAGAGAGCTCCTGGCCCCCCTCTGTTAGTGATTAGTGGTGCTGGGCACCCTGAGCAGCTGCTGCCAGCAGAAGGATATCTCGCAGGGGTTGTCTTCAGAGTGGCCAGGAACCCATCCCTCTGAGAGCCTGCAAAGCAAAACACAGCAAGGAATGGCATTCCAGCGGGCAGCCCTGCCCCTCCAGCCAGAACCCCACCCCTGTGGGCCGTGGGGACGTGTCTGTCTGCCCAAGGAACATCCGCAGCCTGGAGCTGCAGAAATGCCAGTGCATGGACATGGCTCTGGGACTTTGGGGCTGAGGGGAAAGTCACCTTCCCCGCCAGGGTAAGGGTGGGTGCACCACCAGCTCCCCTGCTCCGGGGAAGCAACCCCCAGCCCCTGCCCCCGAGCCCCTCTGCAGCGAGGTGCAGGTGCACCTGTGGCTCCCTCACGAGTGGGACCCTTTAGTCCCTCCCCTGGTGGAACCACCCAGAGCCCTGTGCCCCGCAGGAGCAGGGACCCAGAGCCGTGCTGGGAGCCCCGCAGCCCCTCCGGGCCCGGCACTTACGCAGGGTGAGGTGGGTGACGACGCAGGCGAAGATGAAGGCGGTGAGGAAGGACAGGGACAGGATGAAGGCGTAGAAGTAGCGGTAGTTGCGCTTCCCCACGCAGTTGCCCACCCAGGGGCAGTGGTGGTCGAATCTCTCTGGAACAAAGGCTCGTGGTGAGGGGGGCTCTGGCCGCCTCGCGCCCAACACGGAGCAGACTCTGCTCAGCCTCCCAAAACGAGGAGCTACAAACCCATCTTCCCCCTCCACCCTGAGGGCAGAACCTCTCCAAGGCAGTCCAGAGGCACAAAGTTTCTGTGGTGTCTGTACCAGCCTGGGGACAGCCAGGCCACGCAGTGAGGAGCCTGCAGCAAACCTCGTGTTTGTGGAGGCCTGAACTGCATTTTCCAGAACCAGGGAAAACAGAGCCACGGAGTCTTGGATGTGCTGCCCCTTGCCCTGAGCCACTGCACTGGTGCTACTTTCAATTTAAATGCAAAGGAGACAGAGCACCCAGTATCTTGTTTTACAATCCTTCAGGAGAAGCAAAAAGCAATCTGTCCAGGGACACAAGTGACAGGATCAGTGAAGGACCTGAGGGAGCGGCTGGAGCTGGTTCAGGGGAGGGTTAGGCTGGATACTGGGAAAAGGTTCTTCCCCCAGAGGGTGCTGGCACTGCCCAGGCTGCCCAGGGAATGGGCACGGCCCCGAGGCTGCCAGAGCTCCAGGGGCGTTTGGCCATGGCTCCCAGGGAGGGACTACTGGGGTGTCTGTGCAGGGCCAGCAGCTGGACCAGTGATGCCTGCGGGCCCCTCCCAGCTCGGGATACCCTATTACTGACCCCATCTCCCCCTCGCAGGCGGCCCCGTGCCCCCTCACCCACGCAGTTGTCGCAGACGCTGCAGTGCGAGGTGCGCGGCGGCCGGAACATCTTGCAGGTGTAGCAGTACTTGAGCTTCACCACGTACTTGTTGATCACCACCTCCATGGTGCGGGCCGGGGGCCGGTACGTGGAGCTGCCCATGCTGTCTGCAAGGACAAGGAGGGACACTCACAGCCCTGCGACACCCCCAGCTGCCTCCCGGCCGGGGCAGGGCTTGGAACACGCTCTGCTGGCTCTAACAGAAGACAAGACAGCATTTGTTGCAGGGTGGGCAGCCGAGAGCTCCAGCCAGCTCCTCGCAGCATTATGTATGGCCTGTCTTTGTCGGGGGCAACGCTGCTGGGATGCCAAGAGGAAGCAGGAAGTGCCCAGCGCTGCGGGAACGTCAAGTAATTTATAAGCAGCGAGCGTAGAGCAGCAGCCCAGGAAGAGCAGCTCACCTCTGCGTGTCCAGCGGGTCACGGCAGCAGCGCGGGCTGTGAACGCACGTGCGGCTCTGCCTCTGCTGTGACGGGAACCCGGCAGCATCCCTGCCACTGCCAGCACACAGCCTGCCACCCCGCAGCCCCCAGGGACTCCTCCTCCTCCAGGTTTAAATCGAGGACTTTTAGGGGCACTGCAGGTCACATCTCTGTGTGCTGGCACTGCATTATTCCCTGGGGACTGGGGGCTGGAGACCGTTCCTGTGCACAGCGAAAGCTGGGAACCCCCTGTGTCGTGTTTGCAGTTTTGGGGGTTATTCCTTTCAGTCACTCCCAAAAAAGTACCTTTCCAACTGTGAGGAATTCTTTGAAAATAGTGATGCAACAGCAAGCATGTTAAGAGGATAATAAGTGGATTATATTAACAGTAACAGCTGGCACATCAGGCAGCATCTGCAGCCAGATTACTGCTTTAGGCCCTTATAGATAGAAACACGGATCACCACTCTGGGGATATTTAAAAACCATTTTTGAAGTCAGATGTAGAATTACTGCCTTGCATCTGTCTTTGGTGGGACAGATTCAAGCTGTCTCACACCAGCTTTGCTACAGCATTTGTTACAACCTGTCACAACAACGAGGTCCACAGCTCCCGGACGCAAACGCCTCCTTGGCTGTCCCCAAACCAGCGTGACAGAGCAGTTTTTAGAAGAGGACAAACATCAGCCCACTCTAAAGAGCACCTTGCAGCACAGCAGGCTCAATGGCAAAGCACAGTCTCAAAAAGCATTAATTACCCTTCAACTCTGCTGCCTGGGAAAGCGCTGGGACTGAACAGCAACAAAAAGCACCTGAGCTGCTCTGCAGATCCTCTCTGAGGCACTGCCTGCTGTGCCACAGGAGCTTGCTGCACCTCTCACCACGACTGGTGAACCCTGTCAAGCCTCACAGTCTGATACTCTGGATTCTTCTCCCCCCTGGACAAACCTTAAGGAGCCAAGACCCAAAAAAGGGGCCTCACTGAGCCTGAAAGGTGCACACAGAGCCATGCACAGAACCAAAGAGAGGAGAGGGGTCAGAGCTCTCACCAATTCGCTTCTCCAGGTCTGCAGCCTCACTGGGGGTGGCTCTGGGCAGGATTCCTGGGTCTCTGAAGCTCGTCTGGAGCAGGCAGCTGATGACAAAGAAGAAGAGGACGGCGGCGATGATGGGGATGGCCAGGGTCAGGTGATTGGCAAGGAAGGGGCAGCTGTTAAAAGATAAATACAATTGAATTGTTATCAATCGTTGCACAGAGCCGCTGGCAGCTGGGACATCACACCACGAACTGGCACGGAGTAGAGGGCTCAAGCACTGCTGCTTTGTGCAGACCTGTGGGGTCAGCAACCTTTTTGGAGGTATCGACCTTTTGGGGGTTATCAACCTTTTTGGGGGTGTCCTGCTCAGAGACAGGAGTTGGACTCGGTGATCCTTGTGGGTCCCTTCGAGATCAGGATATTCTGAGTCTATGAACAGCAAGAGCCAGCCCCTAAAACACTGGAGTGGCACTGGGAAGAGGGGGTCTGTGGCACCAAGACACACCCAGGGCCCTGCACACAACATCTTTGGCCTTCTGCAGTCCCAGAACCACGTCTCAAAAACCCACCAGCCGCCCCAAAGCCTGGTCACCTCTACAACAGCAGCACCGAGAACTCAGGACCAACACCCCGAGCCATGCAGGGATCCGAGTCGGCGTGACCAGGATCCCACTGCGTCCAACACATGACGCGGGGGGAGCTTGGCTTCCATTCAACACAGCTTTGCTGTGTCTGTGATGACTCTGTGCCCTTCAGGGCGTGCCAGATGTTTGGCTGAGGACACCTCCCAGCACTGGGCATTGTGACAAAGCCACCAGGCACCTCAGCAGCTGACCTGGGGCTGTTTTTCCATAGATGGTGTGATCGCACCCCACACCAGGGCGGCTCCGTTACCCACAGGTGGCAGCTGAGGACAGCAGAGGACACAGCCCTGCACACACAGAGCCACTGTCCCCCCCTGCAGAGGACTGATCAGCACCCAGGGCCAGCACAGGTCAGGCTGCCCCAGCCCTGGTGGCTACAGGCAGTGCTCAGGCTCTGCAGCACTCTGAGAGGATTAAGCATCTTTTGTTTCACCTCCCCAGCTCAGCTGTCCAGAACAAAGCAGCCACCGAGCAACGAAACCCCTTCAGTCCAAGCCTGAGCCCCCCAGCCACGACAGAAAGGTCTGTGAAAGGAGAGACGTGAGCGAGTTGTCACCCCTTTCCTGGGAGCACCTTCAGAGCCCACTCTGCCCCACCAGGGAACGAGAAATCGCATACATCATAGAATCCCCGAATGGTTTGGGTTGGACCTTAAAGCCCATCCCATCCCACCCCTGCCATGGCAGGGACACCTCCCACTGTCCCAGGCTGCTTCCAGCCCTGTCCAGCCTGGCCTTGGGCACTGCCAGGGATCCAGGGGCAGCCACAGCTGCTCTGGGCACCCTGTGCCAGGTTTTCCCACAGAAACCACGAAGTGCAGACACAGGCAAGATGCATTTGCTGCACGCCCAGCAAACTGCAGCCTGTGCAACAGATGCATCCTGCTAAAATAACAACTTGGAGAGCCCCAGGGCATCTTCAAGCTCGAGAGAGTGACTCGGCAAGAAGGGAGGCAGAGCAGATGTCCTGTATCCTCTGCCCGGCCACACAAAGCCGTTACTGTGCCGAGCTGCCCGTCAGCCCCAGCCCCGGCAGAGAGAGCCGTCAGGGCACGGATGATGCTGAGAAAGGGGTTTTTCCACCGGGATGCTGTGCCTGCTTCCCGCAGCTGTCTGTCCCTTTCAGCTCATCTGACTTCTCAGAACCTCTAATCCGATCAAATACTTTCATCTCCCCACCAGCAGGCTCGGGCAGCTTTACTCCGAGACTCGCAGGGATAACATCGTGATCCAAAGGCAGGCGTGGCCCCCGCTCCGGGGAAAAGCGGCCCCCATCCCTCCCGGCACAGAAACTGAGGCAGGACATCAGAACCCTCTGAGGTGTCAGGAACCCACGGTGCTCCTTCCCCAGCTCCCCAGGGCAGCACAGCACACAACGGGATGCTCCTGGCTCTGCCCTCCCTCAGGCCGCGGGAGCCGGGAGCTTCCCTGGACCAGCTTTCCAAAGGAAAGGGGCCTGGGGAGATGCAGCTCCCTCCTCCCCAGATCCGCTGCACAGTGGGGGCCGAGCTCCAGTGCAGACCCTCCAGGTGGGACCCCGAGGCGTGTCACCACTTAGAAGAAACACTGCTCCTAGATCCCAGGGGCGGACAAAGCCCACGAGCCTCGGGGGTTTCCCGGCTGCAATTCTGGGCCAGTTCTCCTCTTGGGAGCAAGAGGGGAGACTTGGGGGCTGTATTTAGAGGCCGGGGGGAATCCTGGGGGGTTGTTAAAGCCCTTCCTGGGGCCACACTGAGCAAACAAGGGGCAGAATAACCCCTGCCCCCCACAAACACACCTGGGGACAGGTGACGGAGCAGTGACTGCCTGCAAAGGGGGTCTAGGGGCTGTACCGTGGGAAGGGGCTTGGGAAGCAGTGCGGAGAAGGGAGGGATCCCGGGGATCCCCCGGGGGAAGGTGTCCCCCAGCCCACCCCCTCCCAGCACGGGGGCCAGCGTGGGAGGCCGGCCAACCCCGGCTCCCCCAAAGGAGGGGCGTAAGGAGGGGGACAAGCGCTGCTCGGAGCCCCAGGGGGAAGGACTCGAGGCACGGACCCCGCGCGGCTTTGGGGTCCCGGTGCCGCGGCGGAGCAGGACCCCGAGCCCCGCCGGCCTCAGACTCACTCGAAGGCGAAGAAGAGGCCGCTGGTGGCCAGGATGAGGCCGAGCGTGAGGGCGAAGACGCCGCTGTGCCGCGCCAGCATGAGGCGGCCGCCGCAGTAGAAGCGGTTGCGGCCCGGGAACACCTCCCACTTCCTGCGGGGCCGCCGCG
>WEIT01026150.1:0-50073 GCA_013389985.1 Dryoscopus gambensis | reverse complement strand
CTGCTGCGGCTGGGCCGGGGGCAGCTGCTGCTGGGGCTGGCCCTGGCCCGAGCTGTAGGGAACGTTGTACAGCTCCCCCTCGTGCCGCTTGGCCGGGAGGCCGTAGCTGCCGTCCATCGGCCGCTTGTAGTTCTGCGGGAAGAGAAAGGCACGGACACGGTGAGCCGGGCGGGAATTCGGGACTGCGTCACTAGAAGGGTTGTTAAGCACTGGAAGGGGCTGCGCAGGGAGGAGGTGGAATCGCCATCCCTGGAGGTATCCGAGAAGTGCCTGAACACGGCACTCGGTGCTCTGCTCTGGGCGATGAGGCTGGGGTTGGTCACACGTTGGACTCACTGATCCCAGAGGTCTTTTCCAACCCCAACGATTCCATGAAGCAAACAAGCCAAACCTCCGGGCAGAGTCCCCAGAGCCAGAGGATCTGCCCCACGGCACGGCCGGGGAGAGGCTCTGCCTCCTCGCTGGCCGTATCCGTGTGAGCGTTGGATGAGTGGCTCCATTTCACCAGCCAAGGCCAATTCCTTGCGGCTGCCTGGGAGTTTCCCTGTGGATTCTAAAAGGATGCCTTGGGGGCAGGAGCCTGCCCACAGAAAGGACTTTCCTGCAGAAAAGACTCAGCTCTACTCTGCATTCACCACAAACCAGACCAGACACTGGCACTTGCTTCCTTCCACATCCAGGAATTTTATCAGACCCTATTTCTCTCGCATTTCCCAGGTTTCTGCTGAAGCATCAGACAAAATGCATTAAAAACCATTGTACTTCCTGCTTCTTCCTTTCCTGTGGATTTTAAAACACGTCGCTGAAAGGAGCAAGAAGGCTTCTCACCCCTAATTCTTTTAAGTGCAAACGGAGAAAACAGCCAATTGCTGAGACCAAATTAAAATCCAGGACCTCTCTTGCCTCCAAGGTCTGAGTGGTAGCTGCTGTGGAGGCTATTCAGGCACTCCACGGTCATGACTGGCTTCAGATGGAGCTCTAGGGCTTCAAAGATGACAAGTTCCAGAGTAACTCGAACTCTTGGCTCTGAGCCCCGTGGCTCTGGTTGCAGAGCCAAACTGCAGAGCAGTTGGAATTATTCTTAGCACAGCTCACTGAGTGCCCTCTCTATACTCTCCTAAACCATAGGACTTAAAATTATCAGGAAAACATTATGGGTCCTGGCATGGATACAAAGAGCAAGTCATACGTGAGGATTATGGAAAGGGATACACGTTCATTCAAACTGTCCTGAACCAAACCTGAGAGGTTTGGGAACAGCAAGGAGGAGGAGGCAGCAGAGCAATGGAGTCTGAAGCCTCTGGCTGCAGGATGAGAAAGGGAAAGACCAAAAAAATCCCCTGGTTTGTGCAGAATAATCCACCTGAAACAGCTCCCCTCAATGATCCAGGACTTACTCCAAAGAAAGTCATCACCTGGATCAAAAGTGTTACAGAAACAGGATGGGCTTCAGAAAGTTCCAGAGGGACGGAGAACCCAGTAGAGCTTCCTCATCTTCTGCTGCCTGACCAGAGCGTGCAAACCACACAACCTCCATTCTCAGAACACTGTTTTGTTAACACAGCACTGGGAACATTTAATTAAAACTTCTTTAAATTGTTGGCAAATGGGAAAAAAAGTTTCCTGTATAAGATCAGGTTGGACAGGGCTTGGAGCACCAGGGACAGTGGGAGGTGTCCCTGCCCATGGCAGGGGTGGCACTGGATGGGCTTGAAGGTCCCTTCACCCAAGAGTGATTCTGTGATGAGGTACCTAATTCTTCACATTCATAAAGCAAATGCACAGCCCAGAGTTTCCACCTTCCCCTCTTCACAAATGGCACCGCTAAAACTCTCAGGTGGGCAAGTCAGGAACTCGGGGATCACCCACCTGCTGCTGCTGCTGATACATGGTGGTTTGCTGGCTGGGGAAGGGGCTGCCCGAGGATGTGCCTTGAGTGGAGAATTGATTGCCATAGGAATCATGTCTGGAGAAGAAAAGGATGCGTTAGTGTCACTGCCACAGGCGCAGAGCCCTCGCTGGGGACAGCAGCCCCTGGCACAGACCTTTGCTGCTGCTGCTGCTGCTGGGGGTAGCGGCTGGGCGAGTACATCCCCGGCTCGGGCGTGGAGGGCAGGATGCTGGGCTGCGCGGTTCCGCTCCCTAAGTTGCCCTCGGGTCCCATCCCGGGCTCCGTCCTGCGTGGAAACAGAGAAAAACCCCCGAGTCCCCTCAGGACCCCTCAGCGGCAAAGGGCGGCGGCGCTGCCGCGGCGGTGAGGAGACGTGACCGTCCCCGAGGGCTCCCCGGGCAGCCCCACCTGACTCTGTCGTAGGGGGCTCCGTAGGAGTAGTGCTGCCGCTGTCCCATGGCCATGTTCCCCATGCCGGGGCCGGCGGCGCGGTTGTAAGGGTCACCCATCCCACTGTTGGGGCCCTGCCCTGAGGACATGAAGGGATCGCTTCCTGGAGCTGCAAGAGAGAGAGAACCAGTGAACACACCCAGCTCCGCCTTAGGAAAAGGCTTCTGATGTTGTGGGGACGAGGGGCGAGCAGGGGGTGTCCTGCAGCACGTTCCAGCACACAGCCAGACAGGGTGAGGACTCCAGGAGAAGACGATCCCTCACCTTTCCTCATACTGCTGTAAGGATCTTTATTTGGCTCGTAAGACATGCGACCCATCATGTCAGAGGTATTCATGCTGGGCTGGTACCCTGGATTTGGAGTCATGGAGTTCCGTTTCTGGAACGTAGGATCACTGCCATCTGCAAAGGCATCCTGAAGGCCCACGGAGTTACTCCTATCCCAAAAAAACCCCCACAAAGACCATGTTACAGAGGTCCACAATGCTCCTCAGGATGCTTTTCCTCACACGCTCCCTCTCAGGTGCTGCCATCCCCTCCAAGGGCCACAGTCCTGCTCCTCCAGGGTCAAGAGGATCAGCCTCCCAGAACGCTGTCCTCAGACCCAACCCCAAAGCTGAAGAATATTCGCACACATGAAGGAAGGAGCACAGCGATGGAGTCCCACCAAAACAGGCACCCAGGTCCCCAGCATCTGCAGCAATGACCCGCAGGTGACCCCACCCCCAGGAGGGGTTCCATACCTGATGCCTGGCAAAGGGGGCATCTGACTGTGTGGCGTCGACGCTGGAGTTGGTGGCTTCAAGTCTCCTCCTTCTGCCATGGAGCTGCTGGTGGACTGAGGTGTCTGAGGGCCCTGCATGGAGCCTGAACCCGCTGCAAGAGGAGGAACGTGGGGTGAGCAGCTTTGCACCCAAGGGATGCAACCCTGAACCTCCCAGAACATCAGCCTTGAGAACAGAGAGTGCTTTGAGGGTGAGACAGATGAAATATGGCCAAAAAAGCACAGGGAGCTCAACAGCTCAAGGACAGGCCGGGCCAGGTTGCCCAGAAGAACCTAAAGCTGAGAGGTTGTGTCTCTGCTCATCTGAACCCCGCTCCCTTTTCCACACCATGGCACCGTGTGGTGCTTCCCAAGTTCTCCTAGCACGGGCTGATGCTCTGGAGTGCACCACGAGGCAGGAACATGGGGCTTCCTGCCAAGGGACAGCCACTGGTGTGCCCGTCACCTTCACGTCCCTCCCGCCAGGAGGGTGGGGCTCTGAACCCTGTCCTGGGAGTCTCAGGAGCTCCCCGGCGATGGAAAGCTCAGCTGAAGCCACCAAGTAACTCTGAACGAGGCTCCTCTGCCTGCTCTGCCCTTCCAGGGCAGCGCATTCACGCAGGGTAATTCTAGCACCACTCCCAAGGATTCCTGGAACAGGGAATGCCGGAGATGCCGGATCTTTCACTGGAGGACAAAACCCGTCCAGCAGGTTCCCTGCAAGTCCCAGCCTCCGGACACTTTCTGCTCCGCTGAGCTTTGACCAAACCCCCGTGTGTAATCCAGCTGTGCCAGCAGCTCCAGGAGCTCTCCCCTGGCCTGGGATCGCTGTGACAGCGTCAGCTCAGGTTCAGCCGCTCCTCGCAGCTGGCAAGAGCTGAACTCTTAATTAATGTTTCCATTAGTTCCCGTCCCCAGCACCCGATATCCCTCAGCCTCAGCCCTGCTGCTTGATGAGTCATTTCAGCTATTCATTAAAATCCTCCGAGGTCACGTCCAGGGCATGTTTGTTTATACCCCACCTTCCTGGCACCCTGTCCTCGGCTCTGCGACTCCCTCTGGCCCAGGCAGGCCAAGGGAGGAGGAAGGGCAGCGGGAGCTCCGGGGGTGTTTCATTCACAGACCCTCCCTGGCAGCCCAGCCCCGCTGCTTCCCCCAGGAATTCAGTGCTGGCAGCGGCAGGAAGAGGCCCCGAGACATTCCCCGCGTCGCTGCCATTTGGTGTTTGTCCCCACCTCCCGCCGTCCCTCCCACTCACAAATCCACACGGAGCTGGAGCGGGGCCAGTTCCACGCTCTGCGAATTCAAACCCAAGGCGCCTCCCCGGGGACGCTGCGAGAGGGAACCTGCGAGGCTCTCGGGAAACTCCGAGTGCCCACGAGGGAATTCCCAGCTCCCTCAGGCCACGATCTCTGGGAGCACTTCTGGGTGCTGAGGGGTGTTGGACACTGCATGGAAGGGCTCTGGCAGCAGGAGTTCTGCCTCTGCAGCCTCAGAAAGTGGTGAGTGGAGAGTGGCACAGCGCAATCCTCATCACCCCCGAAGTTCTGCAGGAGTTAATTTGGCAGAGCAGGCTGCAGTGGAGAGCAAGCCAAGGCCAACAGGTTGTTAAGTCTGCAAGGAGGGCAAACCATGTCTGTGGGACAGCAGAGCCCTTCAGCCAAACGATGAAATGATTCAAAATGTCCCACTGTTGTCCACAGGTTTCCAAACAGGGAATTTATTCTCGTCCAGGTGATTCCTTGGGGGACAGGGCTGTGTGGGGCCTGGAGGACACTGGGCCCTGGCAGGGCAGCATCCACCGGGACTCAATGCTGCCCTAGGGCTCTTCAGCCTGGAGCTGGGCTGACAGAGGAATTTCTGTCCTGCCCTACACCCCCAGGCCCTGCTGATCCAGGGGAGCACGAGAGAGGAAGAAAAGGAAAGTGAAAGAGGAGCAGGGACACGCTGAGTGATTCAGCATAAAGGATCAGAGGCACCAGCCAGGCTTCGGTGCTGCCTCTGCACATTCCCAGTTGTGGGAGTCTGGAGCAGGGCGCGGCGAGAGAAGGGTTTAAATTGGAAATACAGCAGAGTCCTCTCATAGCAGGACCCGAACGTGCAGAGTTTGGGATACGAGCCCTGCAAATTCCTTCTGCTGATGTGCTGAAGCAGGAGCTCAGCCCAGAAGGCAGCGCCAGGCCCTTCGCAAACACCACATGAGCTAAAACAAAACAAAAACTGATGCAGCCCCTAATCCACTCTGACACACACCTAGAGCTACAGCAAGTCTAAAGTGGCTTCCTAAAAGTCTCAGCTCTCTCCAAATAAACTCCAATGCTCTCAAAATCTTTGTTCCACTGCCTCAGGGGGGCAAGAAGGAGGTTTTGGGAAGAAAGTGGTGCTGGATTTGTGATCTAGTTCAAGCAGAACTCAGACACCACTTTGGACAGAGGTTTAGTCTAATGCACAGAAGTTACTTTATCTTGCAGAACACACCAGGGCCGAAGCTCCACTGGGACAGGTGTCCTGACCAGTGACAAGACATGACTTAGCTCTTTTAAAAAAACCCCCTGTAGCTGAAAGGAGAGAGAAACGTGGTGCTCAACAGACCACTGGGACGAGCCCACTGTCACTGGAGGGTTCAGCAGGGCTGGGACACAACTGCTCTGCACTCAAAGGAGGCTCATTATTCCACTCCTCAGGAGCCAGACAAAGATGGTGCCAGGTTTCAGAACCAAAAAGGCATTTTTTTGCAAACATTATAGGAACTTCAAAGCAGACCAAGTTTTTATTTCACCTACGTGAGCAGGCTCCTGACCAGAAAAGGCATCTGAAGTTTTTTAGTTATAAGACAAACTGGAAAACTCAAACTTAAAGAAGAGTTGGCAAATTCAGCAGCAATTCAAGCAATGAACTCAATGCAAATGAGACAGAAAAGATCAGACTTTGCAAAGACTAAAGAGTACAACATGCATGGCTGGCCTGGATGTCTTTTCTTTTTTTGTTTAACAAATCTGAATTGAGCATTATGCTTAAATATTCAGAAACAGGAGCACCCCATCAAATCTGAAACAACAATGAAGGTTTGTTTTAAAGGGCTTGATTCCTAAAGCACCCAGGCTTGTTGTGGGCCTCCAGTGCTCTGTGCACAAAGCCTCAGAAGGTCCTCCCTGGCTCCTGCTGAGCGCTGAGAGCAGGAATTCCTGAGGAAGAGGAGTGCACACCCACATCCAGCCTTTTCTCCCAGAAGGTATCACGCTGGCGTAGTCCAAACCAGCACAGCTTTTGCAGTGGGCTCCCAAAAATGAGCAGGAACAAGGGCTGCTGTTGGAATCGCCTTGCAGCGAAACTCCAGAGCTCTCTCTCCACCAGGCTCTCAGCAGAGAGATGCAGCAGCAGGCAGAGAGGTGTGTGCGTGTGTATTTTTAGGTTTTCCTTTTTCTAAACCTTCAGAGGCTGAGCACACAAAAACTGAACCATCCCAAGAGGCTCGGGTTAGCCCCAGTCCCATCCACTCCCACGTTACCGAAGCATTTTCCTTCTGCACAGCCCGAGAACAGGTGGGGCTCTTGTGGCAGCTTGGGCCAGCCTGGCCCACAGCACCTGGGGTGTGCAGGGCAGGAGACCCTCCAGCTCACACACGCACTGCACACCTCAAACAGGGTCTGCACTCACCTGGAGACGGAGGCTGGATCTTGGTCTGGGACTTCTTGGAATCAGCAGCTGCAAAGATGTCTGGAGGGGGGTCCTCGCCCCTCTCGATCTTGCACTCGAAGGCGTACAGACACTGGATGTACTGCTTCTTCAGGGAGCTGGCCGCGCTGCTCGACGTGCCCACGTTCAGGTTGGTGGCCAGCTCACGCCACTTCTTGTTTTTGTTGACCTGCACAACCAAACCAGAGGCTCTAAACTCCAAATCCCAACTGTACCTCCTCCCAGAGGAGACATCAACCCTTCCCAGCTCACACAAAGGATGCAGTGAGGGCCAAGCAAAGCAACCCCAAAACTACTAAACTCCCTTCTTCACCTACAGAAAACTTTTTAGATTTACAGGGACAGATTGCAAATCAAATTAGTCACGAGGGCAGCTGACAGCCAGATGTAAAGACAAAGACAGTGTCACCAATCTTTGCACTGGACAAAGCAGGGAGAAAGGGCTTGAACTGGATCTGGCCACACACTGTTCTCACCCACACAAAGGGAGAGCAGACATCTGGCTCACTTAAAGGGTGCTGGGTTTTATTTACAGAAATAAAATGGAGATAAAATGTGGCTAAATGGAAATTCATGGCTTACATCCGGCCACAGAGCTGATTTTTGTGCTGTGGGCAGCTCTGTCCCCTGGCTGGGGCCACTGACCTGAGTCAATCCCCCGATCTCCTTGACGGAGATGTAGAGCCTGTACAGGTCCAGGGGCTTCCTGCCCACGGCCGGCAGGTTGGTCATGCCCATGGCCTTCTCCTCGGTGAAGGCCAGGTATCGATCCACCCACAGCTTCCTCTCGGGCTCCCCACCCAGCTCGTACAGTTTGGTGATCTTCTCGTTGGTTGTGGTAGAGGAACTGGACTTCTAGGAGAAGGAAAGAGAGATCAGGACTGAGCGGCACAACGGCAGCTCCGAGGAGGAGGCAGATGCCAGGACAAAGGAGCAGAAGTGAGAGATCTCCTGCATCTTCTTGCTGCTGGCACAGGGATCAAACCTGCAGAGCATTTGTTTTCCTTCAGGTAGCAAAGGAGGAGACTGCGGGCTCAGAAACTGCTTTTTTGGTGGTTCTTTTGAAACTGGTAGCAGCAATGCAAAGAAAAAACACTCCCTGAAGAACTTGTTTGCCTCCTTCTTCTGGCTTTAATACAGGATTAGTAAGAGGTTTGTTTGTGAAACAACTGCAACACTTTAGCTACCACGTCCCAGCTGAGAGCTCGCTCGCTCCAGGCCCACTCCAGCACAAACTCAGGTTTGTTTACGCTGCTTTTGGCAGTTTCACTGTGGCAGGTGATAATTCCTAATACTGAGTTTGTTTTCCAAGTGAAATCCATGACTCCCATAGGACTGGGAAACGCCCCCCTCTGCTTCTCACACTGTTCAATCCAAGTGAATATACAACACATGGCTTTATTTCCCTGGATGCTGAAGAAGATGGGAATCAATAAAAACAAAACCCCAACCATTTTACCTTTGACTTGGATTCTGCTTTGGGCGTCCCATCTGCCTTGTTGTTCATTTTAGTTGCAGGTGTTAATTTGACATCCCCGAGTCCCATCATTTCAGGGCTTGCTGCCATCCCTGGGAAGTTAAAGGAATCTTTAACGCTGATTTTCTTTCCAGTGCAATGCAGTCAGTAAAATCCTAAAGCTCTGGCTTACCTGCAGAGTTGTTGGCCATGTTCCCCGCCATGGGGTAGGGCGGGCCCTGGGGGTTTATCATGCCAGCCATGCTGTTAATTCCCTGCCCGTAAGGAGGTCCAGTGCCCATCATTCCCCCCTGATTCATGTTGGGATAACCAGGAGGCCTAGAGGAGGCAAGGAAGAAACAGACACTTACTCCACATATTAAGCATTAGGATCTTGTCTTCTGAGGAAGCAGCTTTGCTAAAGAAACCTAAAAAGGACGTGAAGAAGTGACTTGCCCCAAATCATTTTCCCAAGAGAAGAACAAAGATCAGGTGCTCTTGTGAAGCTCAGTGCCCAGAGCCCAAGTCACATCTCAAGAGAAAAGGGGATGCAAACCCTTTGCAAAGTGGGACTTGAGCTGTGAACATTTTCACCTTTCATCTTGTTCTCCTACATCCACAAACTGAGCCTCATTCCAGTTGTTAAAATGCCTTTAACCTGCAGACTCTGCAGCCCTGGGCAGTGGAGTGAGAACGCAGGATTTGGAATTGTGGAATGTCCTGGGTTGGAAGCGTTATTTTCCCTGTATTGCAAACCTCCCACACACCTCTGGCTCAAACTTCTTCCTCAAATGGACAGGCTTGGGTGCCTTTATTGGGGTTTGGGAGCCACAGGCAAAAGCAAGAGGTTGCAGGAGCAGCCCTTGGGCGAGGATAAAGAGCACAGTGTCCAGTCAGACAACAAATATATCCACCAGTTCTGAGGGAACCTGATTTAAGAGCACGTTCATGGCTCCCATGGCATTCTGGTAGGCCACACACACCTACTCTGAAATGGGCAATAAAGGGAAAAACAGCCACAGAAAATAGTGCAAAGTTCAGAGCTGAATTCCAGCTCTTTTCCCACAGCTGCTCATCAAGGCCCTAAAAGGAAGAAGTTCCTCACACTGGACAAGCAGTGCCTTGGATCGCACACGCAGCTGGGTGGCTGCTGGATTTAGGGGCTGCAGCACAGGGGCAGCATCTCCAAGTCACCAGGGAACAGAGCAGACCAGAAAGCAAAATGCAAAAACACCTGAAGGGATCTCAGAGTTAAATAATTTCAGCTATGAACATTAAAAATTCCCTGAGTATGTCATAAATGATGTAGAGAACCCTGGAACGGTTGGGGTTGGACAGACCCGAAAGATCATCCCCTGTTCTACTCCTGCCATGGGCAGGGACACCTTCCACTGTCCCAGGGTGCTCCAAGCTCCAGGTCCAGCCTGGCCTTGGACACTTCCAGGGATGGATCAGCCACAGCTGCTCTGAGCGTTCCAACACACAGCTCCTCCAGGCTCCCTTTTTAACGCTTCAGCTTGAGAACCGAACCTCCAAGAAGGACAAACCTTCCCGGAAGCCTCTCCGAGCACTTCCCCAAACACAGCTTATCCCCCGCAGCCCCCTGGCAGCGAGTCCCCACGCAGGGCAGGGCGTCCCTACCTGTTCTGGATGGAGTTGGCAGCGGCGTGCATGGCGGCGGCCGCGGCCTCCTGCGCCTTGCGGTTCATGCCGGCGGGCGGGGGGCACATCCCGCTGCCCACCTGGGGGGGCATGCTGGCCATGTTGGGGCCGTAGGGCCGGTTGCCCATGGCCGCGTGGCCCATCCTGCCCGGGGGGATGCCGCTGTACGGGGGCACCCCGCTCTGCCCGTGCATCTGGCTCCCGGCCCCCATGGGGTTCATGCTGCCCCCCATGCCCGGGCTGGGGTAGTTGGCGTTGGACATGGCGTTGTAGTTTGGCTGCCTGGGGTAACCTCCTGGGGACAGGGAAACAGGGGAAGACAACATCAGCGAACCAGTTAAGTTTATGAATCACCATAAAAATCTTCTATCAGCAAATATTTAAAGATCGCTAACGGAGATGAGGGGGAGTGTTCACACCTCAACACAAAGTCAAAGTACTTGGATATAAGCCACGTAAAATGTGTTTTGACACAGCCAAGTAACAACATCGATTCAGAAGCTGCCTGAAACTCTCCCAAACCTCAATCCAGCACAGAGAGCTAAATGGTCCAGGACAGGACGGAAAATCCCACATTAACCCTTCCCAAAACAGGCAACACTTCATCCTCTTCCTCTCCGAAGAGAGCCATCCCTTTGTCACTATTGCATGGGATGCACAACCTGCTTACTTCTAAATAAGGAGGGAGAATCCGACTCTTAGAAGTACAACTGTCCCTGAAAGCAACATATTCCATCCGCCTCAACAGGAGCAAAGCTCTGGTTGGTATCACCCACACATCAAGAGGGGACCAATCAAAACATTTATCACGGAACGGTTTGGAAGGGACCTTGAAGATCATCCCATGGGTAGGGACGACTCCCACTATCCCAGGCTGCTCCAACCTGGCCTTGAACACTTCCACGGATGGGGCAGCCACAGCTTCTCTGGGCAGCCTGGGGCCCCAACACGACATTAGGATGGAGAGAGGCCTTTGCTGGCTCAGTTCCCACCTTGAGGTCCGTACTGCCCGCCCTGGGGTCCGTAGCTTCCCATGGAGTTCTGCTGGTAGGGCCCCATGCCGGCGTGCATCTGCGCTCCCGAGGACTGCCGGGGGGATAAGGCTGAGCCGGGCTGGGGGGAGCTGTACTGGGGCATCTGGGGGTTCCTCTGCATGTACCCTGCACACCAGGAGCGAGCACATCGTTAGTGCGAAGCACCTGGAGCTGCCACTGCACACACACGTTCCAGCAAACAACCCCCAGCACTGACAAAACCCTTCCAGCAACAGCCTGGACACATTTTAGTGGTTGCATTAAGGAGCCAGTGTTATCTGAGCAGATAACAGATCCAATTTCCTGTTTTAGCCAAGAAAAAAAACATCCCCTCAAGTGTCACAGCAGAAGCCAGTACAGCTCTGCAAATCCTTGGGGCTTCTCGTTCTTGGTTTTTGTTCGCTTGTTTGTTTTCTCAGGGTGACAAATCTGTACCTTCAGCCAGGAGAGCTGAAATGTTACATGTGTTTTCCCCCAAAAAATCTTAACTCAGAGGGGAAAGGCACACAGTACTGCTGTGAGCACCCCTTGTTTTGAAGTGTAAAGTCATGGGCAAGAACGTGCACAGGAAAGCACGTTAAGAAGCCAGAGAAAACATCTTACAAGCCAAAGCACCAGCTTGGATGGAACATTTAGAGGCCAAACAGCCACCAAGAGCTGAATTTACTGCAAGGTGCCTCAACACTTCAGCCTGTAACCCTGGGGAAGCTTTTCAGTGCTCTCTCCCACAGAAGCTGTGTCCCCGGGCCACGTAATTTAAATGAACACACCCGGCTGGTGTGACCCACCTCGGTCCTGCGCGATGCTCGACTGGTTCATGGAGGGGTGCAGGATTGTGTCCGACTGGCCACTGGGCGGGCGGGGAGGCATCTGGTTGCCTGTGCCACAAAAAGGAGAGAGATCCTCACCAGCTGCTCACCACAGACGAAGCAGGCAGCAGAGTCACATCCCAGAACCCCAAACAACCCCAGGCCAAGAGGATGCTGGCCACAGCGACGAACAACAACAGCAGGCGGTCACATCGGGCCGGGGCAATGGCACTGCTGGTTTACCAGCACCCCACCCATCCCAACACGTCCCTGGAAAGCTGCAGACATCTCACACAAACAAACGAGCTCCCGGGACCTCAGCGCCCACACGGTGCTGGCACTGGGCAGCTCCTCCCCGCCGGGCACCAGCGCTCAGCCCCAGCAGAGCCCAGGGGGCCGAGGTTACCTGGGACTGCAGCGGGCGAGAGGGGACCGGAGCGGGACTGAGCAACGCTGGCTGGAGATCCAACTGGGGAGGGGGAGGGTCCTCTGATGCCTGGCAGGTGAGGAGAGGTATGTGGCGAGAAAGGAGACTGAGCTGGGTTACTCTGCTCTCCTTGGCTGCTGGAAATCCCTGATGTGCTTACTCCAGGGCTCAGGGCTCCTTCGGTCCCCATGGGCAGGTCATCTATGGAACCAGACAGGTCCTGCAGGGCACAGAAACACATCAGCCAAAGACACAGAGCCACGGGACTGTTCCCTCATACACCTCTCAGAAAGAGCACTTGTCCCTGGGCATGTTGCACACCCGAGTCAGTGAACTCTGTTTGCTCTTGGTACCAAAGGCTGCTGCAGACTGAGGCAGCTGCCAGACGTGTCTTATCCTGCGGCCAGTCTGAACCCAGGAGCTCCTGAGCTGGTTTGCTGACGGCCCAAACAACTGGCTAATTCTCCTGCTTGCTCCATTTAATTCAGTTTAGAGGTGGGAAGCTAAAGAATGCATCAACAGCACACGTAAAACTGCAAACACAGGAGACAGTCCGTGTGATCACGGCTTGGAAGGGAAACGTGGCTCAGCCTCTGAAAGACAGAAAACTCCTGCCTCACCATAATTAATTCATAAACCTCCTATGAGCTGGGAAACTACTCACTTGAGATGGATAAAAACAAACTAAACAGAGATTTAAAAGAAAACCATAAAATACTCTTCAGGGTTCCCACTTCCCTTTCTTCAAAGACAGCAAAAATTAGCAGTTACTGCGTCAACCTGTAAAGTTTAGCTTTTCTGGAAGGCAAGGCTAGAAAACACCCTTCCTCCTGCATGTATTCACCTTGGAGAAGAAAAGCACAAAAAGCCTAAGAGAGCTGAAACCTCCAATTGCCACAGCAGCAAAGTGATGGCATCAAAAACCAGCTGGCAAGCGTGAAAACGGGGATAATTCCAAGGAGCTGATGTGCAGATCCAACATGCCCAATTGTGCTGGCTGGTTGATAACAAGGTGCATCAGCTGTTCAAGGCTTGGCCTGCAGTGAATGAGTCAGGGAGAGCCCAAGCCAGAGGAAGTGGCAGCGCATTTGAAGAGAAAGCTGGGAAGTTGTAACTATTCCAGGGATTAGATAAAATCTCTGCCAGAGGTTCAAAGGATCACGGCAGGTGAAGAAGTGGAGGCCAAAGCTTACCAGGACTTCACTTACCCTTCCTAAGTCTTCCAGAGCAATCAGCTCTGGATCAGAAGGGTTCTGGGTGAGCCCTGAGGGAATCCCAGGTCATTTTCCCCGAACAGAATTCAGCTGAGCAGCACGAGCAGAGCCAACCTCATTTAAACCCCACGGAGAAAGGCCGAGCCAGCTGATAAATCACCTGGACACCCTGGTTTCATTTACACTGACGGCACAATTCCTGGTTCAGCAGCAGTTCACGGAACGTTTTCCCAGCTCTGGCAGTGCAGATGGACCTGGGACACCAGACACTGCAACTCATCAGCCCTGGGAGGCAGGAGCCCTCACGCCCAACACCTGCCTGCCTGGGGATCTGGAAAGGCTCTGGCAGCAATCCAGAGGTGCGGGTCATGGAGAAGGAGTGGAGTTATGGAGGAATAAAAACCAACACAGGTAGCACCCAACCACCTCATCACCCCCGTGGGACAGGGACACTCAGGAGGACAAAGGCCACAGCTGGGCATCAGCACCACGTTCGGCTGCTACAGTGGGGCAATTTCCTCTGCTTTAATGGAATTTGATCAAACTGCTTCTAACAAATGCTGGCAAATGTCACATTGGAGCTGCAGAGCCCAGACACTTGGTGGGATGATTTAGTGCAGAGCGTGTCCTCCCTCCCCTTGCATTACTGCTCCTGTTGGAGAGCTCATTTCCTGCACCACAGTCTCTGAGGTATATTTGCTTACTGCTCAAGTATTATCTTCCTGAGGAAAGAAAAAAAAAGCTTTGTTTTATTTCAATGAAAGCTAAAAAACTGCAGAAAAAGCCTAAAAATAGTGTCTGAGATCTCTTGCAATTTTCACTACTTTCCTATTGTAACATCAAAAGCATTGCTCCTTTATGCAGCTATTTGGGTGTTTTTCCCTGGACGACTTTGACAAATCCCACATTCCTACTGCGGAAACCATCTGAAGTGGGAGTAAAGAGACATTATTTCCAACATTTTGCATTAAAAAGCATAAACCAACACAAACAATCAGGAGCAAAACACTCCTCTCCCTGAGATTTACTGCACCCAACTGCAGCCACTGATACGAGACACACAAAGAGATTCCCCCCAGAGCCAACGAAGGGATCAGAACGTCCAGAAATGAGTTCGGTCCAGCCTACAGCTGGAGGGAAATACTGGCATGTCCCTTCAATACATGAGGGTAGTTTCAGTTCGATTCACCGAGTGCATCCAAACACTGTTTTCCTCGTCACTGAAATGAAGTTGGAGGCCAAACCCACTTCCAGCTTTAAAATCCGCACCACCAGGAGCTTATGTGGTACAGAATTTCAGAGCAGTTAAACCTGGAGAGCAGAGGGGCAGTGCCTGGGCTGCAGAGATGAGGGGCTTTTAGGCTCAAAGGAAAAAAAAAAAAACACATTAAAAATGTGCACCTGAGACAAATACTGGCATGAAAGAACAGATACAGAGCAAGTGTGCAAGGTGTAGGCTCAAAGGAATTCCTTTATCTGGGGGGTAAGTGCTTCTCCAAGGGGCAAGAGAGAAGGTTTTGGGTGGAGGGACCTCGGGATGTGTGGAGGTCACTGCCCCGTGGCCCAGGCAATATTCTACATGAACTGGGCAGCCTAAGAGGGCAAGGTTTGGAAATGCCAGGCACGAAAATATCTGCAAGACACAAAACGAAGTAACGTTAAAAACAGTTTGAAAATTAACTCCCAAGAGCTAGGTAACAATCTCCAGAGCTCATGGCTTCGACCTTGCCTGTGTATCCACGCTTTAGTACCCAAGTCATTTAAAACATCCAGGTTTAATTAAGCAGGTGGATACGGGGTGGCTTTACCCCTGTGAGCGGGGCCCCTCTGCATTGCTGACATACCACGAGGGACCCCCGAGGAACAGCAGAGCTCTAGCTGTGCATCAGGCTCCCAGATTATCAGTTTAAATGAGTTAAAAGTGAATTACACATCCCCCTTTCCTGGCTGTTGGGACACGAGTTGAAACAGGACCAGGAAAATCAAGTAACTCCTGAAGTGACTTTCACCTCCAAAGAGATGTAAGTTTTATGAAATCCAACAATAAAGTCATTTCCCAGCAAAGAAGGGTTCTGCCAGCACAGCAGCATTTTCTGAGTGTGTTATTCAGCAGGACTGAGCTGCTCAGAAGGGAAACTCCTGCAAGGGGAAGGAGAAAACATGGACTGGAATGTCTGAGCCCCAGCAGCTCGCCAGTGGGGAGCTGGTCTCCTCCCATCAAATCCTCTCTCAAGATGTCAAGCTCCAAGGCACCGTGGGTTAATCAAACCTAAAGGACACCTCCAGCTCTGATACCCCCACACCAGGGGAAAAGGAAATCCCTGCATCTCCCTACAGGCTGTTTTCAGGGCAGCCGTGGCAGAGAAGCCTTTAAAAACAATAAAACCTCATGGAAATAACGGAGACCTGCTGCCGTCAGTGGGTTCTGGACGAAGCCCAAGAGCAGAGGGCCTGGGAGGTTTTTATTTGCCTCCCACGGAGCATCAGGAGGAGACCTGGAAAGCCACGGCAGCAGCGGGAGAAGGGCTCTCCCCTTCCCTGCTCCCGCCAGCACAGCCAGGGAGCCGAGACAGGAGGTGAGGCTCGGCAGCAGCAACTCTGCCAACTCAAGGAAACGTCAGGGTCTGGAGAATTTCCTCACGTGTTTCCAATGTGTTTTTTATGCATTTTATTGCTCATCTGCCATGCAGATCAAAAACGCTGGAGGGATTCCAACTATTTCACACAGAATCTCACACTCCAGGCTGGCTGCAGCCCCAAAGCCTGAGTTTCTTCACTTGAAATACTGCCCAGTGTTATTTTGGGATGTGACCTGATAGCGGAAGCCCACGGGGACCCTGGAACGAGAGCGGTTCCAGCTGCGATTGGATGCCCGAGCCCGGCCGGTGCCAGCGCGGGGCTGCCGGCGCTGCTGACAAACGGGGGCTCGGCACCAACACCTCCTCTTCACACCACAACAAAACCATGCCTGAAATCACACAATCTGCTACCCACAGGAGGGGGCAGGGGAGTTCATCCCTCGCGGGGAAAGGGTTGCAAGTCCTGGCATGACCAGCACAAGGAGCCGGGTGGTTTGTGCTGGAAGCAGCCGGGGCTCTTTTATCTGGCAGCAGGAACCACCACCCCGCTATCTGATGCGGCTCGTTTGTTAAACAAACAGAGAGATGAAACAACTAGAAATACTTAACATCAAGGTAACAAAATCCCAGAGGAGCAGAGAGACTCAAGGCTCTGCTCGGGCCCATCCCACTGATCTGGAAGAGCAGGAAGACTGACCAGAAAGCAAATGGAATTTCTGAGCGGGGACTGCAGCCTCCCCTGCCCATCCCCAGCCTCGGTCCTTCCACGTGGGAAGTGTGGGGGAAGATGGAACGATCTCGGCACGATCAGATCACCAGACAGCACTCAAGGAAATTGTGGTCTGAGATGAGCATGTGGTGGAGCTTACAAATTCTGTAAGGCCAGTCGTTTCCATAAGATGCTCACAAGCAAGACCAGAGAACAATGGCTAAATTTATTCTCCAGCTCTTTCTGAAAGGGAAAAAGCCTCTTCCTTTCTTCTAATTGAAATACCCACTTTCTATTACAAGCTCTTTTTCTGTGCAGTTGCTTTTCCACTTACTCAAGAACTAGCAACATTTAAAAATCACAAGCCTGTCCTTTTCTTCCCCTTTATTTCCACACCCAAAATACCTCAATCCTCTCTATCACAACAATCACACAGCTGACTGGCAGGATCTCCCTGCTATTTTGGGGACATGGATAGACTTGTTCCTCCTTTGGCAGCACAGACAGCCGAATCCTGCATCTCATGCTCCACAAAACACTCTCTGCTGGAGCCTTCCCCGTGCTCTGTTCGCAGCACGCCCACAGGGACACCGGGCAAAGCCAACCTGAGGTTTTCACAGATGTGACAGAAGGCTCTGGAGAGGGCCCTGCAGCCCCAGTGCCTTCCTGCTGGGCCTCTCCCAGGCTGCTCCCCCAGCAGAAACCACAAGTTGGAGCTTGGGAACAAGTTCAGCTCCAGTGGAAACCCAGCGGATACTTTTCATCCAGAGAGATTTATCATCCAGTGTCTCCAAAGCTGACAAATCAAGAGTCAGAGATTTTCCAAGTCCTGTCCTACCCCAAAAACACACAACTTGGGCCAGGGATGACCACCATTCCCCTTGCTCTGCTCTTCCACCACCAGTTATTGTGCAGAGGAACATGAGCCCATCTTTCCAGCACCAAAAGCACCTTCTGGATCATTCCTGGTGTGGGGATGGGCTGGACAAGACACAAAGGGGAGGAGGAAGGATGCGTGTAGGACATCTTTCCCATAAAACCTCTCACCACATCCAGAACCTTTCTGGAGACCCTGGAAGACCCTGGTAACCCTCTGCTCCTGCATGCTCTGTCCCCTGTCACACTTTGGGATGAGCGGGAGAGAAATTAAACTATGGATTTTGAAGCTGCCAGTTTACCTGTCCCTGATTTTGTGCTCGTATTTGTGAGGGAAATGTGTCCATCCACATTCCCAGGATGACTGAAGACAGAAGACGAATCAAATACATCCAAAGCTCAGCAACACGAGCTGGTGACCCCTGGCCATGCACAGCTTCCTCCACTGCCACGTGGCTCTTGCCCACCACTCTCTGAGGAGCTGAGGAGCCTGGTTTTAGTTCAACAAGGCTCCCTCCTGGAATAAGAAACTGGGAATGCTCAGATGGAAGCTCACTGGCACACCAGCACGGGCTGCACGCTGCATTTCTATGCTTTAGGAAAGCTCTGTGAATTCATGGCCTTGCCCCTTCTCTTACATCCTCCTTCCAAACGGGACAAGACCAGCAGTCAGAAGGAACAAAGGGATTTATTTGCAATGAAATCACTGGGATTGGCCCCTCGGATATGTCCCTGGAAGCTCAGCCTCTGATCTGAGCAGGGATGACGTGTGAGCAACCAGAAATCAGACAGCTCTCGAGTTCAGCAAGAGAAAAAACATCAAGATCCTGGTACCAAACTGAGTGTGCCATAAGGACCTGGGAGTCCTCACGTGCCACTCGCTCATCCACACGGTCCTCCGGGAGAGGAAGGAAGTGCCAGACTTTACTACTTCAAGGGGAAAACACCTGCCCACTAAAACAAACACCAGTGAGCTAACACCAGCAAGGCTCCAGCCTCTGCTGCAGAGTCCATATTATCTTCCCTTCCCTTCCAAGGAGTTTCAGCTCCTCTCAGGCAGCAGCGCTGACAATTACAGACCTAAGATGGGGACTGGAACGTGCCAGAGAGATTCGTGCAGTTTCCTTGCTCAAAAAAGAAGCTGAAAAGCTCATTCTTCCCGGCTGGCTCCAGACAAACTGGGAGAAGCTGCTGGCTCGAGCTGCACTGCAGGGAAGGGAGCCTTCGGAGAGGAGGCTGGCAGGAGGAGGGGCTCGGTGCCACACGAGAAATTTTACTCTGATTGCAAAAATAAGCTGCTGTTCTAATCCAGCTCAGTAAATCTAGGTGAGTCTGGTGGGCTGGCAGAGAGCAGGCACAGAACGGAGCAGGGAGGAGGACAGAGGGAAGTGCTGCTGGCTCTGCCACATTCCTGCGCCGGAGCCTTGCGGAACAGCCGGCGCTGCTACCGCAGCAGCCATTGATTTTTCAGAGGTCGATACTCCACTCCCACAGATCTCCTCGGCAGGAGCTTTAATCACATCTCCTGCTCCTACCCTGTGCCACCCCTCCTTCTCTTCCCCCTCCAAATAAAATAAAATAAAATAAAACATATTAAAAAGAAAAGGGAGGGCGACGGGGCTTTCCTCCCCCTCCGAGCACGGAGCAGACGAAGAAATCTCATCTTCTCGGTCTTTGGAGAGCAGAGATTCAGAGCTGTAGTTGCAGCACAAAGTAGAGAAGGAGTAACATGATTCATCCACAGAACAAGATGTCGCTGGAGGGAGAACCCGCCATGTGGAAGGGCAGCATTCCCACCCGGAGAGGGCTGGGCTCTTCCGCAGGACCCTGCGAGATGCAACAGCAAAACCCCCACAAGAGTTTCCATTTAACCCTTTGGAGGCTGCTCAGCTGCTGAAAAGTACTCCCAGCTTTAGATAAACCTTGGTAGAACACCAAGCATCCAAGGCAGCAGGGAAACGCGCAATTTTTCCGGACAGGGTGGTGTCACTTCAGCTCTCCCAGACGCTGCCCCGTCCATCCAGCAGTGCTGCCACACCAGAGGTGAAGCCCCCAGCTCCTACAGCAACACCAACCCCAAAACAAGCTGCAGGGAAGAGGCAGGAGGATCCTGGGCACAGACAAAGCAACGTGGCAGCAACACCAGAGGATGCTCTCACTGGATTTCTGGAAGCTGTGGGGATGCAGGGATCTGCAAGTCGATCCCACCAACAGGAAAGGTTGGTCTTGGAAAAGGCAGGTGCAGGAGGGACATGAGTGCAGGCCTCAGCTGACAGCCCTGTTTATTCAAAGAGTTTCTGTCTTCCTTCCACAGGTTTTTAGGTCTCCTCATCCAAGGCTGAAGACAAACCCCAGCTCACACGAAGCACAGAATCCTGGAGGAGGCAGGAAGTCCCCCTTCCACTGCCGCCCACGAGGATATTCCCATTCCCCAGCTTCTCTGGAAGGCGCTTTCCAGGCTCATGTTCCACACACTGCGACTCCAAAGCATTTAGTCATCCCAGCATGTGACTGTGCCACCGTGCCAACCACCCCAGCCAGGGTGGGCAAAGGGAAGCAGCAAAGGCAGGAGGCTGAAATTATTGCAAAATTTAAAAGGCCCCTGTACAGGCAATGGCTTGGATTTTAAGATAAATCAGCTTTTAGTATTCTCATCAGCCTTGGAAACAATTAACAGTGACAGGATCAATCTCTAAAAAAGCAGGAGGAAGATTTCAGAGTGGAACAAGGTTTCTAAGGTCTCAGGCATTTGCAAGCATGGTGAATCCAGTGGTCCTTTCCCTGGAAGGTGTCCCTGCCCATGGCAGGGGGTTGGAACTGGATGATCTTCAGGGTCTCTTCTAACCCATCCCCCTTTGTGATCCTAGACCAGTTCTAGGAGACAGCTGGAAGCTGGCAGCTCCTTCCCAAACTCCGTGGTACCTGTGGGAAGGCAGGGATGGCCCCTTGGCCCTGGGCCATCTCCAGAGAAACCATTTCCATCCAGAGCTGTCTGCAGTGCCACCCCAGGCCTGGGGGTGCTGCTCCAGGTGGGATGGGGAGACTGGAGACGCGTTTGGAGAGAATCAAGGAACTGCTCCTCTCTCCTGGCTCAGAGCGGTGAGCAGGCACGGGCAGAGGTACCATACCCATGGAAACCTGGCCCAGGCCCAGTGCTGCCCTCGGGGTCAGGGCGCCAGAACAGTCCATTCCTGGAGATGTCACTTCTCGTCATTTCAGGAAATTAAACCTTTTTTTCCCTTTCCTTAAATAGAGGCTCCTACTTTACAGATTCAAAACTGTGATGAAAGCCAATCATACAACTCCTCCAATTACCAGGACTGGTTTGTGATCCCGGCGTGACCCATCCCAGCCCATGGCAGCAGCTGAGCCTTGGGCCCCTGCCATGCCCCACACGTGGGCACCATGTGGAAAGAGTTTTCCCCGCGGCATTTCTGATCCCACATGTCTCCAAGACAAGTCAATCCCGTGTGCCAGAAGCACAGTAAGAGGGAAATGAGTCCTGTGGAGCGAGAGCTCAGGCATGGTGGCGTTTAAAGCAGCACAGGGTTAAACACCCTCAGTTGTCCCTGCGACTGCTCCAGGCGGCAGAGGAAGGTCACACCACCACGGCCCCTCCCTCCCCGCACGGTGGGCTCACCCTCTGCCAGGCTGCAGCTGGGGTGGACAGGGCAGAGGATGAGGATCAAACGTCCAACATCAGACCTACAAGAGGCTTCCACACCTTTTAAAGGGTCTCCAATGACGCCAAGTCAGCAGCAAAAAGGAAGTGAAAGCCTGATTTCCCTGCCCTACACCACGAGGTGCTCGGAGAGCAGAGGGTCACCCTGCGCGGCGCGGGAGCGGCTCCGGATCCCGCGGCGGCGCAGGGACCCGCGTGGCAGAGCACGGAGCACTGCCCGGGATCCCAGACCAGAACTGGTCACCCCGCAGCCATCTCCTGCTCCAGCACTNTGCGCCGCGAGGCCAGGGAAGGGCTGGGGTTTGGGGAATGTGAGCGAGGCGCAGGCAGGAAGCTGAGCTGAGCTGCTCTCGACCAGAATAGAAACAGGAAACGAGCCCGGCATCGAGCACAGCGCAGCTCCCGCGCCCGCGGCTCCGGCAGCGGCTCCCAGGGGATGCTCGGTGTGGGGAAGGGGATGAGCTCCCGGCCTGGGGAGCTCCCCCTGGCACAGGGTGGGATCAGCTCCCTTCAAACCCCGAGGAAGGGGTGGGAGGAGAGAATTGCCACAGGGACACACAGCAGAGCTGCCCCGGGGCAGGTCCAAGGTGTGGAAGGTGTCACGGGAGCAGATGGAAGGTCGGGGTGGCTCTGGAGCAGCATTCCATGCTCTCCACAGTTAACAAAATACAAAAACTTGGGAAGAAAGGCACAACCTTCTCAAGGAACCGTGCAGAGATGGTGGGCACAGTCGCACAACAAGAAAACCTTGGGCAGAGGAGCACTGAACAAGGAAAAACACATTTTTAACTCCTGCTACCACCACAGCTTGGGATAAAAACCTTCAGATCAGCACAAACTGGAATGCAGGGATCTGCACTGCCAGGGCTTCAGGTGCTCCTGGGGGAAGCCTCGGGGTGCCGGTGGCTTTATCTGCATCTCCACTGTGCTGCCCTGCTTTGAAATGCACACACTGCTAATCCCTCTCCTAAGGCAAGCAATAAGACAAGCTCAAAAGGCCAAATACAAACCAAACAGAAGCAGGAAGTCCCATATGGAAAGAGAAAAAAGGAGAGGAAAAAAGAAAGAGGTTTGAAGTGACCAGCAGATTCAACTATAAAAGGTTCTTCTTCCCCGCCCCCTGAAAAAAGTTGTCCAAATTATTCACTTTAAAGTGAAATTTCAAGGGAACAGGCTGCTTCCCTCCCTCCGTGGCAGCTCCGACAGCTTTTTGCTGCATTTTAGCCTGTTGCATTGATTATTTCCAGGTCAGGGGACACAGCTGACAGAGCTCAACTTTATTCCACTTCAAGCACTCCCAGAGCAGCTGAAATGACCAGTTGGACAGAACGGAAAATCCAAGCGGTGCTTCCCGACAACCTCCAGTGTCCAAACTCAGTAAATTGCTTGACTCAGGGAGAGACAATCAAACCAAAACCACCCCACAACTGCTGGGGACATTCACTGGCAAGGCTTTTCTGCCAAAGCTCTGCAGCCTCATTCCTCTCCCCACCCAACAAAACCAAATTTTCTTAAATCCTCACTGCGAAGACCCAAGGCCAGAATCCACAACCAGAAGTTAAACATGGATCAGGAATGTTTTCAGCTGGTTGTAATCCTTTCTGCCATTGATAAGACACTTTTCAGACCAAAATTCAGAGATGAACCCAAGTTAGACGTCACTTAATAAACAAAATAGTTTCCCAATAGTGCAAAATAGCAAAATACCGAGGTTAAAACTACTCCCACTCTACAACAAGATGAAAATAAACTGCCCAGGACAGGGAGGGGGTTTCTCCCTCATACTCACCAGCACACTGACCAAACTAAGGACATCCTGGGGTGGGAACTCCAAAATTTTTGCCCCAACTGCCCAGTTTGCTGCCACAAAAATTCAAACATAACCTTGCTGTGTCAGGATGCCCAAAACCCTGCCAGAACCTGTCCTCCTGATTTATAAATGGCTCTTGGGGCCAACCTGGAAGCTCCAACACCAGAGATGCCAACTTCTGTGGCTGGGGAGGAATGAACAGCCTGGTGGGAGCCACTGCCTCACGCTCCACATCCATCCCAAAGACATCAGGAACTCCTTCAAGGCAGCCCATGAGACAGAGACTGGGGCAAGGTAGAACCTGTCCCATGCTCCACAACGGAGAAAATCCCTCCCAGCAAACCCTGAACTCCAAGGAACTTTGTGGCAGAGCTGATCTGCAATCCAAACCCAGATGGACGCTCCAGCACCCAATCTGCTTCCCCCGGAGTTGCTACCAGCAGCTTCCATGGCTGCAGAGAAGGAAGTTATTACCTGGAAATGTTCAACTCCTTCAGCCTCAAAATCCAAGACTCAAAAGTTAAAGGCACCGAATAAACTGGATACGACTCTCCAGGAAGAATTTTTTGCTAAGGAGAAGAAACCAGGGGATCTCCTGGGAGAAACAGATTTATCCCAAGGATTACTATTCCTCTATTACACCCAGACACAAAAGACTACACTTCACTTCTCCTGTGCAATTGCAATCTAAGTTTAGTTTGGCTGCAATCCTGATGGAGACTCCCTTGGGAAGCAGTGAATTTTACAGAGGAATTCCTCACCTTGCCTGCTACAGGAAGGGAGAGCAGCCAGGACACTCACGGGGATGCAGAGCTCTTTAAAACGCTTCAGGGAGCCCCGGTTAGCTCAGGAGAAAGTTTAGTTAATGACACAACAATCATGACTGGGAAGGGATCCTGAAGGCCCCACCCAGAACGATCCACAGGATACTCCTGAGGCGGATCCCAAAAAAGTCACAGGAGCTGAACAGCTTGACAATGTCCCTGCCAGGAGATCAGCACCTCCTGAAAGGGTGATGGATCAGCCAAAGAAATATCCCCCCTTTACTGCTTAGAACTCCAACGTGAACACTGATGCACAACATCAATGTGTAAAGGCCCAGGACTCATAAAGGCACTGGGTGCATGAATTTAACCCTTCCCAAGAACCTAAAAAGCAGGAACCTCCTTTTCCTGCTGGGGCTGATCTGTGTTTAGTTAAAGATGATGCATGGCATGATTTGCCCCAGTTCCAGGATACCCAGTGAGCTATTCCACCCACCCACCACCACCCAGGCTTGGGAAAGGGCTCAGGACTCCGCAATAAAATTAAAAGCCCACAAACAAACTCTGTTCCTCTAAGTCATCCATAATGGCAAAACAGGGATCTGGGAATCCTCCCAAGCAGGATAAAACTTCCTCAACTAGACAGACTGAGCAATATCAGGAAGATAAAAAGAAATTGATAGTGCCCTTCCACGGAGCTCTTGTGCTCCTGAGCATTCCCCAGGCCAAACTCCGTGCAGGAGATTGATCACTGCAAACTAAACAAGGAGTTGGCTGCCAGCACCCCAGAGATCCTGCCCTTCAACACCCCACAGCACCTGTGTCCGAGGCCTTTCTCAGCTGGTGCTGCTCCTGCCCTACAGGATCCCAATGAGACAAGGAATTATGAAAGGGGTGCAAGGGAGTCTCCTTTTTTTAATTTTTTTGCCTACTATGGAAAAGCAAGACCAAAAATACACCGGGGTTGGGTAAGCTAAAGACTGCTTGGTTTCTTAAATGCAAATTATTTGTTGGTAAAGCCAGGAAAACCAGATATTCCCTTGTTTCTAGGTTCCTCCACTCTTGCAGCTGAGATGGATTTCTTTTCTTAGACTACTCAGGAGAAGGGACAATTTGGAAAGGGCCAAATATATTTAACCACAAGGCATAAAACAAACTCCCACTTGGTGCTGAGAAGGAGCCACTTCTGCAGAGCCTAGTTACTAATTCCTATAATCCAAGTCAGAGGGATCAGTAGGATTCAGGAAGGCTCCATCAGCAGTGCCTCTGAAAGGACTTCCCACCGTTCTGAGCTACAGCAATTTCTTCAATTACTTCAGTGGCTTCACTTCTCCTGCGCTGCTCGCCAGAAGATGGGTCACATGGAAGAACTTGTGGAGAGGCAGAGTGGAAAGAAACATGCTATTTAAAAAGATTTTTTTTTCCCCCAGGCCTCAGAACAAATTAAATCTTTGTAATCAGGGTCCAAAAGGCANTAAAATTTTTAAAAAGGGGAAAAAAAGGAAAAAAAAAAAAAAAAAAAAAAAAAAAGAAGAGGAAAAAAAAAAAGCAACAACCCACAACTACTCCCATTAGGTGGTCAGAACTAGAATCACTCTGTATTTTGGGTGACAACTTGTACCCACGATCCGAAGGCATTATTTCAAGGGGCTCATAACAAAGCTGTTCTCATTGCTGGGAGCAAAAATAACTCAGTTCTACACACAGCTCACTCCTCTGGCCAATCCAGCTGCAGCCCCCAGCACTGACTTAGCCAGTGGCTAAAGAAAAAAAGAAAAGCTCACTCACTTCCTACTGGTTAGAACAAAAGTTACCAGCAAAATCAGCAATCAGCAGCTCCAAACTTTTCTTCCAAGCCAGAGGCACAGACCAACTTGTGCAAACTAACCTAAACTTTCAATCCCTCTCCGCTTTCCTGATGTTTGAACACAGAATTAAACTACTCTGGCCCAACACCTGCTGGAACACTGGGCACTAACTTCACCCCCAACTGGTCACTGCGCATCCAGCAAGCAGATCTAGGATGGCACAGAAAATATAACTCTCCATCTGCCAAGGAAGGAGCTACATGGGACTGAGCTTCCTCACTCCAGGTACCAATCGGTTTGTCTTTCTCACCAACTGTTCCGTCAGACTGGACCAGAGAAGCTTAAATCAGCAGCACAAGGATCCACTGAGACAGAAAGGCAGTGGTGCTCCAGTGCCAACCACCAGTGCCACCGTGGGCCGAGGAGCAGGAAAATAAGGCAAAAATGAGGATTTTCCCTGGAGGTCAGGGCCTCCTCTGACAGCAGTCAGGTACCTCAGACACTGCACACAGAGAGCTCCCAGAACGAGCTGCTTCAGGTAGAACCAGAGCACTCAGGGTTAAACTTCCCTCTCAAATCCATTACTTTTGTAAATTACATTCAATCTCCAGTGGGAAGCCAGAAGCTAATGACTTAGTAAAAAGCACAGGCAGCCTCCATCATTCCCATTTCCACGTGGAATACTACCAGTGCTCATTTCTCCTGTTGTGCTCCTGATTGCCCTTGGCCCAGGCCCCACTCACCGGCAGGCTGGAAGGTCTGGACTGAAGATTCAAGTTCATGTCTTCTTGCCCTTTACTGGAAGCCATTGAGGGAGCAGAGGATGCCTGGGACCCAAATGAGTCTTGAGATAACTCCTGAAACATCAAGAAACACACAAAAAAATCACAGATGGGAATACAATGAAGCCTCTGTTGGAATCACTCTGGGATATTCTCACATTGTGGAAGATTTATGTCCCCTTGGTGACATTTGCCCAAAACAGGAGGTGAGAGCCAGGACTCAAAGCCAGCACACACAAACACTGCCTGACTGCTACTCAGAGCTGCGAGGGCAGGTCTAAGGCCATGACAGAACAGCCATTCCCCAGCTTTCCCTTATCACAGCTCCCGGAGATGACAGGCTGTCCTGGATCTGCCCGCTCTGCTTCCTCACCTTCACCAGCTCACCCTCACTCCAAGCACCTCGTTACACAAACAAGGCAAGTCAATTAAACCCTTCCACTTCTCAAAAGCTGCCCTGGATGCATTGCAGTGTTTGCTGAAACAACAACGTTTCTGAAAGGTCCCAGCCAGCTTTGTTTCTCCTCCCCAAAGCCAAGTTTTACATTTAAGAGCAAACTCTTCCCTCACCCTCCACGTGTGGCTCGGCAAACTTTGCTCTGCCATTGTGCTAAACCAAGGACCTCAGGGAGTACCTGGAGAACTCCCACAAAACAGCATGAAAACCATTCCACTATGGAATCATCCACAGTGGTAAAGAATCACTGAGGCTGGAAAAAACCTCCAAGGCCATCAACTCCAACCTGTGTCCAATCCCCGCCTTGTCCCCAGCCCAGAGCACTGAGTGCCACGTCCAGTCCTTCCCTGGACACCTCCAGGGGTGGGGACTCCAACCCTCCCTGGGCAGCCTCTTCCAATGCCTGACCACCCTTTCCATGAGGAAACCCATCCCGAATTGCCAACCAGCAGCATTTTCTCAATGACAGCCTTTAAAACTGCAGTATTAGCAGAGCTTTGGTGGTCACCACACCTGCGAGCCGCAGGAGCAATCACCACGTTCGACCACTGCGTCCCACCCAGTTTGCTGTGCGCACTGGAACCAATTCTAACGCACAAAACAGAAGATTTGCCTCAATATTTTTTAAACACGCCTTAGAGAAGGAACAAGGCAGGAGGCGGCCTACCTGAGGCGGGGGGAAGCGTTGCTGGGAGTAGGCCGAGGGCTGCTGCGGCGGCTGCGCCGGGGGGTACGACGAGGAGGGCTGGGACAGCGCCGAGGGCGCCGCGGGCTGGGGCTGCTGCTGCTGGTAGGGCGCCTGNTGCGGCTGGGGCTGCTGCTGCTGCTGGTACGAGGGCTGGGAGTGAGGGGTCTGGGACGCGGGCTGCTGCGAGTACGGAGGCTGCTGCTGCTGCGGGTGAGGGCTCTGCTGGTTGTAGTAGGGAGTCTGGCTCTGCTGCCCGTAAGCGCTGGGGCCCTGCTGCCCGTACGGAGGCATCTGCGGAGGGAGAGATGGAGTTGCACCCGTCACAAAGGTATTTCATTCTGCTCAAGTAGCAGAAATTCAGAAACCTGTGCAGAGCAGTAACGCGCTGGAAATGCCACTACCGAGATCCTTCCCAGACAACAGCACAAGTCACTGGCGTGTGACATTATTCTTGGCAGTAACCAAGTTTTAACAGGCATCACAGCTAAGTTTTTAGGGATCCCTGTCTGACCACCCTTCAACAAAAGTAACATTGAAAGGAGAGACTGTTTGCTTCAACAAAAAAAAAACTTGCCTTTTGAATCCTGCAAACAGTCCAGCAGGCGCCACTTGGATCATGTAATGAGCCAAAACTGACCTGGAGTAATTTCTTGTGCAAAGAACAGCTGTGTCTCTAACACAGCGCAGCAGAAAGAGGATCTCCCTCCCCTGCTATTTATTTTTCCCTTGTTGGATTCACTGCTCTGCCACTGCCTCTCTTGGAGACAAGGATCCCACAGGGTATCAATCCCACCTGGATCCAGGCGTGGTACAAAACGCAGCCTGAAGACATGCCACTTTACCCAAATAACCAACTCCAGCCCGGCTGGAGGGAGGCACGGCTGCGTCTCTTCCCCGTCCCTGCTGTGACAGGCTGCGGAAGCTCTGGAAGCTGTACCTGTTGTGCATATGAGATGCTGCCCATCGTACTTTGCGTCCTGCTCTGCATGCCCATGGGGTATCTCTGGGGGGTCTGTGGCCCGTAGGGCTGCCCGGGGTAGCCGTGTCCTTGCTGCGGCCCCGCCTGAGGTCCCTGCTGCTGCGTGTAGGGGTTGTTCCCTCCGTAGGGCTGAGGCCTCATCTTCCCCATCTGATCCATCGGGCTCGACGGCTGCAAGGCAACAAGGGACACGTGAGGCACATCCACAGACACGCAGGAATTGTTCATTTCGACATCCGAACTTCCCAAAAACCCCAGGAGAAAACTTCAACAAGCTGGCACCAAGCAGAAGCTCGTCTGCCTCTTCCCAGGTGCTGGACCCCGAGGTTACATTTGGAATTACAGCAGGATTCCTGCTGCTCTTCCAAACCCACCATTCCACCAAGAACAAGCCCAATGAGAAGTCATTTAATGCTGACATCTCTCCCATGGCAGGACAAGAAGAAGGGGGGAAGGACCATCAAGACAGATCAATTATCAGTGTAAGTGGCTTTTCCCCATTGTAGGTAGTATTTTAATGTCCAGGTATCCCACAACAAGGTAAATTTAGGCTGAAAATTTAAATATTCACAAGAAACACTGCTTCTTTCACGTATAACAAGGTCTCCCAAAACACTACAGGCTGTTAATTTACACTTATGCATTTCAATTAATGCACACTGATGTAGTAACACTGGGCAGTGCTGCTGACACCCACAGTCTTCAAGACTGCAGTTTCATTTTTGAGTATTTTTTTTACATGTGCTTTTGTGTCTGCTGCCTTTTGGAGAATAAAGAGTTTCTAAATCAAATTTATTCAGATGCACATAAAAAAATCTGTCATCCTCAAAAGTCAGGTCCCTGAGCTTTAGAGCAGAGACAATGAGATGAGTGAATAAATGCAACTTTCCTCGGACTTCTTCATCTGTGCTACCCCTGCCTGGAGCCAACATTTAGGAATAGTCAGTCGAATTTCCTGAAAACACTATAAACCTCAGACCAGCGCCTTTTCACCTTGGCAGCTATTCCCCCACTAAAGAAAGGCCTGTTCTGGCGTGGTGACCTCTAAATGAATCCCAGCACAGTCCTTAACCCCCATCCCTTGGACTGAATGGGAATCCTTCCCTGAGCTCCTGGTGACCTAACTAATCCCAATTAGATGTTTTCCACAGATCACCATGACAATGGGCTCTCTATTACACCACCCCTTCCTGCCACCAGCCCTGGGGTGCTGTTTGTACAGATCCACCCTCTCTTGCTGAGCTCAGGTGCTTGAGGAGTGGCACTACAGGTCTGCACAAGCAAACACCACACACAGCTCAGGCTGGAAACCCCACAGAATCCCGGCGACCAGAGCAGGATTTCACTGATGTTTGCAGAATCCACCCTCTCAGGGGTAAAAAAAAAAAAAAAAGAGAAGTTCTTGCAGTATGCTGCACTTGAGAAAAGCCTTCCCCAGCAGCCAGCACAGCTTGGAGCCCCAGCACACATTTGTGTGCCCAGCTGTCTGCGGAGCGTGGCTGCCAGCGAGGCTCAGCACCAAGCACTGGGACACCACGGGCAGCTCGTGGGGCTCTGCTGGGGCACCAGGGGCTGGGACTGAATGGAGATGGCAGGAAAAGCCCCACTACTGGGAAAGGGAGAGGCTGCTGGCTCAACGGGAACTGGGCTCTCCGAGAGAAATTCGTGTCAATACGGCACAAATCAACAGAGAACAAAGTCCAGGTGCTCTGCTCTGCCCCAGCTCGGGGCACCCATGGGATCTTCTGCCAAGCTGGACGGAACCCACAGGGATCACCAGGTCCAACTCTTAGCCCTGCACAGGACACCCCCAGAGTCACATCCTGTGCCTGAGAGCGTTGCCCAGAAGCTCCTGGAGCTCTGGCAGGCTCGGGAAAGCCAAAAGCCAACCCCTCTGCCAGCACGGCGTTTGCCATCCTGTGGAAGCTGTTCCCAGACGACCCCGTGCACGGCACCGGAGCGACTCTCCCCGCAGAGGCGGATTTTGGATGCCCTCCCACGCTCAGCTGTGCTGGATGTTCCCATTCTCATCCACACTGACACCAAAGACTTGGAGCCTGAACAAGTTTTATTCCACGTTTTATGTTCAAGCTGTCACAGATGCTGCTGCTGGGGAGCGACACGGGCAGAGGCTGCAGGACTCCAAGGCAGCCCCAGATCCCTGCCCTGGGAACGCCGTGCCCAGAGCCCACACCAGGCACCCACACGGGGTCTGGGCCAGCTCGGAAAAGGAGCTTCCATTCATGGGGGAAGAAAAAAGAGATCTTTGAAGGCTCTGGTGGAACCCTCAGAGCTGCAGGGCCTCAGTCCTGAATGGAGCACCCATGTGGAGCTCCCATACACCCTAAAGGATGCAAATTGTGTTTACATCTTCCCAGCAATTGTCCCTGATGCTTCCTGAGTCTTGCCTTGTGGGTATCCCCTTGCATTACTGACATCTTCTCCCTGCCCACATTATCTCCTTTGGTATGTAAAATCGGGGCCACCAGGAGCTTTCCCAGCCCCTGGCTTTTGACTTCAGCCTGCTCTCACTACCCCCAAGCACTCACATCCTTCCTTCCACCTGACAAAGTGCAACTTCGGGGTTACTAAATATTTCAGCATCTTTTCCATTTGTTACTTGCTTCCTCCTGGTTGTAACTCACCTTTGCAGGCCTTGACCAAGGGCAGCTTCTCAAATACATTCTTTTTCAAGTATTTTTCAAACTTTTATTTTTTTTTAAATACACTCACACCACATGCTGCCACCCCTGCACTGATTTTCTTGTCTGTGGTCACCCACAACACCAACCATCCCTTCAGGGAGGAGAAAACAAGGTGAAGATTCACTTTTCCATGACTCCTACCGGAAGCATGACAACTACTAAAAAACTTCCAAGAAACATTTGGAACTGTTTATGCAGCCATTTAAAAAGGAAAAAAAAAAAAAAGAGAGAGAGAGAGAAGAAAAAGCCCAAAACATAAACCCCAAACATCTTTCCAGGATGTGACCAAGTCGTCACCTTGACTGCTCAGCGTAGGAGGACAAGACGTGCCTCAAACTGCCACCCTTCCACCAGGCCCTAGCACAGAGAGGGTGCTAAAAACAAACACCAAGAGCATCTAAATTGCAGCCTTATGGATAAAATTCTATCACCAGGAGAAATGTAAAAGCCAATTAATCCCTAATGAAGGAACTGTTTCATACACACGCTCCTGACTTGTAGCAAGGCTAATTCGTGCTCCCCGGGGTTGCCATGTACATCTCAAATGCTGCAGTGTGTTGCTTCTTCCTTCAAAATATCCCATTAATTCAGAATATCTCACACATCTCTGTCGCTGAAGGGGCTTTAACTGCTCTGGACTTGGTATTGTTGCTCTGGTTTAAAGAGTCAACCATCAGGAAGCTTCCTTGAATCTGCTGCCTCAAAACCCTTTTTTTAACTCCACATGCCTCAAGAAAAGAGCGAAGTTGAAGTGCAGGGATTGATCCAAGGGCTCGTGTGAGGATGCTGGGAGGAGCAGAGGCGGCACAGCCTCTCTGCACACTCGTGTCACACGAGATGGGCACGCTGGGAGGAAGCAAGAACACGTCAGGATAAATAAGGAAATACCAAACCCCGACTGCAAAAGGCTGGAAATTCTTCTCTGGGCTGATACATGGGAAATCCTTTCAATAGGAAACCACAGGAGTAGATTACTGTGATTACACTTCAAAAGCAAAGGCCCTGCCACAGAGAGACATAATTGAGAGAAAGTGTTGCTCCTTGATCACTGAAGTCCAGACCCCCTGCTTACACCTCGCTGCATTCATAGAAATTGCTTTTATTCTCCCTCAATCCCACTATCTCTGCTGTTGTGTAACACCAGTAAGTACCAAAACTCAGCAAAACATTGTCCTGCCACCAGTCAAACTTCCCAAAACAAAGCTGTGTGCTTTGGTGTGTAAAGAGAGTGACCATAAGCCCTTGCTCCAGAGAAACCGCGGAGCTTTTGGGGTAATTTAAGATATTTCTAGACTAAGAGTTTGTAACAGCAAGCCCAGAGTGAGCTTAAATTGCCGAGTTCAAAAGCTCTTCAAATCACTCTGTGTGATGTGAAGGGTGTCAGGCCCCTATAATGAGGCAGTGCAGTGAAACCAGCTCTTCTTCCAAACAACACCGGGGTTTTCCGTAAGAAACAAAAAAAAGCTTTAAGCAGACAAGAGGATTCCGTGAACAATTCTCTTCAGATTTTGCCCGGTGGAAGAGAAATTCGGCCTCTTGAATGAATAGCTTGGTTAAATTGGAGGGGACTTGCTATTGGTCCTGTCAGGAAAATGAGTAAAGGGAAGAGGCAAATCCCACTTTGGAAGCAAGAGCCAAACCCTCCACAGCTGTACAGAAAAATGGAATTCTGACTTTTCCCATTACCTTATTACATATTTGAATTTTATTAGGCCAGAGGAAGAAGAGGGAGGAGAACTCTCCAGTTTCAAATCAGCATCATTCAGTTATTGGCAAATGTGGGTGTTGGCTGCAACTGGTTTCTTCAGCTGCCCCCGCGACCCCCTTCCAAAATAAAAAGGCTGAAAAAATAAGGGGAAAAAAGCCCTAAGCTCTCACCTTGGCTTTGAAATCTTTTCCTGACCAGCTCTGTTGACCATTTCTTGTGATTAAAAAAATAATAAAAAGCATTCCTGGCTGTTTAACCGAGAGAAGCCCTAATTGATTCCCACAGTCATTAACCTGCATTTTACCTCGGAGAGTGGTAGTTAAGGAAGTCGGCACTGCTATTTATAACTCATCTCAAATTGAGGGCAGACTGCCTAAAATCTAACACATCCCAGCTGTACTCCTGTTTGAACTGGGGCCAAGGGAATTTTTTAAAGCAATCTTGGCACTGAATGAATGACACCAACAGCATGAGCGCGTGTGGTTGTGTTGTGGTGACGTAGCGCTGGAGGTGGAAGGGGACGGGGGGGCCGCACTCCGTAATCCCTCTCCCAAGCCCAGCTCAGCCCCGAGCCGGAGCCGCCCACCCAGAACCAAACACAGGAAATGTCTTTTCCTGTGCAACGCCTTGAAGTGAGAAGCACATGGCTAATCTGCATGAAAGCCACGCCACGCCACTCCTGCCAGGAAGGTTGTGCTCGGAATCCCTGGCCACGGAGCCGCTGCCTGCGAGGCTTGGAGCCGCGCCGGGAATCCCAGACAGGGCCGGGAACAGATGGGAAGGACCCCGGCAGCACCAACCATTGTCTGGCTGCTGAGCACTGGTACAAAGAGGAGCCGGGAGAACCCAGAGGGAGGTGGCAGCTGCTCCCTGGCCGCCTCAGTTTGGCCGCAGAACGGGGGCCACCGCAGTGAGGTGGAAGTGGCCAGGCTGAGACGATGCTGCCCAGCACACCAGTGATGGTTAACACATCCCACAGGCTCAGGGACAAACTGCTCTGCTCCCCCAGCCTGGATCCCTGGGCCATCTCACTGGAGTGAAGCCCGTGGGCCTTGTAGAAGAGGGATGAGGGACTCAAAATAAGGGGTTTAAACCTTCATCCTAAACCAAACCCCTGCCCAATTTCCAAGTTCCAAGGGCACTGTGAGAGTTATGCTGCCTGCGGCACCACGGCACCAAAGCCCTGAGCAAGACAAACCCCACTTCTCGTGTGATGGTACCAGCTCACACAGCACAGGGCTCATGAACAAGTGTGAAACACAGGGAGGCATTGCCCAAAGCTGGCACGAGGCCCTGGGGATCCACCAAAACCAGCCAGGCTGCGGTGATTCCACAGCTGAGAGCAGCAGCTCCTCTCCTGCGATGACACCACAACCATGGCTGATCCGCAACATCACCAAAAGCAGAACTAACGGGGACAGGGGACACAACAGCACCCAGTGGGCAACACGGGAGGCTCCAGCAACCCCAGTTTGAGCTGGTCACTCGTGTTTGCACATCAGACACTCTCACACCCATCTGCGTCTTCCAAAACTCCGCACACAGGCGACTCCAACTCCTCCACCACCGGAAGAATGATCGCAAACCAACAACTGCCCTCATTCAGGAGCAAACACTGCTCACCTTCCAGTGGGTAACTCTTTCATCTGATCTATTTAAGGTGCAACTGGCTGTGCTGAGGTCAACACCCCGGCCTGAACTCGCTGCCTTTTATAGCCCGGGTCACGCTCCGATGCCGCTCTTCCCATGGTGGTCTGCTTTTAAAGAGGGACAGAGGAGGCTCAGGGGAAGCTGAAGTTACAATAAAGATCCTCCTCCAGGACATGAAGATGCCCCCAAAAGAAAACACGTTGAAAACCCCGTGGTAATAAACACTCCGTGAGGTGTATCCACCAGCTCCCCGTGACAGTTTAAACAATAAGCCTGTGTCTCCGAGAACATCATCACACAAATGCACAGTTCCCTTTTTTGCTTTTCCCCTCTTTAAACCTGAAAAATCCATCAGCTTCCTTCAGTCACTCAGCACAATCAGGGCAGAACACTGAGCCTCTGCTGGCCCTGCTCAGGTCCCACCAGGGACTCTCCTTACCTTCCCTCCAGGGCAGCCCCATCACTTTGGGAACCCCACTCCATTCAGGAAGCAGGCAGGGGTGCTCTGACTCACACTTGGGAGTGCCAAAACCTCACTTCTGGAATATAGTACAGGGTTACAAATGCTCATCCCTCGGAAACATGCAAGACAAATCCATTTTCACATAAACTACAGAAAAATAAAGCTCCTCCCTCGCCCCCACAAATCCCAGAATCTAACTTGGATGGGGACGCACAACCAGGAGGTGATGTATCATCACCTCATTATCAATGGCCAATGCAGATTAAAGTTTGGCTGCCAAAACAAATGACCTCTGCTCCACAGTTTCAGTTCTACAACCAGAAAGAGCCTGGCTTTCTTCTGACTTTTTCCAGTAGGTCAGAGTTTGACCCAAGACACTTTCTATTCCTCTAAAGCTCTGCTAACACCCTAGCCTCAGAACAAGCTCATGACACCACCACAGAAGGAGAACAGGACTCTTTCTGCATTACTTCAGTCACCTGCTTCTATCTGGAGCTCCTGCAAACCTAAAATCTGCCCTGCTCAATGTTTATCCCCTCCTTGATCACTTATTTCATCACTTTCTTCGGGGAGATCTGCTGTAAATCCAGATCCTGAGTTGTAGCAGCGGAAGGAAGAGGAGTGAGTTTCTCCCAGCAGCCATCCTGTGACCTGTATCTCCCTGCTAAACACAATCCAGTAATTACCCATTAACGTTTCTCAGCAAGAGCCCAGTCCACACATCTCAGAGGACTTTCCAAAGCACAGCTCTTACTAATATTCTTCTAATTGATTAAAAGTGACCATGGTTTTGATTACAGGATGTATCATTATGGAACATCTTATTCCTGAAAGAAGTCAATCAGCAGAAGGTGATGTGGTGGGGAAGTGAAATGAGAGTCACCCCTCAAAGCCTCACTGGAAATAACCCGACAGCAGCACAGTGTTCATGCCCAAGTACCAGCAGAGTCATGTTATTTTTTATTTTATTAAAAACTAGAGGGTGGGAAGGTGCCAAGCCTGCAAAAAGCACCACGATGGTTCCTCAGACACCTCTCCTGTCTGCAGGCTCAGAGCACATCCCTGTGGGAACAGCGCAAGGGATCCCCCACCACCTGAAAATCGGGCAACAACTGGAGGACTCGTTCCCTTTCCCTCCATCTCAACTACTTACACCACAGCTGGACATTCTGACAAACATCACTGACTGACTTAAATGCAGTCAAAATTAACATAGGATTATGATTACTGTACAATACCTGATGACCAGTGAAATTTTCAGGCATTTCCTGGGCAGTTGGGGTCAGATGATGCAGTTTGTTATTCAGACTGTGAGATCCCTGTGTAATTTCTATATCATTTCTCCAATAATTTCAACTTACATTTAAAATACGATTTCCTTCTATCCAAAGAACTAGGTAACAAGCTATCTATCCCTCACTCTCAGACTTCAATTCACTTTACAGGCACATTACTCAACCAACTCGCCCCAGGATTCCCCAAGTGTCACTGCTAACTCCTCCCAAAAATCCAAGCAACACCAAGATGTAAAGAAAACTGCGCCTGAGCTCCACGGGAGATGATCCCAAGGAACATGTGATCGTTGTAATGAGGTGCTGTTCCTTTTAAGATGGAAAGAAACTTCCTTCCTGAATATTAAACCAGGCTTTAAGTTTAGCCAACCTCCTACTTCTGCTCTAATGAACTGGAGGCAAGACAACAGAGAGACGCTCAAATGTCTCATTACAGCGCTCCCGTTCCAGCCCGGCTTCCACGCTGCAAGGAGCAACCGAGCTCGTGTTGTACCACAGGAGCGGGACCGGGCCAAGAGCAAGCCATAAAAAAGGCAGGAGGAGGAAGGGCTCGGATGGAGGAGCAGAATTACGCTCAGTGTCATCACTGCTTAAGTGATCTCACTCCAAGGAGTACGAGAGCAGCTGTTCCACAGCACCAGTGAGTCCCAAAATATTTGCTCCAAACAGCGCTGAGAACCTGAAAGGGCTCCAGGTGCCCCGTAAATACATTCAGACAATGCAACCTGTGGCAGACCTCAGTCACCCAGCTAATTCCCTGCAACCCCTACTTCCTCTAAAACAAGCCCTGCTGATCTCATGGACAGATGCCTTTTGCTCCTGAACACGAGGGAGGTTTTCCAAAACTCGGGGTCTGAAGGAAGAGCCAACACAAGGGCTCACTGCAGTTGACTTTCTAGAATAAAGGTAGTTTTATCAATTCATTAAAAGCCTTTTCTGCACGGAAATCTGAGGGTGCTGGTGCACGCTCCGGAGTTGATAAGACACCTCCAGCACAGCCTCCTGCGCTCCTTTCTAAGAACACTTTCCCGAGAAATCATCATCTGTAAAATGCAGCAGCACAGGTTTCTACCCACTTGTGTGCCTGAAAGCTCCATCTGTATTTGAATATCTCCTCACTTTGCAAATTCGTCTCATTTTACACCAGAATAAACAGTGGCTGAACAGACTCAACTGGACAGGCAAACTCCCACGACCCCTTCCCACGCGGGCACCGGCATTCCCGGGGAGCCTCCCGGGTTCAGCTCGGGGCTCTGAACGACCCCAGGTCTCCACAGCCCCACCTCTCCTACCACACACAGCACCGCGAGGGAGCAGGACACGGCCACGCTCAGCCTTGGAGAGCTGCAGCTCCCGGAGGTGCCTCATCCCAGAGCCCCATCTTATCCAGAGCTTCCACGGGAGCTGCGTGTCGGGGCCTGCAGCTGCTCCAAGCCACGTCTCAGCATTACACAGCCTCTCCCCTGCCCCTGCAGAGTGACTGAGTTTATTCAAAAGTGTGCATTATGGAAGATCAAAATCACCCAAGAAGTCTGAGGTTGGGGATGAATCTGCGGAAGACAGGCAATCCCAGTTGATGCCAACGCAAGCCCCTGTGCTCCATCACGCTCTCGCCTCCCACACCTCGGATTTGGGCTCGTGGCTCCACAGTGGACATCACCCCTGCCTCGGGACAGGGTGACGTGGGTCAGGCAGCTCTGAGAGCCCCAAGGCACAGCCCTATCCCAGCCAGGAGCTCGGGATAAGCATCGCTGATTACTCCGAGAGTCCCTCAAACACGCCTCGGGTACAGCAGCTGTCACCGCACAGCGCGCGGCCCCGGCACCAGCCCCGGCGTCACCTCATCCGGAGGCAACTCAGTAAATCCCAAACCCGCTCCCATCCCTCCTGACCCCGCTGTGTTTTGTATCCAACACCAAACAAGGTAGCAAAGCTTTGTTTTCCTAATAGGAAACAGAAAAGTTACTTTATTTCCCTTGTCATTGCAACAGCTGATAAATTTGGGTGCTATTTTTACGGATTTTATTGAGCCTTCTCTTATTTTAGCCTTAAAATTCAACCTTCAAGCCTCCACTTCGGTTCCATGGAACCAAAAATATTTAAAATTGCAGTAATGACAAGTTACCATCTGCATTTACTGAGGATGGGCTCGGTAACTTTACAGCAAAGCCACAACCAATCTCCAGTATTTACAGCCAGGCGAGCTATTTGCATCCAGCAAGGCAGGGCTGTCGTGCCTGCCTTGGGAAGAGGAGGCTGGGGGAGATAGAAACTCTACGTGGGCAAGAAACTTGGAGCTGCAGCCAAGGCAGCTCCAGACAGCAGGGAAGACACTCCTGGAGCCTTCACCAAGCCAAGGCTGCCGTGATTCAGGTTCACTACAGACATCCTGAGTGACACAGGGTCCTTGTTACTTAAAAATACTAATTATTTTTTCTGGAAAGCCCACCAGGCCTTGCTCACAGCGACTTTTGAAGCCTGGGTCTGTTGCCCCACGCTCACGTCTGTCCTTGGGCTTTTATTTCATCTCCATCCAGAAAAATCCAGATTTCTTTCCAGGCGGAATGAACAACGTGGGGAGTTGCTCAGCGAGTTACGAGGAGCGTGTGCTGGCAGCTGGGGAGGAGATACAAGAAGTCCCAGCTGTGCCAATGCCATGGGGGGAGGAGGAACAGCCAACGCTGCAAAGCCTTCACTGGTTCCAGGAACAGGTATAACAAGAAACTGTAAGACAACTCACAGGAGGAAAGGAAGATGAGACACGACTGCACCTTGACAGCAGTGACAACTCGGAACAGTTTATTGCCGCTTCCAGAGCGATCAGATGTAAAGCTCACCTTAATTCCTGCTCCCCATCCCGCGGGAGCAGCGCTGTGCCCTTGGCACACTGCACTTCCAGCACGCTCCACATTCATCACCAAAGCCTGCAAATCCACGCTCTGAGGCTCAGCAGCAAATCACACCTGGCTCTCCTGGTACAACACCCCGGCTGAGTTATTCACCTGAGCGTGGGGCGGCAGATTTAGCACCGCGCTGAGGAGGAGAAGGCAGGGAAGGGTTAAGGGCCAGAAGGCAGCTGAAAACCAAGGAGCACTCGATTGCTCTGGGATGTTTCATACAACACTAATCACTTCATCTGATTTTAATTCCTGACACCAAATCAGCATATAGCTTTTCAAAGGAAATCTTGTCCCAGATTGCAAGGTAATCAATCACAATTAACGTGGAAAGCAGCTTTTGCAACGCCATCACGGCCTGTGAACCGAGCAGGAAGGACAGGGAAGGGGCTCAGAAACACCTTCCAAGTACAGGCAGACAGGATAATTTGGGATAGGACAGTTCTGTCAGTGTGTCCTGCACATCCAAGAGCAGACAGCAGCCAGTCAGGCTTTTTGCTTCTCCTCCAGAGCACGAGCTGAGTAAGAGTGGGTTTTATGCCAACACACTCACTCCCCCCTGAAAGTCCCTTCCCCACCAATGAGCCCTGTTCCAGGGGAGCCACATTCTCCCCACAGGCTGCTGGAAACCACACTTCCATCAAGACGACTTTTCCTTAAACCAGAGAAAACTGTCAAGAGGATGGTGCTAGACTCTGTTCAGTGGTGCCAGGGACAAGACAACGGGCAGTGGCCATCAAATAAAACACAAGTTGCACCTCAACATGAGGAAGAACTTCTTCCCCTGAGGGTGGCAGAGCCCTGGCACAGCTGCCCAGGGAGCACTGGAGTCTCCCTCTGTGGGGACATCCCAAACCCACCTGGAGGTGTCCCTGTGTCCCCTGCTCTGGGTAACCCTGCCTGGGCAGGGGTTGGGCTGGGACATCTCCAGAGGTCCCTTCCAAGCTGTGATCCTGTGAAAACCGTTCTAGGTGGAACCCCATGCCCAGAGAGAAATTCTGACCCAGCAGTGAGGGCATTAACCTGGATTCTGAGCTATAGTTTTGAGCACCTCTATGCCACTTGCAGGGTGCAGAGCCAGGGAAAGGCTTCCAAAACATGGAAAACTCCTTGTTCAAGCCTCCCTGGTCTGCCACAATAACCTGAAAGACTTTGAAGTACTTTGATACCTAAATGCCTCCTATCAAAACACTGTCCAATTATCCACATATAATTAAAAAAAAAAAAAATTAATGTTCAACTCGGCCATAAGCAGCAGCTGCCCCAAGGGATCCAAAGCACTGCAGTCCCCACAAGTGCCCTACAGAACAGTAAATAAATGAGTTTGGGGTTTTTTGTAACAAAAAAATAAAAACCCCCACCCACGCAGTCCGAGAGGCAGGACTGCAGGACTCCTCAGAACACTGAGGCAACACGTGCAGCCACAGCACATAAAAAAGGCAGCTCTGGAACACGTGATCGCACTCAGTAACCTGGCCTTGAATGGGAAGTCTTTTCCTTGATTAGCCATGCAAGCCCCAAAGAGTCAAAGATAATTTACAGAAAAAAGAAAATCAAGTTTTAACTAATTCCAGCACTTCCACCGTTTCAATGGATCTCCTGCACAGAGGTAAGAACTTTTGTTCTAAGCCTTCCACAAGGAGCAGGGCTGAGGCAAGACCACCTCTAACCTGGCACTGGTTTAATTATTTACACAGAGTTAATGAATACCAGACTCTCCTCCTAAACTCGCGCAGGGTGCATAGTCCTACACTCATTTGGACTTTAAATCCATCATCGGACTGTTATGAAGTACAAAACTCCAAACAAGCCTCCAGGAAGGATCCCACAGAGAGCAGAGTGAGCCCGGGACCCTGGCAGAGTTCAGGTGGCAAAGCAGGACAGTCCAACCCCTCCAACACAACTCCCACCCAGCACAGTAACCTGCAAGCACAGGGAGACATTTTGCAACATAACCAGGGATTTTATCTCAAGGAAACAGGGGACAGGCACAAAGCCATGCATTCAAGAGCGGGTTACTGCGCACTTTTGCCTCTGCTCTCCACACCTGCAGAGATGAGGACAAGAGCTACTCAATTAACATGATTTGAGTTGGAATATTTCCCTAATGTCCGATGCTACGGGCAGCGAGGCGCTGAGACACGAAGGCAGCTCCACCGTGTTCGCGCTGCCTGTGCCCAGGTGGAGCTGACCCTGCCCTGGAGCAGGACACGGGGCCTTGGTGACCTTCCCAATTCACCTCCAGATCTCTGTTCACCAAGGAAAACATCACCACCAAACAGACAGCGCAGGCAAGGAGCCGACAGCGAGCTCCGTCAGGCAGCACAGCCCACACTGCACATTCTCCTCACCAAAACGATCAAATTCGGCGCCGAAACCCAAACCGGAATGGCCATTTCCAGAGCAGCTCCCTCCCTCTCCTGCGCCTCGTGCCCCGGGCAGGGGGAGCAGGCACAAAGCCCCGGCTGCCCCCGGGTCCTGCCCCAGCGGAGCCGCTCCCGGAGCCCCCGGCCCGCCCGAGGTGCAGCTGCAGCCGTGGCCCGGGCCCAGGTTTGCAAACATTCCTGCTGCTTGTTCGCAGGCAGGGTGCCAGGACCTGCTGACNCTATGCCACTTGCAGGGTGCAGAGCCAGGGAAAGGCTTCCAAAACATGGAAAACTCCTTGTTCAAGCCTCCCTGGTCTGCCACAATAACCTGAAAGACTTTGAAGTACTTTGATACCTAAATGCCTCCTATCAAAACACTGTCCAATTATCCACATATAATTAAAAAAAAAAAAAATTAATGTTCAACTCGGCCATAAGCAGCAGCTGCCCCAAGGGATCCAAAGCACTGCAGTCCCCACAAGTGCCCTACAGAACAGTAAATAAATGAGTTTGGGGTTTTTTGTAACAAAAAAATAAAAACCCCCACCCACGCAGTCCGAGAGGCAGGACTGCAGGACTCCTCAGAACACTGAGGCAACACGTGCAGCCACAGCACATAAAAAAGGCAGCTCTGGAACACGTGATCGCACTCAGTAACCTGGCCTTGAATGGGAAGTCTTTTCCTTGATTAGCCATGCAAGCCCCAAAGAGTCAAAGATAATTTACAGAAAAAAGAAAATCAAGTTTTAACTAATTCCAGCACTTCCACCGTTTCAATGGATCTCCTGCACAGAGGTAAGAACTTTTGTTCTAAGCCTTCCACAAGGAGCAGGGCTGAGGCAAGACCACCTCTAACCTGGCACTGGTTTAATTATTTACACAGAGTTAATGAATACCAGACTCTCCTCCTAAACTCGCACAGGGTGCATAGTCCTACACTCATTTGGACTTTAAATCCATCATCGGACTGTTATGAAGTACAAAACTCCAAACAAGCCTCCAGGAAGGATCCCACAGAGAGCAGAGTGAGCCCGGGACCCTGGCAGAGTTCAGGTGGCAAAGCAGGACAGTCCAACCCCTCCAACACAACTCCCACCCAGCACAGTAACCTGCAAGCACAGGGAGACATTTTGCAACATAACCAGGGATTTTATCTCAAGGAAACAGGGGACAGGCACAAAGCCATGCATTCAAGAGCGGGTTACTGCGCACTTTTGCCTCTGCTCTCCACACCTGCAGAGATGAGGACAAGAGCTACTCAATTAACATGATTTGAGTTGGAATATTTCCCTAATGTCCGATGCTACGGGCAGCGAGGCGCTGAGACACGAAGGCAGCTCCACCGTGTTCGCGCTGCCTGTGCCCAGGTGGAGCTGACCCTGCCCTGGAGCAGGACACGGGGCCTTGGTGACCTTCCCAATTCACCTCCAGATCTCTGTTCACCAAGGAAAACATCACCACCAAACAGACAGCGCAGGCAAGGAGCCGACAGCGAGCTCCGTCAGGCAGCACAGCCCACACTGCACATTCTCCTCACCAAAACGATCAAATTCGGCGCCGAAACCCAAACCGGAATGGCCATTTCCAGAGCAGCTCCCTCCCTCTCCTGCGCCTCGTGCCCCGGGCAGGGGGAGCAGGCACAAAGCCCCGGCTGCCCCCGGGTCCTGCCCCAGCGGAGCCGCTCCCGGAGCCCCCGGCCCGCCCGAGGTGCAGCTGCAGCCGTGGCCCGGGCCCAGGTTTGCAAACATTCCTGCTGCTTGTTCGCAGGCAGGGTGCCAGGACCTGCTGACATCAGAAGGGAAATGGTAATTTTCAGGGTTTCTCTTAGTCAAACCTGAATGAAATTTCACAAGCGAGTAGAGGGGGGGAAAGTACTTCTTTGACCCATTCATTCTCCCCGGGGGGGAAACTCCAGAACCCTCCCAACTTCAAGAATTTCTCTTTGAGAAAAGAATCACAGAATCTCTCAGGGTGGAAAGTCACAAGTGGCAGAAGGTCGGGGCCACCTTTGGCCTCAGCCACGGAAACGCTGCCTCCTCCCAGCCACATCCAGGATGTCCCCATCGCATCCCACCAAAACAAAGCCACCTGTGGTCCCCTCTGGCTCCCCACACGTGGCCAAGCACCCACGAAGCCAGGACGAGCACCAGGCTCTGCTCCACCAGCTGCACCAGGGTTCCCAACATCTAACCCGCATCATCTAACCTGGAGCTTCTTGGACCAATTTAGGCTTAATGCTAATTATCGAGGAGAGAAAGGAAGTTACTCAAGTTAAAAAAAACAAAAAAAAAAAAGGAGAAAAAGAAAGAAAGTTAATAGCAATTGAATTTGTCCTTGAAAGAGTTTCAATTACCAGAGCTGGCTTCAGGAAATAATGACATGCTGGTTATCACATGAAATGCCAATAACTGTAATGGAGCAGCAGTTTTTTTGGAGTTATTTACACAAACTGATTTTTCATGGGAATTTCATAGGAATTAAGACGTACACACTATCTCTACTCTCTCACCCTCTCATAAAGATATTTCTTTACCATACTAACTGAATTAACCGATCCCCTTATTTGATCCTACACACTTTTGTCCCTTTTTTCTCCCAGAAAAAAAAAAAAAACCAAACATGATAAGAAACTAGATTCCAGCTACATTTTACTCGGAACATCTTAAGCAAAAAAAAAAATATTTGCTGAGAAATTCTGAAGCAGCTTTTATTAAGTTTACCTGTCATTATGCAGCATCCTTTACGTTTCACTACAGAGAACTCATGCCCACGTTGTGTAAATACTCACTGAGCTGTCATTTAAAACTCAGAAACACTCCAGAAAGACACTGTGGCAAACCTGGAAATGCTCCAGCTGCAGGACTGAGCTGCTGAGTTCCAACACTGGGAGTGCAGGTGCAGGGAAGAGCCAGGAATGGGAACCACTCCCTCACCCATGTGTTAATCCATGATCAGGACATGCAACTGGTAAAATACGAACAGGAGCTCAGTCCTGGGAGAAGCAGCTCCTCCTGCTCCAGCTCTGGGTGCTGCTTTCAGCACAGAGCTCCATTAAAAGGGTCTCAATCCTCTCGGCTGAAGCCGGGGAGGGAAGCTGGTGTCACACACAGGAGGAGCCTCAGAGGATCCATATTCCACAGCCCACCCTTCCCAGCCCTGGTGCCTCAGCTCTTCCCAAAGTTCCCACAGCAGCATCTCAGCTGCTGAGGAACAGCCGCTGTGGGAATTCAGACCCCACGTTCGGCCCGTGCTGAACAGGGAGAAACAAGAGGCTGCCTGAAACGCAGCTCCTGCAGAGCCTCGGCCCCAAAGAGCCACAAGCAGCACCTCTAGACAGCAGGGAGGATGTTGAATTTGGGACTGGAGCTTTCCCGGACACGACCGATGGGCACAGCGTGGTCCTCCCGAGCCCTCCAAAAGGACACACGTGGTTTATCTCCAGGTGAGGAACCCCCCGGCTTTTCCAGCGAAACCAAAAGGCAGCAGCTGCCCTAGTGCCACCCGGGAGCTGGCGGGCAGGAGGGACCCGGGCAGAGCCCAAGCAGTCTGTTCCCATGTGCCAAAAACCAGCTTTTTTCTTCCCATCCCACCTGTCACTCACTTCCAGCTGGAGATTTATGGCTCTGGCTAACAGACATCCAGTCCAGTTTTCCCACTGCCCGTGCATAAATTAAAGACTGAACTTTTCACAGTCAGCACGCAACAACAAAAAAAAAACTTTCATAGGACTTCTCAGAAACATTTTTTTTTCCAGCAGGAAGGTATCCTTCCTTTCTCTCCCACCAGAACAAAAGGGGAAATATTGTTTTCCACCCTTCCTGATGGTTTAACAACCATTCCAGAGGAAAAAAGCAAGAGGCTAAATATTGACAAGCTTATCATTTCCATACCCCCAACCATGCTGGCTGCCTTTGGTTTCTGTTTTGCTGCTGCTGCTGCTCCTTGAGAGTTTCCAGCATTCCTGGCAGGAATTGGGCAATGGCATTGCTGGTGAGCTTCTCCCCGGAGCAATCCATCACACAGGAGTTGCAATTCAAAGAAGAAATCAGACTCACAAGCCCAAGAATTTTAAATACACAGAGTAAGAACTGGAAAGGGCATTTTCTCCTCTAATATTTTAATTATCCAGAGCATAGATGTAGAGGGTAAAAGCTGGATTTCCAATCGGTGGCATTGCTTTGAAAAGAGCGAGGGAGAAAAGTGGTGGAAAAGTTGTGTATGAGGTAACAGATAAAACCAACAGCTGCACTATTAAGCCTAATTTTAGACATTATTTTCTCTCTGAAGGAAAGCTGCTGGGATTTTTAATACAGCCCTCATGGAACGTGTGATACGTTTATAACACAGTGATCACTGACCAGAGTTCTCAAATGAGACAACAGAAAAGACCCAAAGCATTACGAACACAGCAAGCTCACGAGAGCAGTCAGGCACAGCTTTGGAAGAGAACATTTGACTGTCCTGCCGCCCCCACCCCAGTTTCTAATATCATTTAAGGACAGGGAAGAAGTTCTGCCTGCTTGTTGAGGGAAAACAGGAAGTTTCCCTGTTTTCAGAAACAGGAAACAGAAGTTGTAGCAGGTAAAAGGAATAAAACTGTACAGCTTCAGGAAACCACTAAGTATTCCAGGGCCCCCAAAAAGGCCTGAAAATCAAACATAAAACTTTTCAGAAACCAAATTTCTGTCTTGCAACCAACAAATGACTACAAGAGAGACACCACAGGGAGAAACCCTCCCCTAGCCCAGATAATAAACAAGGACTCACAGGGCAACTCAATTAAACTTCATAAAAAGCAGCAGGAAAGCCTTGCTAACCCCACTTCACCACAACGCTCAAGTGGTTTGTCCCAGGTTTCCCAGTAAACTGGTGGTGATAAGGGCAGGGAAAAATAGATGCTCCAGTTGAGAGTGAGGATCGAGTTTTACTGTCCTGTATCCCACCCACATCCTGCCTGGAAACCCTGGACACCTCCAAACTGGGCATCAGGGAGATGGTACTGCAGGAAACAAGTGATTTTAAGAGAATCAGGCAACTCCTGGCTTACTTCAGACTGTTTAAAAAAGATAAAGCAGCAAAACCTCCAGTGTCCACACCAGAATTAACAAGATTTTACCAAGAAAATCAAAGTAGCACAATTTTCCTGCTTTTTCTAAAACAGCCAAGCCCTAAAATCGCTCATTCAGAGAAAGAAAAGGAGATGCACCACTCTCCTTTTTGTTGGAAAGCTCCAGTGCACAACACACAACTCGAGGGCTCCTGACATTACAATGCAAAGCAAGGAAAAACCATGAGCCAAGAGGAGCCAGGTCCCAATTTCCCATTCCAAGACATCGCAGCTCACTGGCAGCACAGTGCCTTTTGGTGCCAATTTAGTTTAAAAACCATATTTCCAACAACGTTTTTCATGCCTCACTCGCTACTAAAGTCGGAATCAAAGTCAACAAAAAATAGCTATTGTATGGCAACAGGCCCAAAAGCTTTTTTTTTTAATTAACATATGATTTTTAAACTGCTTTCACTGAACTTATAACAGAGGCCTTGAGATGCCAGGGCACCTATGGGGAGGTTATCCAAGATGTCAATGTTTAATGTGATCCAAAAAGCTCTCCCATTACAGGAGACACTTTGTTGTAGCCAAAGCCTGAGAAAGGCCCATCTATTAAAGGCAGGGAAGTCCTTTCTCTCAAGCAGTTTCCTTTAAATCCCAAGACCCTGGGAAAACTGGTGGATTACTAAGAGCTGCTACATGCTCTGAGGGGAAGCAGGCGGAAACAAATCCATGGGAGAGCTGGAAAAACTGAAATCCAGGATCCCTGCCCTGGCTTCTTACAAGTCATTCCCACAGCAAACCATGGACTTCTCGTCCCACACACCACAAGTCAGCCATCCTCATCTCCTGATCCTGCTCTGTGCTCCCAGGCTAGAAAGATCACCTGGAAAAAACCACCAAGTCCCCAAAACCACGGAGCATCCTTGGCTTGCCCAGGCTCCCACTGAGCACCTTGTCCGTGGTGAGGTGTCTGTCAGGGTCACACGCAGGAGCCAGCCTGTGTCCCTCTGTGCCGTGACTGCACGCTCCCCTCACTGCAGGGAGCATGCATGCCACCCAAACAACTTTCACGCCACAAATTACTCGGCCTTTCTCGACGAGCAAAGTGACGAAACCCTCGTGATGGCATCACTCAGAGTTCCTAAAGAGCACCAGGGATTAAAGGCACCGTCCTGCCTCCCATCCCCAAACTCGGGCCCGTGACCCCCAGGATTCCCAAGTGTGCTCTTCCCGCGTCCTCCTCTCCCGGCCCGCACCAGGAGATGTTCCCTGGGAGGTTTCTGTCAGGTGAGTCGCCCTCTGCTCTGCTCTGCTCTCCCAGAGTTTCTCAGGAGTTGGGTGGGAAGTGCCCGCTCTGCTCATCGCTGTGCAAGACAAAGAGAAGACACAAAGCTTTAAATTCTCCTAATCCAGGGAATTTAGGAGTACACAGCACAGGAGGCTGTAATTCAGGGCTGGAGTATTATTATTAATCAACCTTTCCTTGTGGGCAGCACAGATGACACGTGGAGGCTTTTTTCACCAGATACCTCTGCTCTTTTCTTTTTACGGCAGAAAAAGGGAATTGTCAGTTTAAGTCCAATAATCCTTGGCACAAAAAGGACTGGGGGGGAAAGTCACTTGGGTTTTGAGACGAGGGAATTGCTGGTTTACCTTTAACATTCAATATTTGTCCTTCCTCAAGTCCAACTAATTCTCTGAACAACTATTCATTAATAATTCCAGTTTATGGGACTATTTACTCAGGTATTCTTAATTCACTGTGTCAGCAGCTCGTGGAATTAAGTGAAATTCATTTTCCAAGACAAAATAAGCTTCTTTTACAAATTTGTACCAGAGCACTGACAGAAGCGAACTGCAGGGAAGTACCTGAGAAGTTCAACCTGACTCCATCTGTTAGTACCCATTTAATCTAAATTGAGATTTCTCAGGATATACAAAGTAAGCACTTTGTACTTGCATCCATGGAACACAGGACGATATTCCCAAGTAGCTGAAACCTTCCCTCAGGATGCTCCAACACTCACTACCAGTCACCACTGGATGTTGGACAGCCCCAGAATTCCAACCTGACAGAAAAGCCAACCCAGTCACTCAAGGTGATGCCACAAAGGGTGCCTTCGGTAATCAGGGCAGTTTTCAGCCCAGTGCAGGAGAAGTCCTGAGCAAGAAGGGAAGCTCTGGAGGCTGCAGGTCACCCTACGTGGTATCAAATGTCTCCGACCCCAGCCTGAAGTTGGAGCAAAGTACACAGACCGAAAAGGGAAGTTTAGTCCTGCACAAGGCCACCACAGGCCTTGGAGATGCAACTCTGAGCACAGAGAGGAACCTGGTCTTAATCAAGGCTTTCAGATAAAGATACCAGCACCTCTTTCCGCTGTATCCAAAATGTCTGATGCTGTACTGCCTTCTCCTCTGCACGTTTCCTGGCCGTTCCTATTCCAGCAAAGAGGGAATTCTACACATACAACGATAACGATATTCCTTAGGCTTGCTTTTCCTAGTTCCACTCCTCAGAAGAGTGAAGAGTTGTGACACTGCTGAGCCTGACCACAACCAGCACCTGAACGTCTCTAGGAAGCGCCTGTGTTTATGGAGGGGAAGGAGACATCAATTCTCACTCAGAATAAGTCAAAACGTGCCCTAAGGCACACAGCTGGAGGCTCCTGTCCTGTATCACAGCTCTGTTAAATGTAAATTGGTAATTCCTGGTAACTGACCAATTTCCGCATTTTGGCCACAAGTTTGGTTCTGATTGTTTGGGGTTTTTTTCCTTCTTGAGGCTGTAACACACCCCAGAACCCCCCACATGCTCCCATCCAATAAAGGGCCCAAACAGCCCCAGTTTTGAAAAGGGCCAAAACCAGGCAGGAACAAACGCATCCTCAGATCCATCAAAGAAATCATTTATACCAAGGGGAAAGTCGCATAACCAAAATAAACAGCAAGCCCATTGTGCGGAGCAGCCCTGCCACCGTTCCGACAACACAGACTCTATTCCAGGCTGAACCCAACATCACAAGGAAAATAAACCCAAGGTACAAACAAAGTGCCCTGGCCTCCCGTTCAGTCCGGGGCACGGGCCAGAGGGATGCGGGGCTCAAGGTCACGCCGGGGGGATGCGGAGAGGGGCGCGGGGCTGCCCCGTCCCGGGGCTGGCGGAGGAGGCGAGTGTGGAAGTTTATGAGCTCATCAGGATGGTTGTACCATTACATCAGAGGCAATTATAAATGGCCAAGAGCAGGGGATGGGGAGCCAATCAGATCACAGATGGGATGTCAACCTAAGACCAACTGTCTCCTGGCTTTGACAGAAGGATTTTACCTCCATAATTCAAATCCCAAACCCAAGCGATCCGCACTCGCTGCTCCCATCGCCCAGCTCCCCGCCAGCGCTCCCGCCC
>WEIT01026147.1:24549-35025 GCA_013389985.1 Dryoscopus gambensis | reverse complement strand
CTTCACACTGCCTGGGGGGCTTGGGTGATCCCCGGGGAGCAAGAGGCGCTGTGGCTTCTCCATGCCTGCACCAGACCTTCGGGGATGCAGCATTTGCCTTTCCCCGCCCCTCAGGGATGTTCCCTTGTCCCCGTCACCCTCCAGAGGTGACTGAGAGGGACTCACAAGCGCTCAGCAGCCCCTCAGCTGGCTGCCATGGGTGTCACCCCAGTGCTTGAAATGCCTCAGGAGAGCCCCACCTTAGTTCTCTTCTGTTTTGGGCAATTTTCTTCCTTGTGCTTTGTGTCCAGATGCTCATCACGTGTCACTGCTCTCCCAAGCCAGCCTGTCCTCTGGGCAGCCCCCTGGAGTTTGCTGATGCCTCTGCTTGTCCAGTTAAATTGTATCCCCACCTGAGATTTCAGGAAGAGGTGATCTGTGCACTGAGCATGGATTCTGACACACAGCCTGCTCCAGTTCCTGTTCAAGGGTGTCTCCAAGAAGCATCATTATTTCTCTTTATTCCTCTCCATAACTGTGTTTCCAGAGGCAGTTTTCTACATAAGGAACATGATGTGAACATTCCTAAGGAATGCCTTTTCACTCTCCCCCACAAAGGCAGATGGGTTGTCCACCTACTGTCATTGCTTACCCAACTCTGTGTCCCATTCACAGAATTTTGTCCATTTTATTGGGTTTGTATTGGGTTTGTATTGGGTTTGTGGGGCAAGGTTTCAGTAGTGGGGAGATTACAGGGGCAGCCTCTGTGAGAAGCTGACAGAAGCTTCCCCCGTGTCCAAGAGAGCCAAAGCCAGCTGGCTCCAGGATGGACCTGCAGCTGGCCAAGGCAGGGTCCACCAGTGACGGCAGTAACACCTCAGGGATAATGTATTTAAGGAGGAAAGAAAAGTTCTCGTGTAGAGGTAATTGCAGCCAGAGAGGAGTGAGGGTATGCGAGAGCAGCAGCCCTGGAGCCTCTCAGGGCGGTGCAGAAGGAAGCGCTCCAGGCGCTGGAGCAGGGGCTCCCCCACAGCCCGTGGGTGCCCAGGGCTAGCAGAGACCCACCCAGAGCCTGTGGAAATGCACANGAGCCAAAGCCAGCTGGCTCCAGGGTGGACCTGCCGTTGGCCAAGGCAGAGTCCACCAGTGACGGCAGTAACGCCTCAGGGATGATGTATTTAAGGAGGAAAGAAAAGTTCTCGTGTAGAGGTAATTGCAGCCAGAGAGGAGGGAGGGTATGCGAGAGCAGCAGCCCTGGAGCCTCTCAGGGCGGTGCAGAAGGAAGCGCTCCAGGCGCTGGAGCAGGGGCTCCCCCACAGCCCGTGGGTGCCCAGGGCTAGCAGAGACCCACCCAGAGCCTGTGGAAATGCACACGGCAGCAGAGACCCCCCTGCAGACCCTGGGGGAGCCCACACTGGAGCGGCTGGAGGCCCAAAGGAGTCTGTGAGCCCATGGGAAGCCCGCGCTGGAGCAGGGTCCTGGCAGGGACCTTTGGACCCATGGAGAGAGGAGCCCATGCCGGAGCAGGTTTGTTGGCAGGACCTGTGACCCTGTGGGGGATCCAGGCTGGAGCAGCCTGTTCCTGAGGGACTGTCCCCATGAAGGGACACACAGTGGAGCAGTTTGTGAAGAGCCACAGCCCGTGGGAAGGACTCACGCTGGGGAAGCCCGCAGAGGACTGCCCCTCCCGCACTGGAGCAGGGCAGTGCTCCTCTGCCTAAGCAGCAGCAGAAACCATGTGGTGAACTGACTGTAACCCCCATTCCTGTCTCACTGCACCCCTGGAGGGGAAGAGGTGGAGAATTAGGAATAAAGTTAAGCCTGGGAAGGAGGGAGGGGTGAGGGGAAGATGTTTTTAGAATTTGTTTTACTTCTTGTTACCCTACTCTGATTTGATTGGCAATAAATTAAACTGATTTTCTCAAATCAAGTCTGCTTTGCCCATGGCAGTAGTTGGTGAGCTTTCTCTGTCCTTATCCTGAGCCATGAGCTTTTCTTATATTTTCTCTTCCCTGTCCAAGTGAGGGGGGAGATGATGGAGCAGCTTTGGTGGGCACCTGGTGTGCAGCCATGGTCAATCCATCATACATATAATGCCAATTACCTTCCTCTTGGCTTATGTTAAACCCCATGGAAAATCCTCACAGCGTTTTGGGGACCTAAGGAGCAATGTGTCCATTTGCACAGAATCATTCACGTGCCAGCATCAGTGGAGGGTGGGGTTATTGAGCCACAGGAACCATTTTCCTTGTCCAAGTACTTCCTCCTTTTTTTCTGGGGGAGTTGCAAAATTCAAGGCCCTTACTGAACATGGGGGCAAAAATCAGATTTAAATCTAAGATTAAAACTCCCCAGTCCAAAGGGTCCTTCACTGATGGTGACACTGGGAAACGCAGCAGTTTTACTGCTGGAGTTTGAATTCTCCCGATCGGTTGGACAAGCTGTAAAGGAACAACATGTTATAGGATGGATCACCATGAAGTAACAACATATTGTATAAGCACTTCACCTGCAAAATTAATTTATGTAAACAGAATAAAAAATTAAAGAACATAATTCTATGTTTTCAGCCAGCTGGAGCTTCAGGTTTCCAGTTTGGTGTGAATTCCATGTATCTTGTCCAGACTCAGGGACCCTTTTCACATATGTGGTGGATCCAAAAGTCAATTCCTGTCCTTTTCACTGCAGTGTATACTCTTAACACCGCTGGGAAAGTACCTTCCCACCTTTCTTGTAGAGTCTCATCCTTTCGTGTCCAAACATTCACCACTCCTCCAGATGGAAAAGACTGTCCAGGGGTACCCAAGGGAAGGGTGGGGCGTCTGATTCCAAAAGCCATGAGTGAGGATAAAGGCTGTGAAAGAGAAATTAAATATTGCTTTGGCTCTGCTTGTCCCCTTGCGCACATCTGATCTCCATGTGTGGTTACAGGGTTATGCAGGAACGCTTCCAGCGTGGTGTGTCCAGACTGCTCATTCCTGCTCTGACCTGGGGACTGACACAAATTCTTGTAAGAGCCAAAGATGATGCTCCACTCGAGCTTCTCGCTGTAACTTGGATATTTGCCTCTTTATTGTCTGATTCATCCTTTCTGTCTCCCCGATGGACTGTGGGATCCGTGAGGTGTGAGGTTCCCAAATAATCTGTGAAAATTTGGACATTTCCTGCACCACTTCTGCTATAAAGTAGGATCTGAAGAAAATATCTGAAGAAATTCCTTCTGGGACACCCAATCTGGGTATTAGTTCATTTAACAAACCTGAATCACTTCTCTGCTCTGGCTGGTGCAACAGGGGAAAGCTCTGGTGTCACAGAAAACTGGGAAATAAACTCTGCAGCCAATTTGCTAGGTTAGAAAGGTAACATTACTTTATTAGGAGTGCTGGATGCATGGGAAACCCTCCTCAAAGCATGCATGCCCAGTAATCCAACAGACCAGGTTATATTCCTGAAACTAATACCTATTCACCACATTTCCTGAACGCAAGCATGTATGCGAATGTTTCTGAGGACTCGTTTTGGTATGGTTCCAGATCTTCTGATGAATCTTTTCTCCTTGAGAGTATTTTAAATACGTGGTCTGGTCATAATGTACTTCTCTTATCATTCTTTGTTCTGACACACAATTCTTGTTCTCAAAACTAAGACGTTGGCTAGTACATATTAATCACTAATAGAAGTAAATAAGGAAACATTAGCTGGCACAAAACTTATTAGTCACAGACAACTGCCTTTCCTGACAGTCCTGGGTGTGGGCCGTCTGATTGGATGTGTATTGTTCTTTAAACAGTTGTGGCACTTTTTAACAATGCTTTTTATGGTACCAGTTATTTTTATGCTCGAAACTTGAGGCTTCGATGCTTCTGCCATAGACTCTATTCCCCAGTGAGTTCCCTTGTGTTGTTGTTAGGTGTTTGCTGGATGTAATCCGCCATCCTTCAGGGCTATTGCCAGGATCTAACAGATTTGCCACTTTCTCATCTTCAGCCTCCTTGTCCAAATGCCGATATTTCTTGGGTAAGACCAACAGGCTGTCCCCACCAGCAGCCTTCTCAACTGCTTTGTCAGCCAGGCCATATCCAGTATTCACTGGGGTTTCTCTGAATGGATGAGCTTTACAATGCGTTACTGCCACCTTTTGAGGCAGCTGCATGCCCTCTAACAATCTCTGTGTTATGTGCCCATGTTTCCTGGGGGATTCCTGAGAGGTTCACAGCCCTCTCTCTTTCCAAATGGCTCCATGGGCATGGACCACTCCAAAAGCAAATTCTGAGCCAGTCCGTAGAGTTACAGCCTTATCCTGTGAGAGCTCCCAGCACTGGCAGCGCAGTGAGCTCTGCCTCCTGAGCTGATGTGCTGGGGTCAGAGCTTTGGCTTCCATCACCTCACGCTGAGTTAGCGCTGCATTCCCAGCTTTTCAGGTTCCGTCTTTCACACAGCTGCTCCCATCCGTGCAGAGGAGCAATCAGCTTCTTCCAGAGGAGTGTCCTGTAGATCTTCTTGCCTGGAGTACACCTGTTCAATGGTGGATTCTGCATTCCAAGCCCATCCTGTATTTCTAGAGGCCCATGCTAGCGGGGTGACTGCACTGTCTACTTCCTCTGATATTTCTGCTTCAGGTTCAGGATTCTGTAACAGATAGACTGGGGCCTCCAAGGCCTTTTCATCAGGAATGTGAACTGTTTGGTAACATCAGCCAACCAGAAAAGTGATTGATGAATACCAAGAGACGTTTGCATTAATTACATCTGGGTGATTATGTAAAATCCACTTGCCAGTGTTTCTCAGGGGCTATTTCTTGCTTTGTGCTTCCTGTATGTATTTTATTTCCTATTTCTGAATGATTAACACAGCAAATTATAAATTTTAAACTATTCTGTCTGCAAAACTTTGCATCTTGCATCCAAGGAGTTTTTCTAGAAGCAGTGATGCATCTGCTCGTGTGTGTGTGTCTCTTCATGCAGCCTTTTAAGTTGGATTTCCACTGTCTCCAAGAGCTGCTTTCCAGATGTTTCCCACCAGCCTTCTTTATTTTTAGTACAGTTAAGCTGTTCCACTCATTGTTCCTCTCCTTTGGTATAATCTGTTGGAGATGAATCCACACTGGTTTGTGGAATCAAAGCTCTTTCCTCAATGCAGCTTCTTCCACTGCTGGATCTGCTCTTCGATTTCCCTTTACAATATTTGGATTCTTTTTCTGGGTGACTTTGCAATGTCCTGTTGTGATGTTCTTTGGTTGAAGGATTGCTTTCGGAACCTTTAGAATTTCAGCTGCATATTTTTCTGAACTCGCCTGTGAGTTCAAAACTCCTTGCTCTTCCCAAACTGCTCCATGAGCATGGGCTGTGCCAAAGGCATGTTTTGAGCCGCTATAAATATTGACTTACTTTCCTCAGCTCAATTCCAGGGCCCAAGTGAGAGCTCCCAGTTTGGTCCTCTGGGAAGAGCTGTTCATGGGCGAAGGGTTGTTTTCCAATACCTTCATGGCAGCAACCACAGCATGCCCAGATTTGCGATCTCTGTTTGCCGTGTCACTGCTTCTGTCAGTAAAGGCCTGCATAGCTGGTGTAGCAAATCCTTCCCCAGCAATGGCAAAGGACACTCTGGCATGCAGAGAAGGTGATGGGGTCATTTTGTGTTGCCAGTCATGAATTCCATGGGTTGTGAAAGGGTCTGAGGGATTACCTACTCCTGAGGAATTTCCTCCCTGTTTTTGCTTAGAGGTTCTTCACAGTAACTACAGAATGAATTGCTCCATTATCCACTAGAAAATCCATTGTTCCATTCCCCAGCTAAACTGGCACCAAAGGACTGGCCAGGGAAATAGGAGATGCCTCTGGTCCGCTTCAGTCCAGCCCAATTTCTGTGTCTTCCGATGATCCCTTCTGTCCATTTGTAGGTCGGGGACGCTCCTTTTCCCAGTGCCCCTCCTGTCTGCAACAGGCACCCTGATACTTTTGGAGGGGTGTTAATCCCCGCCCTCACCCCCAGTCTCATCCCTGGAATCCATCTCGCCCTCTGCGTCTTGCCTGCCCCTGACAGTGGATTCAGTGATTTCTCTTCTCCTTCTCTTCTACCTCTTCCCTGTCCTTACAGGCATCACTTGGGAAATAACCATCCCCTCCACTTCTCTCTTCTGGAGTTTCTTTCTGACACCAGGTGCCAACTGCCCAACAAAAAGCCTGTTAGACAGCACCCTGCCTCCTTCCCTTGCTGGGTCTGAATCCATCGACTTGGGAGCCACTTCACACAGAGTTTCATAAAAAGCCCATGGAGTCTCCTTTGCTCCCTCTTCCCTTCATACAACTTGTCAAGGTGTTTCAGTTTCTTCACTTCCTCTTAGAATAAAAAAAAAAAATTCTGATATAATTTTTGTGGATCTCACCAGCAGTCTGATTGAGATCCCACTCTGGGCCATTCTTAGGATGAAATTTGTGAGGATTTCGGGTGCCATGAACCTTTTGATCCAATCCCATTTTCCTAACTCCTTCTTCTCAAGCCTTTTCTAAACTGCCCTCCATTCCTCATGGGGAAACAAATATTCCAGGACAGCCTGCATGTCCTCAGTTTGGATTATGAACTCACGTAATGGTTTTAATCACACTGCGCATTCCACCAGGGTTTCTGTGGTACAGCCCTGCTCTCTGCTTCTGGTTTAGCAAGTCTGAAGTGTAACAGGCGCATGCACATCCACTGCCTCTCCCTCAGGCCCATCTGCTGCCCTAAAGGTGCTTGTAACACCAACTTATCTTTCTCCCTGATCCTACTGGAAACGAGGATGCAGCAAAACCACTGCTTCATCGCCAGATACACTGCCCACCTCCAGCTCTGATCCTTGTGTCGGAGGAGCTGCCAATAACTGGACTTTGGGTTTTTGTCTCTTTTATCTTCTTGTCCCATACGACAAGTATCTTTCCCCTTATCCTCTTTTCTTCATTTTCCAGAGAATATGTTCCATTTTTATACTTCTGAATCTACTAAACCACATTTTTTCCTTACTTTACTAATTATTTCTTAAATTGAAAGCCAAATCTACATCAGAGACTTCATCCCATTCATTTTGCCTTCTACAATGTAACATCAACTGTAAAATTGTATTATATTTTAAAGACCTGTTGTTTTCCGGCCTTTTCCCACCATCATCTAATTCAGAGTGAGGCAACCATTGATTACAGTATCTTTTCAATTTATCTTGAGTCGTAGGGTCACCGTAACTCTTCAGGATGCTTCCTAGAGGAGAGCAAAGTGGAATTTCTGCAGAAGCAGGGGAACCCATTTCAGCTGTGGAATTGCTGCTGTTTCATGCCCTGTCCCAGTGCACACACCTCAATCCCAGTGCACGCATCACCAGCTCTGCATGTGAAAACACGTGTGCAAGCATCAGAAATCCAAGACATGCATCACCAGATTGTAGAAACAAAATATTTTTTCTTCAGCTTATGCAGAGCCCAAACCCCAAATCCTGCTGCTTGGCAATTTCCAACCACCCCCTTCACTGAGGAAATACCTGTAGAATCTGTTGTGCCGTTGAGTCGCTGGTTGTCCTGGCGTTGGGGCTGGTCATCCAAAGTACCCGATCCCAAGGCTGGTGTGCGCTGGGATTGGTCCTGCTAAGCCCCTTTGGGTTCCCTGCAGGGCAGGGCCCTGTGGCCATCCCATCTGGGCCACCACAAACTGCTGCCCCAGCTGCGGGCTTCCTGGTGTGCACTGACAATTCACAGTTCAAGGGGTTTCTGGTTTTATTCCAGTTAGCGCAGAGCCAGGAGCTGAGGGTTTCCCCAGGGCTGTTCCCAGCTCCCTGAGCATCAGAACTTTACATTGTTTATACATTTGAGCAAAGAACCAGCATTCATTGGTTACTGATTGCAGAACTCTTTTATTAATTAGGACTCAAACGCTCCTTGCTGGGTGTATCTCCCTGCTCATGCTGATCACTCCACAGGTGCAGCTCTTTCCTCCATTTGAGTCGGGGTCCATTCTGAGTAGGTGGTCAATGAGTCAGTGATTGTGATCTCCTGTTGCTGGAATTACCTTTCCCCCGGGTACTGCCCAGTCCTGCTGACGACACTCCTGGTGCCTCTCATCCAGACAGCCCACTGGTCTTGGGATAGTCTTTCCTTTTCCTTAAAAGAGAAGCTTAGCCAAGCCTATGAGGTTCATGATGTAATTAGTAATCACGAGTGTCCAACTACAGCTACTAAGGGACAGCAAAATCCTCAGTGGTGACGCTGAGTCGGGGAGGCAGCAGTGACATCCCTTCCCAGTGGATCCAGGTGGACAACAGCCCGCTGGCTGGGGAGCAGGAACGGAGGGGGAGAGCGCTCCCCTCCATGAAGTGTGGAGAGCTGTGGATGCAGCATCCTGGCCAGGCTGGGGCTTCATGGGGCAAGAAGGATGTGGCGTCTGGAGTCCCGGAAGGGATCAAAGCAATGCCAAAGGGGCTGGAGCATCTGCTGCATGAGGAGGAACTGGAATGTTTTGGGGTATGTATGTGTACACTTGCCTAATGGGAGGGAAGAAGGAGGGAGCGAGGCTCTTCCCAGTGCAGCCCAGTTACAGGACCAGCAGCAACAGGCACAAACTGGCCTCCAAAGATTCGGGGATTTTTTGCAGTGAGGCTCATCACACAGGGTGCCTGGAATAGGCTGCCTGGAGGGGTTGTGGTCCCTCCACTTGGGAAGCCACCTACGGCTGCGTGAGGGGCAGGAGGCCCCTTGAGCGCCACCAGCCCCAGCCCTGCTCGTCAGGGTTGGCTGAAGCAGGCTGTCCAAGTCCGGTATAAACATCTCCCATCCAGTGTAAATATCTCCTAGGAGGGATTGTCCCACTACAATCCTTCTTGCCAGCATGGCCTTCCAGCTCCAGGGTACTCATGCTCTGGTGGAATTTCCCCTTTCGAGTCCCAATGGACGCAGCATGAGCAGCTGGAGCAGGGCCTGGAGTGGGGAATCTCCAGCCTTGAGCTCGTTCCCAAAGGCTGTGCTCCCCAGCTCCTTTGCCCCTTGGAGCAGCCTCCTACCAGAGCCACTGGGTCACTGGAAGCAGCTCACCTGGAATCTGGGGGCTGCACACCCTGCAGCACTGTGCTGCCTGCACTCCTGCCCGCCCTGAGCGCTCCCCCCACCGCTGCCACATCCCCACGCAGTCCTTCCCAGGTACAAAAACATTGCTTCCTGCTCCAGCCCTGCCATGCTGCTCTTCCAGCAGCTATTGGGATGTTACCAGAGAACTTTTGGCTGGTTTAGGTGGGAAGGGACACCTAAGCCCTCCGCCCACCCTCTGCCACAAGCAGGGACACCTTCCACAGACCAAGCTAGAGGCCCCAGTGAGGACCAGGGCCACCCACAAAGAGGCTGAACTGAGGCCAGCTGCCTCAGAAGGCTTCATCCCTGTCCTCTTGGTTGGGGGCCTGAGACACAGCCCACCACAGTGTCCCCCTTCCTGCCCACGACTCCAGCCCTGACCCACTCGGCAGCACCGTGTGTCCCACAGAGGTTCCCCCCACTCCTGGTGCTCCCACAGGGGTGGCCATGTCCTCTCACAAAGGGCCTGTGTCTGTCCCTCCCCCAGCTCCCCGCTCCCCCCCATCCTGGGGAGGCCCTGCTTCCCTGCTCATGTCCCCATCTGCGGGCGGGTGGGCGTAGCCCCCCTGTGCCTGGCTCACTGGTGGTGAGGACCCACTGATCCCCTCCCTCTGCCCCCTTTGCTTCCTACTGCTCCCACACGTGGGGGGCTGTGAGCGTCTCATCCCCCCTGAAGAGCACGGTGCGTCACCTCCTGACCCAGGAACACACACAGCCTTGTTCCCAGTGCCGGTGGGTCTGTGCTGCTCCTACCCAGCCCTGGCCCAGCCCATCCTGTCTCCTACTCCTGAGCGTTTTCTCCCTTTCCAGTGAGCCCTTTCCCCATTCCCGGTGAGTCTGTTTGCCCCTTCCTGGTAAACCCATTCCAGCACTCCGAAAGAGTCTGTTTCCCCAACCCTGGTGAGCCCCTTCTTCATTCCCGATAAGGCCATTCCCCCATTCCCGGTTCCGGGTGAGCCCATTCCCAGTGAGCACGTTCCCAGTTTGCCCAGTCGCTGGCCCAGCATAGCCCCAGCTGCTCCCACCCCGCACTCGCTCACGCCTCGGGTTTCCACCACGTTTTATTACAAAATCGGTGTGGACCGGTCCCGGGGCCGGTTCGGCTCCCACTCGCCCCAGCGCTGGGGCTGAGGCGGGTTCAGCCCGTGCCGGTACTGGTGCCGAGCGCCCTACAGGGCAGAGGCGGAGGCGGTGGCTGGAGGCCGGTGCAGCCCCAGGGTTACAGGGGGTTCGGGGTATCCGGGAATTCCGGGGGGGTCAGCGCCCCACGGCGTCGAGGATGCGGCGGTTGGAATCGGCGCGGGCGCGCTGGCTCTGGGCGCGGGCGAGCAGCAAGAGGTGCCGCAGGAGGTGGAAGGTGAGGTCGATGGAGAGCGGCGGCTCGTCCCGGCGCCCTCGCCACGGTCCCGGGGAC
>WEIT01026147.1:1007-11542 GCA_013389985.1 Dryoscopus gambensis | reverse complement strand
GGGGCCGGGCCGGCGGGGGCTGGCGGCTCGTCCGCGCAGCACGTCACCAGCCACGTGCCGGGACAGCTCGGGGGTCTGCAACGAGACAGCGTGCTGGAGCTAGGGAGGAGAGGGACCCCCTGCCCGCTCCATACACCCCAGTACCTTCACACTCTCCTTGGTGGGGGCCCCGTGGGGCAGCAGTGCAGCTCCCGAGGACCACTTCTTCACATCCTGCCCATAGCCAGGGGGCACCAGCACCTGCAGCCATGGCAGAGATGGGCTTGGGGAAATGGGGTCAGTGCTGGGGGACCCCGTCTGTGATGGGGGACACCCTCAGTACAGGAACAAAAGGGCCCAGGACCTTACCTGCCCGTCAATGTAGGCAACCTCCCCACGCAGGACTACCCTCCGCACTGTCCCCTTCACCTTCATGCCCTCAAAGGGGGTCCAGTGGGCCTTGGAGAAGACTGTGCTGCTGGGGATGATCCACTCGTGCTCCAGGTCCACCTGCCAGGACAGCGGGTCAGAGACAGAAGGGTGGGGACTGGACCTGGGGCAGGTCCAGGCATGGACTCACCTCCACATAGGTGTCCTCCTGCGCTGGTAGCCCAAAGATCTTGCGAGGGTTCTCGTAGAGGCGCTGGACGATGTCCTCCACGCTGAGTCGCCCCTCAGAGACGGCCGTCAGCAACAGCGGCAGCATCGTCTCCAGGCCAGGGTAGCCGGGGGGCGGCTCCTGCCCCTGCTTCTCCTCCAGCGTGTGGGGTGCTGCAGCATGGGGCTGGTCACCACAGGCTGTCCCCACCACCTTCCCCACCCCATGGCCACCGTTCCCTGGCACTTACCGTGGTCAGTGGCAAAGCAGTCGATGATATCCATGTTCTCCCAGAGCGCCTCCACGTCCTGGCGGGTGCCCAGCGCTGGCCGCACGGCCGCACGGCCCTTCCCGAGGCGCCCCAGGTCGTCCTGGCTCAGGAAAAGGTGGTGCGGGGCCACCTCGCACGTCACCGGGACGCCCCTCTGCTTGGCCGCCTTGATGAGGATGATCTGGAACAGCCACGGTTAGGGGGGAACCCACAGGGCCCCGCGCTCGATCCCTGGAACCCAGAGCTCGCCCTGCTCACCTCCTCCCTGCGGGCCACGTGACAGATGTGGACGGGACGCTGGTACAGCTGGGCCACCATCAGCACGGCGGCCACCGTCTGCCGCTCTGCGTGCGCCACGATGGGCAGGTGCCGCGGCCACTGCTCCAGGTGCTAGGGCGAACGGGGCTGGTGGGCACCGGTGCCAGCAGCGGATCTGCCCCGTGCCAGCCCCGCCCTCCTGCTCACCTCCATCCACAGGGACACGTCGTCCATCCGCAGGCTGGAGAAGGTGTCGTTCAGGTACATCTTGAGCCCGGCGGCTGCCCCAGCCAGGGGGCCCAGAGTGCCAGCGTTCTCCGAGGAAGCTCCCAGGAAGAGAGCGAAGTCGCAGCGGGCCCCAGCCTCAGCCAGCTGCAGGACACGAGGCAGTGGGTGCTGTGGTGGGACCAGTCCCGCCACCGGCAGCGAGCCCACCACGGACAGTGAGCCACCGTGGCCGGCACGGCAGCGCCCAGGGAGGGGCTGTGAGCGTCAGGCTGGCAGCGGCCCCTCACCTTCTGTGCCAAGGCGAAAGTGGCGGCATCAGTGACAGCAGGGCTGGTGTTGGGCATGGCACACACCATAGTGACACCCCCAGCCAGGGCGGCTGCCGTGCCCGACGCAAAGTCCTCCTTGTGGGTGCCACCCGGCTCACGGAGGTGGACGTGGACGTCGATCAGGCCTGGGGAGTGTCAGTGTCAGCACTGGCAGCTGCTGGCCACAGGGGAGGTGAGGGACGAGGGCCATCCCACCAGCACAGCACGCAAACATCTCTCCCCGCAGTGCCTGCAGAGGTGCCCAGCCCGACTTCCAGCGCTGCCCCCGTTCTGTGCTGCCCCTCTGGGCCCACTCCACACCCACCTGGCAGACGGATGAGTTTCTGGGATGTCATGCAGTCCACGTGCATCTTCAGTGGGGGGGCTGCCCCAATCTGGCACAGTGCCTGCAGAAACAGGACCCTAGGTCAGGAGCAGGGCCAGGGTGATGATGCCTGTCCGAGCCGCACCCCAAAAACAACCCCTGCACAGTGACACCCCCACATAGTGCCTGCGCCACAGCACCCACAACAGGACTTCCACAACCCCGCCTTGCTCCCTTTCCTTGCACCCATGGTCCCCACGTGCCCCAGCCCACCTCTACGAAGAGCTTTGTGCACTTGATGTCGATGATGAGGGGCACGGAGTAGTCGACAGCCAGGCGCCGGGTGCGGTACCCCTTGGTGACAAAGGAGGAGAGCCGGCGGCCCCCCGAGTTGCGCATAGAGAGGTTAATGACCATCTCAAAGTGGTTCTCAGCCAGGTAATCCAGGATGCTGCGCTGGGTCTCCCGGGCACCAGCCTCGCTGCCGTCTGCGTCCTCGAAGTGCCAGTCCACAGCCTTCACCTGCAGGCAGCGACGCCGTCAGGGCCCTGCAGCACCCTGGGCTGCCCCGGCCCTGCAGGCCCCCAGCCTGACCTTGATGCCGTGCTCGGTGTAGAAGTCGGCGGTGCCGAGGCTGGCATACAGATTGTAGCCGAGGGTCTCCAGTCTCCGCACTGTGGGCAGCAGCTCACTTTTGTTCTGAAACGAACCAGGGGACAGTCAGAGGGCAGAGAGGGAAGCCCAGCCTCCCAGCACTTTTACCCCACGTACCTTGTAGCTGCCAATGGTCAGCAGAATGTTCTTCTTGGGGATTTTGAAGCCGGTGCTGAGCATGGCCTTCAGGTACGCCTCGCAGCGGTTCTCCCCAAAGCAGGCAACCTCGCCCGTGCTGGTCATCTCCACACCCAGCACCACATCGGCGCCCGCCAGGCGTGAGAAGGAGAACTGGGGCACCTGGGGGCCAGGGGACACTCAGGGGCTGCCCGGCCTTGCACCCCAGCCTGGCCCCATGGCCCCCACTCACCTTGACACCAACGATGCCTGTGCCCGTCATCAGCCCCACGGGCTCCACGTCCTCACCCATGATCACCTGGCTGGCCAGAGCCACCAAGTCCACGCCCAGGGTCTTGGAGACAAAGGGGAAGGAGCGGGAGACGCGGACATTGCACTCTATCACCTTCAGCTGGTCATCCTAGGAAAGAGGGGACAGAGTGAGGCAGGGCTGGGGATGTGGGGTGTTCTCCCACTGGCCCTGCGCAGTCCCCAGTCCCAGGTACCTTGGCGATGAGCTGCAGGTTGAAGGGCCCCGTGACCTGCAGCTCCTGCCCAATGGCGTGGACAATGGCCTTGATGCGCTCCAGCGTCTTGGGGGTGATGTCCTGCGGGGGGGTCACCAGTGTGGCATCACCCGAGTGCACCCCGGCGTTCTCCACGTGCTCCGAGATGGCGATGGCCACCACCACACCGTCACAGGCCACCGCATCCACGTCAATCTCCTAGGAGCAGGAACACGGTCACAGCCTGTCCCTCGGATGGGGCGTGGGGCTTTCAGGGGGCATCCCGGGCCTGGAGCAGCTTCCTGGATGGACCTTGGCCTCCTGGATGAACTTGGAAATGACAACAGGCTGCTCCTTGGACACAGCCACGGCGTTGCTCAGGAACTTCTCCAAATCGCTGTCCGAGTACGCCACGTTCATGGCAGCACCGCTCAGCACGTAGGAAGGGCGCACGACGCAGGGGTACCCCACCTTGCAGCAGAAGTGCTTGGCTGACTGCGGGAGAGATGCAACCTCAGCGCACACACGGAGAGCCACCCCGAGGCAGCCCCCTCCTGTTCGCTGGGCCCCACCTCCAAGTTGGAGAGCTCCTTCCAGAGGGGCTGGCTGATGCCAATGGAGTCGAGCAGGCGGGAGAACTTGAAGCGGTTCTCGGCTGAGTCTATGGCCTCCGGGGAGGTGCCCAGGATGCGGCACTGCTGCCGGTGCAGGGCCATGGCGATGTTATTGGGCAGCTGCCCGCCCATGGACAGGATCACGCCCTCAGGGTTCTCCAGCTCGTAGATGTCCATCACCACCTGCAGCACCGTGCGGGGCAGGGGGCTGGCTGAGACAGAGCCATGGCAGCCCTCACCCAGCCCCGCAGCTGTCGGGGCCGCAGCCCCCTCACCTCAAAGGAAATCTCGTCGAAATAGAGGCGATCGCACATGTCGTAATCGGTGCTCACTGTCTCAGGGTTGTAGTTCACCATGATTGTCTTGAAGCCCATCTATTGGGAGCGGGGAAAAGGTGAGCCCAGAGCCCCCAGCCCCTACCCAGCCTTGTCCTCTGAGCAGGGACACCCACCCCCTGCTCCACAGGGTGCTGGGGCCCGTCTGACCTTGCGGAGCTCCTGGATGCAGCCGACGGCGCACCAGTCGAACTCGACGCTGCTGCCGATGCGGTAGACGCCGGAGCCGATGACCATGACGTGGGGCTCACGGAAGGCCAGGTCGTGCTCAGAGCCATTGTAGGTCAGGTACAGGTAGTTGGTTTGGGCCGGCCACTCTGCTGCCACCGTGTCGATCTGCTTCACCACCGGCAGAATCTTCAGGTCGCGCCGCATCTTCCGCACGGCGAGCTCGGTGCTGCACAGAGCTGGGTGAGCGCCAGGATTGAGGCAGGGAGCAGAACGGGGCCGTCCCCTCCCCATCTCACCTGAGCACGGCCAGGGCCACCTGCTTATCGGAGAAGCCGAGCTGCTTGGCGCGCTTGAGCACGGCGGGCGGCATGGTGCCCTGCTCGCCACGGTACGACTCCAGCAGCACCGTGTGGTCCGTGATGTTCTTCATCTTGTGCAGGAACCAGCGGTCAATCTTGGTCAGCTCATAGAGCCGCTCGATGGAGTACCCGGCCCGCAGCGCCGCCGCCAGCACGAAGATTCGCTTGTCCGTCGGCATCTCCAGCTCCTGCCAGGCCGGGGCGTGAGTGCGGCCGAGGGAGGCAGGTGGCCACCTCTCCCCGCAGAACAGCGCAGCCAGCACAGACTCCCAGACCCCCAGCGCTCACCATGTCTGAGGCTGGCTTCACTGTATGATCAAAGCCCACACAGTTCTCGTCCACCATCCTCAGAGCCTTCTGGAACGCCTCCTCAAAGTTCCTCCCGATGGCCATGACCTCCCCTGCAGAAGGCGGGGTGAGCAGGCGGATCCTGTGCCCGCCGTGTGCCCGCCCGTGCTGCCCCCTGCACTCACCCACGCTCTTCATGGAGCTGCCGATCTTGGCGCTGACGCGCAGGAACTTGCTGAGGTCCCAGCGCGGGATCTTCACCACGCAGTAGTCCAGGCTGGGCTCGAAGCTGGCCGTGGTGGAGTTGGTGACAGAGTTCCTGAGGAAGTGCCAAGTGTCAGCAGCTGGGGCCATCCCACCTGGCCAGCACCTTGACCCAGACTGTGGTGGTACCTTACCTGAGGAGGGGTAGGGGGATGCCCAGGGCAAGTTTGGCAGCCACGTAGGCCAGCGGGTAACCAGTGGCCTTGCTGGCCAGGGCCGAGCTGCGGGAGAGCCGGGCGTTCACCTCTATGATGTAGTACTGCGGGCAGCGGGCGCGCAGGGTCAGGGGGTGCCGTGAACAGGCCCAGCCGGTGACACGGCCAGACCCACTGCATCCCAGGGACGCTGCAGCACGGGGGGCTGGCACGGCACAGCCGCGTGGGACAGCACGGGGCAGGACCCAGATCCTCCCAGGGCGGGGCTGGCCGGGGATCAGGAGTGGGAGCTGGAAGTACCTGCTCTGACTCGGGGTTGAGGGCAAACTGGATGTTGCACTCGCCCACGATGCCCAGGTGCTGCACCACCTTGATGGCCGTGCGCCTCAGCATGAAGTACTCGGTGTCGTTGAGGGTCTGACTGGGCGCCACCACGATGGACTCGCCCGTGTGGATCCCCAGCGGGTCCAGGTTCTCCATGTTGCACACCTGGCAGCGGAGGGGTCACTGCAGGCTTGGGCTTCCCCACTGCTCCACGTGCTGTCCGTGGTGGGTTCCTCCCAGCCCCCACCACATCCTCCCCTGCCCAGCCAGGACTGGAATACGCGGGGTGTTCCACTGGGTGGACAGCTGTGGTGAGCACCACAGCGCAGGGGTGCAGGGCTCTGGTTCACAGGGTGCAGGCCCCAGTGGCACACAGCAGCTGTGCCAGCACCATGGGAGGCACCGGGGAGCCCTCCCTGGGGACAAGGTGCAGTGGGAGCCCCCAGCCCTCAGTAGCTGCCCCACGTCTCTCCCTCTGCAGCAGCCCAGAGGCCTCCCTCCATCAGTACCGTGACGCAGTTGTTGTAGGCATCTCGCACCACCTCGTACTCAATCTCCTTCCAGCCTTTCAGGGACTTGTCCACCAGCACCTGGGAGGTGTGGCTGAAGGCCTGGCTCACCAGAGCCACCAGCTCCTCGCGGCTGTTGGCGAAGCCGGAGCCCAGCCCCCCAAGGGCGTAGGCAGAGCGCACCAGCACCGGGTACCCCAACCGCTCAGCGGCCGCCTGCGCCTGCAGGGAGCAACGGGGTCATGGTGGGGACACGAAGGACAGGACCCTGCCCTGCCCCACAGCCCCCCAGACCAGCCCAGACCTGCTCCAGGGAGGCAGCAGCCTCGCTGGGAGCCACATGCTCGCCAATCTCCTCCATCTTCTCCACGAAGACCTTGCGATCCTCTGTCATCTCAATGGAGGCAACGGGGGTGCCCAGCACCCTCACGTGGTAACGCTCCAGAACCCCCGCCTTGGTCAGCTCCACGCCACAGTTGAGGGCCGTCTGCCCCCCGAAGGTCAGCAGCACCCCATCGGGCCGCTCGTTCCGGATCACCTGGGGGGACAGGGCGGTGGCACAGAAACCATGGTGGGTCCTGTGTTTTCCAGCTGCCACTTCACCTGAGCTGCCCCCCAAGTCCCTTCCAACCCCACGCAGCTGTACATGCACCAGGCTCTACGCCATCCCCCAGCCCAGCCCCAAACTCATCCCCCAATCTGCCATCCCTGCATTCCCAAATTGCCCCCTCCCAGCCAGCACGCCGGGGTGCTCACCTGGGTGACGTATTCGGGGGTGATGGGCAGGAAGTACACCTTGTCCGCCAGGCCCTTGGAGGTCTGGACTGTGGCGATGTTGGGGTTGATCAACACCGTCTGGATGTTCTCCTCCTTCAGTGCTTTGATGGCCTCATGGGGAGCAGAAGGGTCATAGCTGGTGGCCCCAGGCCCCTGCCACCCCCTTGTGGCCCCTACCGCCCCCCACGCCCTGGGGTGGGCACTCACCTGTGACCCTGAGTAGTCGAACTCGCCCGCCTGCCCAATGGAAAGGCCACCGGAGCCCAGAATCAGCACCTTGCGGGGCCGGGCTGCATCCAAGTCCCCCGCTGACGCCTTGGTGTAGCTCAGCCATTCCTGCAGGCGCTCCCGCACTGGGGGGGATGTGGCACGCTGGGGACGGGGCACCCCCGTGCACAGCCCCGTCCTGCAGCCCTTGGCCCACGGTCCCGGCTGTCCCTCACACTCACACCCACCTGTCTGGGCGTTGCCATGCCCGTCCCGCAGGTCCCGCGCCACCTCCACAAAGACATCAAAGAGACCCTCCAGGTCCGTGGGGCCGGCGCAGTGCTCGGGGTGAAACTGGACACTGTGGAGGGGGTCAGGCAGGGCACATCCCCATGACCTGCCAACCCACAGCCCCCAGCCCCAGGCCCCCTGCACACCTGAAGAAGGGCTTGTGCTGGTGGACGAGGCCCTCGTTGGAGCGGTCGTTGGCGTTGGTGAAGAGCGGGAGCCAGCCGGGCGGGAGGCTGCCCGCCTCCACCGCGAAGCCGTGGTTCTGCGCCGTGATGAAGCAGCGCCGCGTGTCCTTGTGCAGGCAGGGCTGGTTGTGCCCGCGGTTCCCGTACCTGGGCGGCGGGACGGCTGTCAGGCAGCCCCAGCAGCCAGGAGCCCTGCGGCGACCCCGGGCCCCCACTCACTTCATCTTGTAGGTACGGGCACCGAGGGCCAGGGCGAGCAGCTGGTGTCCCAGGCAGATCCCAAAAATGGGCTTGGGCTGGGGCGCATCCAGCACCCGGCGTAGGCTGGACACCGTCTCCTGGCAGAGCTGTGGGTCCCCAGGGCCATTGCTGATGAACAGCCCGTCAAAGTCTGTGTCGAGAGAGCAGCAGGCTCAGAGTGGGGCCCCTCAGCCCCTTGACATCACAGCAGGGCCCCCCAAGGTCCCCAGAGGCTCACAGCAGGCACTCCTGGCTACCAGCAGAGAAGCACCCTGAGCCTGCAGTCCCTCCGACATCCCAGCAGGGTTGCAACCAAGGTGTTCCGACCCCACAACACCCATTCAAGTGGCAGCAAGGCCCCCCCAGTCCCACATGCCTCCCCACACCAATACCACAGTCCAGAGTCCCCCGTGCCAATCACAGCAAGGCATCCCGAGCCCATCGTCCCGCTCCTGGGGTGTCACACTGAGGGCCCCGACCCCAGAGCCCCCAGGAATGATGACACCAAGGCTTGCCACCCCATGGCATCGAGCAGGACACAGGTGCCTGCTGTCCCCAGCACCACCCGTGCAGACAGTCCCTATGCCAGGCCCCATTGCCCCCATCCCCCCTTGGTGGGGGCCCAGATTGTCCCCAAGCACTGCCATCTCACCTGCAGGGTCCAGCGGGTGGTCCCAAGGCACCACAGTGACGGTCGCCCCCCGCCTGCACAGGCACCGTATTTGGTTGTTCTTCAGGCCGCAGTCGAGGGCCGTGACACGCAGGGACCCGCCCGGGTTGAACACGCGCGGCGCCTGTGGGAGGGGCAGTGGTTCGCCCGGACCCCTGCTGGGGCCAGCACTCCGCGGCGAGGGGCTCCGCAGCCCCTCTGCTGCCCCCAGCCCTGCTCGGACCCCCCACCACACCTTCAGTGACACCTCCTGCACCAGGTGCCTCTTGTTGGGGTCCTCAAAGGAGAGGCTCCCCTCGGGGGTCCCGTCCGGCACCAGCTTCCCCAGCAGCGTCCCCTTCTCGCGGATCTTCTTGGTCAGCGCGCGGGTGTCCACCCCTGCAAGTGGGCTGTGAGACACAACCCCGCGGTCCCGGCCCGCCCCAGCAGGACCCTGCGCCCCGGCAGCACCATCACCCCCAAAAGCCAACACAGCATCAAATCCCGGGCGGGCAAATTTCAACACAGAGATGGGTCTGGCTCAGAACTTGCAGACCCACAGCCCCCACCCCCCACCCTACTCGGCTGTCTCCCAGTCCCACCTTCTAGCCCAGGGATGTTCTGCTCCTTCAGCCACTGGTCCAGGGACCGGGATGCGCTCCAGTGGCTGGGGGTCTCTGAGCACTCGCCCACCACCAGCGCGGCCACGTGGATCTTGCTGGACTCAAACCACTGAGGGGACAGAGGGTGAGCAAGAAAGGCAGAGGGTCACCAGCCCAGGGGGAAACCCCATGAGACATGGACCCCATTCCCATAGCACAGGACGAGCCCTCCCACTGCTGGGCTGTCACTGCCCCTGCCTTGTCCCACACCCATCACAGCGAGGCTAAGCCTTAGTCCAGCAAAGCCCCCGGACCAGGGTGCCCCAGGATGGGGTGTCCAGGCCCCCACAGCGCTGCTGGACTGCAGCCCACGTGTCAACACGGCCCATGCCACAGGACCCCTCAGCTTGGCACAGCCGCAGCACAAACCAAGCTGATGGGAAAGCACCACTGCCTCCAGCCACACCCTCACCAGCGAGGCCCAGACATGCCAGTACCTGCTGTCCCATGGGATCAGGGCTCGGGTTCCCGAAAGCGCAGGCCACAGCAGAGACCCACACACCACAGGCCCGGAGAGGGCTGCTAACAGCAAGACCCCCCGGGGTCGGCGTGGGGAGGCCAGCACAGTACAGCCACAGCAGGGCTGGACTCTGCCCCAGGACGGGCAGCGTGGAGGCCAAGGGGCTGGGAGGGGGCTGGGGCCCCAAGCAGCCCCTCTGCCCAGCCCCAGCCCTGCCTTGTCCCAGGGGTTCAAGACCCCCACCTTGCAACAGAGCCCTGGTGAGGAAACACGCAGCCCCACGCCGCACGCGCCGCGAGGGCACCCCAATCCCCGTGCACCGGGGTCTGCCCCTGCCCAGCCCCAGTCCTCGCCCTGTCAGAGCACGCCGGGCCCCACTGCGGCTCTGGGCCCTGCAGCATCGGAGTCAAACCTCTGCCTGCCGCCAAGTGCCGCTCGCCGCCTGCCCTGGCACCCCGCACCGTCCGGCCCTGGCACCTCGTGCCATCCATCCCGCCCTGGCACCGAGCAGCGTCCCGTTCTGCCACGCGCCACAGCCACACCACGACGGGACACGCAGCCCCTCGGGCCCCCTTGCTCACCCTGCTGAGGCCGAAGGCGTCGGGCTCGTCCCGGGGCACTCCGTAGTTACCGACCAGCGGGTAGGTAAGCACCAGGATCTGCGCCGTGTAGGAGGGGTCGGTGAGGGCCTCGGGGTACCCCACCATGCCAGTCTGGAACACTGCAGGGGACCGGGATGGGGGTGATGGGCGGGCCAGCCCCGGCCCCGCGTCCCGCCGCGGGGCACCGAGCCGAGCACAA
>WEIT01026145.1:42676-76722 GCA_013389985.1 Dryoscopus gambensis | reverse complement strand
CGCAGCACTGTGCTCCTGGGGAGGTGGTGGTCTTCTGCTCTCCCTTCTCCTCCTCCTCGCAGCCCAGTGGAGGCCAGGTATAGCAGCCTGAAACCAGACACGTGGCTTTAACACAGGGTTTGAACCCTGCAAGTGAGGAGTGTTTCCCCCATCTTCGCTTTTGTCCTCTTAGTCTGCCGAGGGGTTTCATTTGCAGCACTCAAGCTTTTACGAGCGTTGCCACTCTGCTGTTAGAAGCTGGACCAGGATGACCAACTGATGTCTCCATTTTTAATAACCATGTGTCTGAGCTCCAATCCACTCTGCTCCTAGTTCCAGCTGGTGACCCAGGTGGGATGCTGGCTAACCTGTGGCCACTTGTCAGAGGTAGCAAATGGGCACCTGCTTTTCTATCTTCTTGTTTGCTTGTGGACCTACATTCCCAAAAGTATTTGAGGAATAACTCAAAGTACTGATGCGCAGCACCAGGATAGTTTATCTGCCCCTCGTGTGTCAATAGGGCTGCTTTGCAGGAGATGAGTTTAACTGGGAAGTTTAGTCTCCCTGGGCTCTCAATAGTAAATAGAGAGAAAAGGCTCCTCTGGGGTGATTCCGAGCACCTATTTCCTATAGTAACACCTTTCCTCCATTCCCTGTAGAGGGGGTCTAATGAGACTAGCTGCTCCAGGCTAAGGTGAACTTCTGGGAATATTTCCCCCGCCCCTTTAGTGAAGCCTTTTCCTTTTAAAGGGACACTTAAGTCACTAATACATTGGGGAAAAATTAAAATTCTTTTTGAATGCGTTAACTTCCAAGTTCAGCTTAAGTGCCGGTACCAAACAGGAGGCTCCCACACACTTATCAGTTCCCCAGTTATACACCATGGGTAGGCTGGAACAGGAATCAAGACTAAAGCACTAACAACTGTTGGTACTCTGGCTCTCCACGTAACCACCTCTAGAAAAAGAGTGGGACAAAAACCTTCACAAACTCGCTGTGCATTCGTTGAGCTGGGGCTGAAAGGCAGATCAGGTTCTTCAGATGGGCTTAGACTACTTAATGGTAAAAGTATTCTGCTACCTATTAAAGCTCTGAACTGAACCCAAGATAGAGTGCTGGGAATTTAGCATAGAGGCTGCATCTTAAACCCATTGTGTTAAAGCTGCCAAAGTAGTGGGTAACAAAACCTCACTTTTAAAAAAGTGTTGGAACAGAAGGGAATTGTTGTACGTGAACCTAGGTCTCTTGAGGTCTTTAGGTGAGCGTGTGTAGAGAGGGTTTGGGAAAGCTCTTGGTGGGGGGAGTAATATCCCAATTTTTAAAACCCATTTTAACAATCTTTATACAACAAATGCCTGCAGGAGTGAAAGAACTGCTATGGCTGTTTCATCTGAGTTCCAGATTTACTGGAGACTTTGAGCTTACTGAATCTCCCAAGTGCTAGTGCAGCAGATCTACTGTTTTGAAATCAAATGTTTAAAATGAAAACCAGAAATGATGTGGTAGTAAAGATATGAGCAAAGCATTTCCCCAGCACAGATGCATTCACACACGCTCTTGCTCTCTGGTCTTTGAAGGTTTAACAGGAGTAAATATTTTGCTAGCAGATTGTTAAAATTCATACTTAGTGATTCAGAGAAAGGAGACTTTTTTTTGTCTGTCATGATCACATTTAAAACTGGTCTTTCAGTTATTTCTTCATCCTCAACACCTTTTACTTTTGCACGTGAAACCAGCATGCATGAAAAAATCCTATAATTGGTTTTAAGATGTTTCCGATTTTTGTCTCTGGATTTATTGAGTTTTAAGGCAGCTATTTTGTTATGATTTTTTTTTTTTTTGAGTGATACTTGAGAGTGCATAGATTTAAACTTGGTATTTACACTAAACTTCAAACTGATGCACTTAAGGTAATTGCAGATAGTCATTTGCCTCATTGCATCTTATCTACTTAGTTATGCAGTGAACCTATAAAAGTGATCTTTTTAATGCTAATGTACAAACTAGTTAAATTTTCTCTAGCTTTGTAGTCAAATAAGCTTTCATATTTAGCAACCCACTTGATATGAATTTAAGGAACAAATTGCATTGTACTGATGATCACATTACAGTTCGATTATGGTTTCAAACTATCCTCTTAGGTTTTTTTTTTTCTTTTTAACCATAAAGGGAGTCTTTGCTGCGTATAAAACTGTTCTGGCTTCCTGTTAATTTATGTGGTGCCCTCTAGAGGATATGTGGCTTGAACGATACTATAAAGAGTAAAATTGCTTATTAACTTGTCTCTCAGTGTTCGTTATGCCTTTCAATAAGACAAGCCTTCTACAGATGCTACAAACAATCATGTAGCCAGTTTGGGTGCTTTAGCATTCACGTTTACATTCATAAAGGGTGTGATTGTGTCTTTGTCTGTTCGCAAAAATACTTCCAGTATCTTTCATTTAGAGATGCCTGACAAAAAACCTGCTCCCTCCCTCAGCCCTGATGCGCACTCTTGTGCTGCAGTTGAGCCCTGAGGTCCCCACTTTGAGCTTCTTATAAATACTCTGTATCTTCAGAACTTCAAAACTTGCTTTGCTTTAGCTGTCTCCTTTGGTAAAATTAGTTAATTATACTACATTAAAACCTTATTCTCCGGATTGGGAGGGATTGAGGGAATGGAAGGAATCTTTAAGGAGGTAATGAGCTTGAAAGATGCTCCGGGTGTGAGAGGCTTTGCCCTGGAATCTGAGTTGTGCAAGGCACTCCAGTGGTTTCCGAGGTGGTGTATGACACTGGGGTATCAGGGTGGCTGCGGCAGGAACGAGCTCCGTTTTGTTAACGAGGAAGGGAACTGACTTGAGTAAAGAAAGGGCTCAATGTTAGAAATAACACACTCCATGAAAATGATATGCAGAGTATAATTCCCCTGCAGGCTTCTGTCTTCTGCTTATACACTCCTGGGTTAGAAAGTGAAGACTTAATTTAAGGAACTTAGGTTTACGCCAATATTTCAAGTCCATTTATAGTAAGTGAAATATGTAAGAACTTTTTTTTGCTCCACCTTTTTTCCTTCAGAGCTGTACGGTGACATCTTAATGCATCAGCCTGTCCTGCTCTGTCCTCTCTTCTCACTGGCAGCATGTCCATTTACAAGCACAATATTCCCTTTGAAATCTGTCATTACTGCCATTAATGACCAGTCATTATGTTAACAGCCCTTGGGCTGTTAACATGTCAAACTGGTTGTTAACTGGAATGTTATTACTTATTTAAACCACAGGTATGAGTTGTGTGAAATGTGCTTTGGTTGCACGTTCTGGGCTGCTTCTGCTCAAAACAATAGGGAAACAGCAGAGCGTTTGCCTTTGGGGTGCCGAGGGATTTGCTTTCTGTTCCATCTGCTCGTTTGATTTCTGCATATTTGTGAGGTTCTCCTACCCCTGGGCAGCCTCCTAATTTCAGGTGCAACTGTGTGCAATCCCTTCTCTTAGCCTTGCCTGCAAATGGGCAGCCGTGGATGTTTCCAGATGCGCGGTAAGGCCTGCTGCACATTTGAGATTAATATCTGGCCCCTAGAAGTGTAAAATAAAAGACCGACAATTACATGTAACTCAGTTGTATTAAATAATGAGCTTCCTCGGATGCAGCAGAAATATGAAAGTACAGCTGTGCTAAGCTAGTTGCAATGTAGGTCAATCACCCTTTTCACTTAGGTTTTTAACTACGCAAACCCCGCTGAGCGACCAATGACTACAAAGTGCTGTTTCATTCCTATTTAATTTTGGCAGCATTTTACTGAAGAGCAGGCATTCATGCAGCTAAATTATCTTTGCCGTTTCTGGTTTTAACTCCAGCTCCGTGACACTAAATGTTGGAGTGCATATCTCTTAGTAAACACAAAGAATATGGTTTCTGATATATATTATTTTTTTTCCAAATCCATCTCTTAACATGGAAATTGAATTAGAACTTTTATTACTTTTTGCATAATTTCCCTAGCCAGGCAAGCAAGATAGTAAGAAAAGGATTAACAAAACTAATATATTGGGGTGGAATTTCTGCCCTTAAACACATCTAGAAGCTTATTGAGAATAGGGGGAATGGTGACAGAAGGTCTACCCTCCCCCCCTACTCTTCCCCCTCCACCTTGGTATTGATACTATTTGTAATTATACTGCAGACTTTAAAAGTACCACTGAACAGCTATGAAAATGAGTAGATCACCATTCCTGAAGAAAGGGACAGAACATGCTGGGTTTTTTCTCTTCCCTGCTTGCTGGTTGAAAGGCCTGAGAAAAGCCAGGTCTCTAAAACTGGGTATTGGAGAAGATCCTGTAAATAATGAGACTTGACTACAGAAAGTAGTGTTCAACCATAAGCATTATAAAGATGCTGCCTCTGTAAAATATTTCGGTTCAGTGCAGACTGAAAAGGGCAGAATTTAGGAAACAGCTTTTTCCTGTACAACTGCTCGCACTCTAAAGGCAATTATTATTTTTAAAAATTACTGTGTGGGAGTACTTAGGGAGACTTAAAATGTCTTGTGGCCTGGTGCCGATTAGCAGATCCCATTCCTCTCTCATGTCATGGGCAGTATTGCAAACACCTAAGCTGTTGGCTTGCTTAAATGCATGTATAAATACTCCGTGTGGATATTTTCATAGGTAGTGGGTTATAAATTGTTTTCAAAATGCCTCCTCAACATGTTTCTTGCCCAGATTGATTAAATAAGGGTAGACCTTTAAAGATTTAAGCACTCTGGGTTTTCAGGAGTACTGAGGTATTTATGGAAGTGAGGCTTGAGAGCTCTACTTTCTTCACTAAAGCTTTTTAGAACCGAACCCTTATTTATATACTAATATCCTTGTTGCAGTGCATTAAAGCATTCAAGGGACTAGTAGTTTGCAGGAATATGCCCTAAAAATATTTTAAAATACTTTAAAAAATGGTAGGTGTAGCGATTCGTTTGTTCTAATTTTGCTGTGTGTGATGAATATTCTTGTAAATTTACATAATTGGTATCATTTAGGGTGCCTTGGAAAGAGGGAAAAAAAAAAAAAGGCAAGAATACTCTCTCTTCCACTAATTGCCAGAGGTTTTGAGAACCTCCAAACACCTTAACAGTTGTTGAAAGGGATAAGGAGAGTGATGCACACACTCACAGTTAATCCACCCAACTTGCAAAGAATAATGCTTTTGATTTAGTTACACTCTGGCTAGTTTAGCTCGTTCTTATTTTAGTTCATCTGTGATAGCTTTTAATAAGAAACATTCAATTAAGCTGTTAAAATTGGTGTTTAAGTCATGTTGAAATGCTGTGAAATGTGTGTACTCAAGTTTGACGCTCTTCAGTAGTTCCATGTGTTTGCCCGTATCTGCTGGTATTTTTCTTCAGAGCTGCCAAATTTTTAATAATTGTGTTATTTTTAGGGGCTTAAAATACACAGTTTAATTTTCAAGAATGTGAATCTTCCCTCTTATAAGGCTTCTTGAAAACCAGACGCTTCTCCTGTGTTGTCAAAATACCTCATTAATCCCCTGGAAACGTTCAAAGAATTTCAGGAGACTTTTCAGATGAAAGTACCGTGCCTCTTAAAGCCTGTCCTACAGCTCTTCATTACAGTACTACAGTGCCATGTATTTTGATGGAAAATTATTTTACTACAAAGGTTTTGCCAATCCAGAGCAGCTCAGTAAAGCTTAATAAAAGCAGCGATTTTGGGGAAGCCGAAGTAATTCTGCAGTGCCAGAGGATGGGATAATGTTCCTGGCAAAAAGAACAACAATTCTATAGCTCTGCTTAGTATTTCCTGTAACCTCTTTTAAAAGACATGCAACTTTCTTGTTTCCATCCGTGCTAATATATTTTTTTTCTCAGAAGTGACTTTGTGACCAGTGCTTCTTTTGAAATATCTTTAAAATAATAGCCATATTAAAGTTATTGACTTCAGGAATAAATATTATCAACTACATTGTGACATGGGATTTGATATCCAAGGTTTAGTTGGAAAATTTCTTCATTTTTGACCAGAAGCATATGTGAAACAAAGAATCTATGCATAATGTAGTAGAATTATATTTAGTTCTAATAGCCAAACACAGAGATGCCTTTAAAAAGTTCTGTTTTCTGCTACATATCTTTTCCTTACAAAAATACACATTTCTAATTTTTTTTATTTGCTTGAAATTTTAATTAATTTTTGGGGACACTTTACACAAAAGTGAAAAAAAACCCCTCAAGTCTCTACCACGTAATTAAAAGAGAAGGTCTATTACTGAATTTTGTTACTTGCCATTTACTGTATTTTTCAAGTCTTTCCAAAAAGATATAACATTCCTTCTGGATGTTAATGTTTGAATAACATGGAAAAATCAAAATGGGCTAACATTGTTACACACTTGTTTAGCCTTCTGGACTTTAGAAATTGCTTTCTTTTTTAATTTCTCACTGAACTTCAGTATATTCATGATGGATTTGGAAACGAAAATGCACAGTATGCAATACTGAAATGGTTTCCAAATGAAGCTGGTCTTAACTATCACTGTCCTTAAGAGTCTATATTTTGGGAATTCCTTATTAAATGCATTATTTTTTTATGGCTTATTTCCCAATGGATTCCTTAGGATGCTAATGAATGACCTTTTAAATAAATATAAATAACAGTTACATGTTTGGGGGATTTGGGGTCAAAATATTCTGGAATTTTTGAAGTTTTTCAGACACAAACATCTGAAGCAACCTTCTCAAAAAGCTTTGCGTGTTCTTCTCCTCCTTCCCTGTAATGTAGTCCTGGTGTTGTCACTTTACTTCTTCCTGAAGCTGCTTCTTGCCTATCCTGAAGCAATTGGCCTTTCAACAGTTGGGTCTCACTGCATCTCACTGGGACATTTAAAAATGGCTGTGGAGATCAGTAAATGAATGATTTAAAAGAGTAGAAGGATGTCCAAGTCATCCCTAGAAAAGTGCATATTTTTTAGCTGCACGTACGAATCTATCAAATTTCATATAAATCTTTCAAATCATCTATAAATCTCTGCATATCTGTTTGGTGTGATCCTTACACGTAGAAATCATGGGGGAGTTCTGCATCCCACGTTCTACAGGTACTTGCAAGATGATCATGGTCTCATCTTCTCTAAACCAGTTAGGACTGAGTTTAAATGAATGCTGCCCATGGAGCATTTTGACATCCCCTGTCGCGGCCACGCGCCAATCCTGGCTCTCGTCCCCGGCTAGCTCTGCGCGTGGGACGCGATAGGATAAGGGGTGCTCGAGACGAAGTTCCAGAGTAAAGAGGCGAGGGAGGGGCCAGCCAGACCAATTAGTCCAGAAAGTCCTTTATTTCCAGGGGTTTGGTCCAACTGAGCCACAAATCAAAGCTTACAGCAACTTAAATAGGGGGGAGGATGCATAAGGTGGGGAAAGGGTACAACCAATGAGGGGTTGGGTTTAGGGAGGGAACATACATACATACAACCAATGGCAATAACTGATAATAACTGACATCGGGGAGAACTAATGGAATAACAGGGAATAGAGAACTTTCTGGAAATAGGGGAAGGGTTCAAGGGAGATGGACATGGGCCACAGGAGGGGTTTGGATGATAGGCAGGGAAGGCGCTGGAACAAGGGGAGGAACCCCAGGTGATGGATAGGGAGGCAAGGGAGAAGAATAACCATAGAAGGGAAATTAGGGGAAGGGGACTCACCACCCGGGGCGGGGGGCGGGGGGGTTAAACCATCTTTATAAATTTAAGAAAAAACAACAAAACCGCACCACAACAATCCCCGTGGCAATTGGCATGGTTAGTTGCAGACTTAATGTAGGCATGTGCTAAAATGTTGTGGTGGAGTGCCAGTATAAGGAATCCCCGATCCAGGCCCTCTCCCCACTTGACATCTGAACAGCAGCCACCAGCAACTGGAGAGTATTTGGCACCTATTTCTCAAAGAGCACAATGATCCCAATTATCAACTGCAAGATATTTTCCTTTGGGATTTGAGTGAACCCTGCTGATCTATTTTATAGCAAAACACAGCACAGGGAAACTTTTCATGAGCAGAAAAGCACTACTTTTTATAAAGAGCTGCACAGTGCGTTTGTCTCTGGAATGATGTTCCTTGGGATATTCCCCTGCAGGTCTTGAGTGAAGTGGCGTTCCGTAGTAGCAGAATTTAAACTCCTCATCTTCTCATTTGCAAAAATGATAATATCTCATGTTGGCACACAGCAGATGAAAGTGGTAATTGCACAACATGAAAAGATAAAATATTTTGGGGGTGGGAGGTAAGAGCAGAGAACATTATGTATTTATTTTATTTCTTTTAGAATTTTGAAGTGGGGTGGTGAGTGCTAGTGAGAATGTCAAATTGTACATTTGAATATACTGTAACTGATATATTGGACTAATTAAGAAAACTCCATCCTACCCCAGGTAGTAAATGCACCTTTGCTCTTGTATTGCTGCTATCACACCTTTAACAAAGCTCGAACCTTTGTACCTAATGTACAGAAATATTCACATGTCTCTTAATATTCTTGTATATATTTTGATATAATGTTCAAAATGCTTGAGAACCCAGCATGGTTTTTGTTTATGACAGGCGTCCAAGTCATAAATATCAGTGTACTCAGTCTCTCAGCTTTTAGCTTAGTGGGTAGTATTTATTATATTGTAACCTTGCATTGAACAGCATTACTGATCCACCATGGGCTAAAATAAATGTTATTTTATTCTATTTCATAATATTATTTCTTTGCAGATGCTTTAAAGAGAAATATGTATTAGAGAAAAGTTGATGTATATAGTTTTAATTATTAACTGCTTCTGTAAATATGTTCACTCTAAGAAACAGTAGAATTTATTATTCTTGATCAAATTCTAGCAATATTTCCAGTAACAACCACTGAACTTGGTTTTGCCTTTTAAATACGTTTTGAGGAAGGATTTCTAGATGGGGATAGTTCAAATGAGTTACAGGCTGCAGATTAGGGATGGAAATTGCAATCACTGTGAATTTTTTTTCTATCTTCTGTCACTATGGTTGTTTCTACATAAATCTTGGGGTTTTTTCTGAAGACAGGACTGAGCTCAGCTCAGAGCTACTACTCTTTCTCAAAATTTGTCTTAAAAATTAAGATTTTAAGACAATAGAAAACTTTAAAACTCATTTTCCCCTAAAGAACAGACTTAATTTCTCCCTTTCTAATTTGTGTTAAACAAATTTTACACGGAACTCAGAAGTTTCTAGGATTTGAGGTGTGGATTTACAAAAAAACCTGTTAAAAGAAGTCTTTATAAGCCGAGTGTGTCTGTCTGCCTTATACAAAGCGTTAAGAAGGAGGAGGGCAGTTGCAATAACAAGCTGCTCTGCACTAGTTTTTCCTGGCTTCCTTACTTAATCTGTAATCTGATACATTTAAGAATGCTCTATACCAAAATAACATTAAATCTAATCCTACAAACGTGTACTACATGCTTGACTTGGTGGACCCTGAATAATCCTATTGAAAGGTATAGGGCCTATTAATTTAGAACCATGCCTTAGTAAAGCCAGATATTTAAAATTGGAATGGCTTTGCCTGCAAACCCACCTTGAATTGCTGTGTCCTTGTTCTTTGTGAGCTATTGACAAACCTCCCTGGCCCCCTGGTCCAGGAAAAGCTCAAACCCATGGCTCTCACCCTGGCCTGGCACCTTGTTGCCGTGTCTAGGATGTCAATCAAAGTTTTGACACCTGTGACAACCTTGCCCTGTTTGTCTCTGGCAGGAAGGATGGTTATTTGTATGCTAATCCTACATACCACTGCCCCAAATCAAGCTGCTGGTGCATGATTTAATGGTCCAAGTCTAGGCTTGTCCCTACAACCCACTGGCAGCTCGTGGGCTCTGCTCTCTACAGTTTTCCTGGGTGACAGCAGTAGGAGATGAGACAAAACTTTACTAAAAAGCCCTGAGGTTTTGTGTTGATGCTTGTGAATCCTGGGTTCTCAATTCACTTTCTCTTCGTGCTCCAAAATTGTGCTGATGAACAAGTGCTGTGTACTTAGCAGCTTTAGGCTTCTGGAAAAACACGTTCATTTTTATTAAGATACTGTATTCAGGCTTTTTTTATGCTCCATATAGTAATAAAAAAAAATTAAAATCCAGCATGACATTGAATACTTATAAGAGGGCCACTAAAAAGTAAATTAAAATGTATTCTTTCTGCTCAGAACTTCACTTACTAAAACAATCTTAAAACCTAGAGGAAATGCTGCACACACTGCAGCAATCGTGCTGGTTTTAATGAGCCTGGCTGCACTCTGAAGTTAGCCAAGAGCGCTTCCCCCAGCACCTCCTTACCTAATTCAGTCATAATGCAGAGTGAACTGCTGGGAAGAGAGTCAGAGAGCAAAACAAAGAGCAAGGGCTGCTCCACGAGCACACATCCAGCCGTGGGTGTCTTCTGCGCTCTCCTGAGGCCTTTCATTGCGACCCCGATGGGTCCCAGGCAGGCTCCCAAGCACTCGCTGTCTCCGGGTGCAGCACAGCCTGAGCATTTCCCTGCAGTCACCATAACAGCACCTTTCCTTAGTCTCCCTATCCCTCCTAGGTTCTCATCTGATAATTACAGGTAAAATATGTTTTACAAGAGCACCCCTGCAATGTGTAGGGTAGGCGGTAGCACCCAGTGCAAGTTGTTCAGCAGCTTGGCCATCGGATAATTTGAAGGTGAGCACAAGAAGCACAACCTCTCCCTGCTGTGGCGAGCAGGTGCTTGTTCCCATCCACCTCTTTTCCCTCCTTGTACAGATATACCTCCTCTGCTACAAGATTCCTGAGGTTTACTCTGAATAAAAGCCAGTATATATTTGCAAAAATTTACTGTCATTTGCCAGATTACCAGTCTTGATGGGTATGTACTGTGTCTGAGCAAATAACTCTGGAACTAACTATCCTGAGTAATCTTGTTATTAATCACATAATCCCACTATGGTGGCAGATAAACAGTTTTCTTCATGACTGGTTGAAAAAGTAATTTTTATTTGTTTCATATATGTGCTTGTATAAATATAAGTGTAAGGTTATTTTGGCCAACATGCAACCACTTCATAATTTTGTCTGATTTAACCACCATAAATCCTTTTCTTCTGAGACCCAGCTCTTTCTCCTCATCCTTCTGGTTTTAAGGTGTGCTATCTGAAAAAGTTAGTTCTTGCCACCGCCTCCCACGTGCCTCCTGTTTGGCTTATTTGTGCAATACTGTCAATATTATATAACAAGTATACTGTTGCTTTTAGCAGGGTATCAAAAAGCTGATACAGGGGACAAGTATTTCTTATCCACTCCCCCTCTTCCTTCCTCCCCCCTCGAAAAAAAAGGAAGAAAAAAAAATTGGAATCAGAAGGAAACAGATTTAGAAAATGATTGCAAGCAGGTTGAGTTTCCCAGAAAAATTCTTGCCTAAGTGGAAAGATGTGATTTTTGTCACTGTAAGCCTGGAAACCACTATCCCTGCAAGGCACTCAGGAACTAACCCTCTTACCCCCCCAGTTTTGAAGGACTGTTTTATGCGTGCTTTTAAACCCTGGTTCTTTGTCTCCTTAAGCTCCAGCTGACCCCTTGTGAAACCAAATCTAGCCCAGGCCTGGTGTGTTTGTCTGCTGAGAAAAGGCCCTGAAGAGCCCCTGGCACAGCCCCTGTGCTACACGAGCTGCCAGCAGCGCTCTGCTTCCCAGACTGGGTGGTGACACCCAGAGATGGCATCTTCCTGACAGGAGGAATAGAGCAGATATTACCGGTGTCTTTGCTCTGTCTCCTTCTTGGTTTGCTACAACAACAACAACAACCCCCAAACAATCCAATTTGTTAATTCATCCTCACTGCAGTGCTGCCTGCTGCAGGCAGAACTGCTGATGGGTGGGTGGAGGATACACTGTGAAGTTCTGTGGCAGGTGTCTGATCATCCCCCCAGTCCCTTCTTCCTTCTGCTGTGTACAAGGGGGAGGAGTAGGTACAGCTCTGGTTTTTATATGAAGAAGCAAGAGAAGTGAAAGGGTTAACAGCTGCACCCTTTTCCCTGCTTTCCCTCAAATTCCAGAACGCTGAAAGATGACAGATGCGTCATGCCAGTGTAGGTGATTGTCCTTCCTCATCGCCGAAATTTGGGAGGAAAAATTATTAAATTGCAAATTTAAGAAAACTTGTCAAGAGAAGACAACATCAGTTGTCTTTGGATGGGACCCCTGCTTTCTGTTCCTAAAACTAAATGCAGCCACCAAGACATCTGCATCTGGACAGATCACTCTTCCGTAGATTTGTAGTCTTGCTGTCAGTTTTCCATCCTCCCTCTGCTCAAAATGAGCACCAGCAAACTGGGCAACTCCCCACTTTTTAGTGATTGGGAAAGAGTGACAGTTTGTGTGCTCCAAACTGAGTGGTTTTGCTGCAAGATTAATTCTGGAGATCTTCTGTCATTTTGGATGTGGAGGAAGGCATGGGGGGGCTCTCTCTGTGTGTGAACAGAGGCTGCCCACTGCATGCAGCAGTTTTGGGAAGGAAGAAATCTCTACTGAGAGCAATCCAACATTCCTCTGTGCTCTGCATTGCTGCTGCCTCAGCTTCCCCCTCCCCCCTGAAAGAAAAAAACCCCACACAATTCAAAAACCACAAGAAAAAGCTCCTATCTCATTGTGCTAGCACCACATGCAGCAAGTCCAAGGATGGCTAAATTATGGCAGGAGACATTTGGCTCTGCCAGATTTAAAAGGTCACTACCAAAGGGCAGGCATGGAAAAAAGATCCAGTAAAGGGGTAACAAAGAATAGAGGCCTGAATTCAAAGCATGTTGCTGTATTTGTCCCAACATAAATGATGTCTAGTCCCACACATGATATTTATATCAAATGTTTCTTCTCATGGTCCTAACTACATTGAGCATGCTGTTGTTGCTTCCTTAATGCAATCTCCAAAGGTCAATCAAGTTATAGAGTCAGGCTGATGAGATTAGATATTACTTTAAAAAATGACCAAAAAAAACCTGCGTTTGGAGAAAGGCCTGAGCACGACTCCAATATAATTCTGTCTGGTTTGCTCCATGTCCCTGTATCTTTTCCTGGAAACACTGTGTAAACTGAACCCATCTACTTTAGCTCCAAGAGTGCTTTCTCATTCTCTGGTGATAGCTGAGGTATCTGCATGTTCTTGGGAGAGATGAGGGAGTCTTCTGGGTACAGGACAAAAATAAAATGACACGTTCAAGTGCTTTCTTTAATGCTCCAGGGAGATTTTACTATCTGAATTGTGTGCAGTGAGCAGGGATTTTTCATTTCATACATCATTCACAACTTGCTGCAGTGATTCCAAAAAGTCCCACAAGCCGAGTCGCTGCTTGCACCAAAGCACAGAATTTCTGGTCTGTGAGTTTTAACAATGGATGTTAGAGGTTTTTCAGGGCTTCACCCAAAATTTGTGGTACAAGAAAAGGAGTCGTGTCTGAGGATGGCAAAGGAGACACAGTAATGACTATGGCAAAATTCAGCCTGCTTTTAGCTTTCCCCGCTTCCCTGTTCTCCTGTTCCAGTGAGCCTGATGCACAAGGGAGCTGAGCAGGTCCCCAGCTTTGACTTCAGTCTACATGTGAAGGTCTCATGGTAGCACTAGCCAAGGACTTTGTTTCACATTAGGCTGTTGCACTATACAGAGCTGTGAGCAGGATGTGAAGTTTGTCTGGTTTTACCCCCAAATGCATTTTATTTAGGAGCAGTCAACACCTTTTCCAGCAGTTGCAAAGTGTCTGGGATGAAATACCAAAGGTGAGGTGATTAAAATCTAGTTTTATGAGTATTTCTCATCTGCCTTAGAACCTTTGTAGCAAATGCATGAATATTTAATTGCTGTAGTAAAAAGCAGGTGGGGGCAAACGTCTTCTAGCAATGTCACCTGTGAATGCTGAAGTCAGACTGGCCTTCTGTGTCTGCCAGTGGAGTTGAAGTGAATGGATACACAAGACAGATGGGTGAGCATCTTGTTACACAGCAATTACCTCACGTGTGCCCACCGTGGGCTTCCTGGCTCTTTCTGTAGTCTCAAGAAATCAAGCAACCTAATTACCTGGCAGTCCTTATAGATCAGCTGTGTTAAAGGCACAGTTGTCACTGGCGCCTCAACATTGCACTCTTTAGAAATGAAGGAATGGAAGTGGGTCAGTTAATTTCTATTTTTTTTTTTTTTTTGGGTGCGGAGAGCAGGGCAGCTGAATCTCCCCCCCTGCCCCACGCTGTGAGAAAGTGGGAGAGGTCAGGCTGCAGAGCTGACACATGATGGCTGGATGGGCAAAGCAGTGAAGGCTCTGGGCAGTAGCTCTCTGAGCAGGGTTGGCTGATGTGGCAACACGTAAGATTCTCTCTCAGCCTCCCTGGTACTTTTTTTTCTGATGGCCTCCTGTAGCCCAGTACTATTCTACTCCATGTCCTTTCCCTGCATCCCCAGCCCAGGTTTTCCAGTTTTACAGCTCCTTTCTGTCAGCATGAGGGAAAGTGCTGGTGAGAACCTCCTCAGACAGGTCCTACCGGAGCCTGGACATACTGGTCAGGAAAGAGTTAAAAGTGTGGAGGAACACAGCCAGTGCAGGTAGCAAAACAGGGGCTCAGGGACCTGTGGACACTCAGAGAAAGGCAGGAGTCGACGGCTCAGCAGGAAGACCCCAGAGAATCTTGAGCTTGGACTGAGAGGGGATGAAAGGTCCGGAGTTCAGGAGGTTCCTTCGCTCGGGGTCCCTCCTCGGATGCACCAGCTTAAACTGTTTCTGTGTTAGTGAGCCAAGAATAAATTGCTTCGTGGATCCAGACATCCAAGACTCTGCTGTGGGAAACCTGGCCTGGCTGTGTGAGTGTGAGGTGTGTGGGGAATTCCACAGGAACCTGTCCCTGTCAGGTCACTGGAGCTGTCCCAAGTGGGCTTTGGTTCCAGCTCAGGTGGTGGAGCGTGACTGCCAGAGCGGCTCCTGCATGGTCGGCCAGGGAAGTTTCCTTTACAAAAAGCCAGTAATTGTGATCCCACCCAGTGCCGAAATTTCAGCCTGAGATTCTTGGAGTTATTTCTGTACACTTACAGACCTGCCCTGCCAAAGGAGCTCAGCATAATGTTGACAAGTCTATCCAGAACATCTGCTGTGAATCGTCCTTTGGTTCTGCCAGAGCAGAGTTTGTCGGAAGGGCCCTTGGACGGGATTTTATGGTTGCGTTTCCTCATTCTTATGGCAATTCCCCCTCGGTTGGATGTAGGGCTTGAAGAGTCCATTTATCCTGTTCCAGCCCCTTCATCTGGCACTCAGCACCTACAGGAGGGCAGGAATCTGAAAACAGGCTTTGTTATGACAGAGATCTCCAGATCTTGTAGCAGATGTTGCTGGTGAGAAGCAATTTTGTTCCAGCCAAACCTTCTTCAGCTCGGCTGAGAAGATGCATAGAGAATCTCATAAGGCTACAGGCTTTGGCAAGGAAACTCAGCATTTACCAATGCCAGCTACTCTCTATATTTCTTTTTGAAGGCTGTGTAGAGCAAATGATCTCTTCTCTGTCTCCGTGAAACAGCTGTAAATTTCTCTTCCTTTAACCCCCCCACCCATTAAACAGCCCTGACAACAGCCAACAGTTATCAGATGCAAAATGAACTATGTGCCTGGGATAAAGAGTTGCGTATCTGCCTCTCCTTGATCGATCCACTGGATGTTTTGTATGCCAGTACTTTAATTTAAAATATTCCCAGGAAGAAGAAATCCCTGGTAATTTCCATAACAGCCTTCTAAGAAGTCTTGTCATCTTTTAAAAAGTCATTTGCTTCCCCTTTTCGCTCTCTCCCTCCCCAGCTCCACACGTTGTTTGTTTTAACCTTATATTCTGTGTACAGACCTCTGCGTTACCATGCACTGCAGACCTCTCTGCTTTGGGCCCAGAAGATCTTATCAAGATGTTTTTAGCCTACTTCAAGTCAGTGCTTGTGATGATCCCTTTCCAGTAATTCCCCTGCACTAAAAAGCCTTTCCTGATTTTGAGGGAGGAAGTTCTGCCATACGTGTGAACCTGGAACTGCAGGATTTCTGCCCAAGGTGTCTGTTCCCTTAGAGCTGAGAAAATGTCCCGTTTTGGTTTTTATAACAGAGATGACTGAGAGCTTGTGAGTGATTTCCCTACGACAGAAAATGGTTTTGTGGCGTAGTGAATTTATCCAAACTCTCTAAAAAATTAAGTCAATTCTGCTTGTTTTCTTTTTCTGACCATGATGATTTTACCCCAAAGGGAGGGGGGGAAAGTCATATTTCTTTTAAGGATCAATTAACAATTGAATAATGCATCAGTTTTTCATCCGAGTAATTTTGTATACTTTGATTGATTTTATTCTCCTGAATAATTCTGTGCACATTGCCCATTTATGGTGCTTGTAGTTTGAGCTGCTGCAGGAAAGTCATGTTTGAGTTCAGCAAAGCTGATGAAGCTTCTCAAAGCGCTCAGCAGCCCTGCTGGTTTTTGGAATCAGAGGAGAATTGGGCCAGTGTTGAGCCATTTATAAATCCACTCCCAGCCTACCCGATGCACGAGGGGAGGGGTTGACCCTGCTGCAGATGGCTCACTTGAGGTCGTGTTCACCCACATAAAGTGTGGCAAAGACATCAGAGAAGAGATTCTCAGGGGTGGCCCCTTGTACCTAAAGGGCACTTCATGTGCGTGAGCACTGGAAAACTTGTTCTCCCAAGTAACTGGGAGTGTGCTGGTCTGATTAACTACTGAACTGCAGCCCCTACGTAAATTCACTGTGAATTTCGGAACTACTGCTATCGCAGTCCTTGTTCTGTAAAATCACAGGGTTGGGTGCATTTCCCACAGAAAAACTGCCATTTTTCCTCTCCTCTTGCTGGGGTGCTATTAAGTGCAAAACATCTTTATTTTATGAAGTTTTTTTCCCTACTTGTTTTGGGGAAAGGGGGCCTGTTTTAAGGGAAAAAAAAATTGATTACGATTCTTTTAGTTAAGCAGCTCAGTGAAAGGTTTGTTATTTTGTTTTCACTATTAAAATATCCCTTAATCCACCTTGCTGGGTCTCTACCGCTCTTGTAATATTCAATCAAGCCCTTGTTTTGTGAGAAATGTGACAGGGCATTGTTGGCACTTTGCAAACCTACAGCCCTCGGCAACAGATAATGAGAGGCAGGGTTTTTTCCCTGTGCAGGACACAATGAAATTTTAGACAGATGAATGCTAAGAGAACCCTATGTACCAAAGGCAATGTTTACTGCATGTAATACATATCATTGTTTGTCTCCTGTAGTGAAAAATACTTGTGTCACGCTGTTAAAATGTACTCCTGACAGAACAGAGCTTGCTATTATAGGGTCCATTGCTTAAAAAAATGATATACTGACAGAAATACAATTTAAGAAAATTTAACACCAAGGGTAGTCGACCATGCAGGCTACTATTAAGGGGCCAAAACTCAAGGCCGTGGTTTTATTAAAAAAGAGGGATAGTTTATTTGCCAGTAGTAGGTAAAGTTAAAAAAAAAAAACAACATAGAAGGGAGAAAGGAAAAAAAATCAACTTGCATTCATATGGTCTCTAGTGTGTAAAAAATTAATAAAAGCAACAGTTCAATAAGATTTTATTGCAGAAATGTTTAAGTGAAACAGTTTAGGAATGCTTCAGATTTTTAAACAGTTCTGCTGCGGAGCACTGTAGCGCCACACTGCATAACAAATTGTTGCTTTTGGATGCAAGGCACACCCAGTGCTTTTCATAAAATGAATAGTGAGTCCTGGTTAATTTGAATCAGTTTGTGCATTCCTCCATATTTTTCTTTGGTTTTAGAAGCATAGTGAGATTAGCAGTTCGCTGTGAGCAAATGCTGTGTTGTGGCTAACCTTGCCCAGTTCAATCATCAGATGCTGGCTTTAAGTTAATAGTGGTCAACTTGCTGGTCACTAATTTGGATCTAGAATTTATTTGCTCCTTCCCAGTTCTTCATTGGAAGTTTCTAATTGCTGGTTCATGATGTGTGTCAGCCTACGGGGTACCAACAAGCCATTTGTTTTTTATCTGCCTTGTGCATTTATTTAGCAATATAAGTAACACAACTTGGTGAAGAAGTTTTAACTTCTCAAACGCTAACTGGACAACACTTGTGCAGAAGACAAAAAGAGTTATTTCTGTATCCAGTAGATTCAGTAAAGTGTAAAATGTGAGTGTCTGAGCCCTCAGAAAGCTCCCCAACAGGTTTAATTTTGGGTGATGCTGGGGTACATGGATGTTTTTGGGAAAGGCAGGGGATACCTACCAGGGTGTCCATCCTAACCATACAAATGTGGATTTTGGAATGAGTGGACACAGATCTTTCAAATTTAACAGACCGCATACTCTGGGGCATGCTCCTTATTTGGGGATTTTTGGGAAATCGCCTCTTGTTTTTATGCTTGCAATAGGAAATGGGGTTTTTGAAGGGTTGCTCTTTTTTTCCACACTATTTTTGTGTTCATCAACCCAAAATCTTCCCCAGAGATGAGCAGAATGGAAAGGTTTAAACAAAAGAGCAATTGAACATGTACATTAAGTCATTATTTAAAAGTGAACATTTATTCAGATGCTTCTTATTTAAAATGGAAAAACATGCAGAAAATTCTCTGATATCACCCAGGAACATACTGCATTTTTCATTAATTACATCTGGTCATCAGGTACAAGTAAGTCACAAAACATAAATGAACACAACAATGCAGGGAGGGTTTTTCCTCCATCAAAGTAATAAGAGGTTTAAATTTTTTTGTTGTTGTTCCTCACTTATTCCCTTTCCCCCATGCAATAGCCTTATTTTGGCTACTAAAAGAATATTTTACCATGCTGATGGTAAGATTAATATATTCACCACAGTACAAAAAAAACCACAACAAACAAACAAACAAACAACCCCCCTCTAGAAATCATTATCTAATAATATCGATATATTCCTGAAGATTACCAATAATATAACCCTGTTTGTGTGAATTAATTGTTTACCCTCCTGCCATGAAAATATTGCAAGCTCATATGTGCCTTTTAAAGCACATCTAGAAGATGTCCTTCGAAGATTTCTGAATTTCTGGACTCTGAGCCTGGAGATGGCTCTGCATATAAAATTGTGTTAAGTGATGTCATCACTTGTATTTTGGTGGTATCAAGGCCTAAATACTTGTTAAACCTTCACATTAATAAATTATTGTTGAAGAAAAATATTCATTTTACACAAGATTTCAACAGAGTTTGAAAGACGTGGTGCCAAAATTAAGTTCTACTGCACACTCTAAAGAAATGCTTCTGTTGCAAATGGTTTGTTTATTACAAACTTAGGTCTGAAATCCATTTTCCTTTGCTATTCATACTTTTTTCTCTTTGTTTGCTTTTTACATTTCTCAAAGATTAGGGCAATAAAAGCCAACAAAGCCAATTTTGGTTTTGTAGTCAATTTTACTTGCAGGTTCTGAATTCTGCAATGTGTGGGTGTTCCACCCTGCATTAAAATTACTCAACATTTCAATATAATTTTTAACTGTGGGGTTGTTTTTTTAAATTCTGTCTCACACACTGTGCAAACAGAATTTTTATATTTGCTAAAAAAACTTTTATTTCAAACATACATATACACACTTTTTGCTGAATAGTTCCTTTATGAAGAGCTTCCTTTTATAGTAGCGATCAGGTGAAATATTGGTGTAGGTGAAATTGGTCAGGTGAATAGAGGTGTAGGTGAAATATTAGTTCAAGTATAAACACAAAATACCAGTGTTTTTGGATAAAGCCTCAAATAAAGAGAAACCAGATAGAACTATTTATTTGAACACGCATTCTAAAATGTAGAATCACCTCTAAAACAGCAGATGGCATTCTGATGGCCATCTCCTCTTCCTCGAACTGGGAAGGCCTTCTCTCTGACTTAGAATAGCTGCCCGTTCCCTAAAAGCAGCAATTAACCTTTCCAGCACCCTCACATCTGGCCAGCTGTTGAACCACTCCACCACAGGGAGAGGTCACCAGTGGGTGTTGGGAAACGGCCCCAAAAAGTACTGAGGGGAAAAAAGACTATAAATGGATTCACTGTGGAACTGGACATGCTCTTGGAACCAGCGGCTGAGGAGAACAGGTGAACCTACATTCTTGACATATTTCATTATCTTTAATTTCCAGAGACCAAGAAGCTGATGGGCGGGTGAAACCACAGAGGTTGGTTGAACCCCTCCATGTAATGCAGCTCTAGAAACCCCCTTGCTCCTGATTAAGTGTTAGTGCACTGGGGACAGTGTTTACCACCCCGATCAGAACAATTCTTTATTTTTCATCACTTTCTTACGCTTTCCCCAGTTTTGCTGATTTCAGCTATATTTTTCTAATGCCTTGATTTCAAATTCTCAGCAACGGTGCTGTTGCTGAGACCTGTGTGGGGCCCTCATCATGAGTCTGAAGTAGTGCAGGAACTGCAAAAGCTGCACAACTGGTTCTGTCAGATTTGGTTATGCCAGACAAGTCACCAGAGAAGACCCATGGTTATAATTACAAGAGCAGAACTAGTAGAAGATGATAAATCTGTTGTGCGTTCACCAAAAAAAAAAATTTAAGTCCCCCTCTTTTAGATGTATTTTTACATTTTCTCTTTACTGTAATGTGGATACACTCCTCTGTGTCCCTGTGCATGGCAGGGGGTTGGAACTAGATGATCTTTAATGTCCTTTCCAACCCAAATCATTCTGTGATTCTATGATTCTACACACGTGTGTGTAAACAAAAAAAGGGAGGGAAAGAGGATAATGACTATTGCCCATTTGGTGCCAGTCCTGCAAATCTTCCTAATACAAGTGAACCTACTGAGTACAATAAGAGTATTTGCTTGTTTAAAAATTTATACAACTTACTGGAGAAATGCTTATGATGTAGTGCTATGATACGGCAACACAAAGCTTTTTCCCTCATAAACCAGGGAGCTCTTACTGTGAATCTATTTAATGTACCAGCTAGTACTTGTGTGGAGGTGCTGCTGCTGGGGCTGGTGTGTGTTTCCATGGTTGTTGTGACCGTGGCTCACCAGGAAATGCTTCCATGGAGCCCCATTAGGGCACGAGCCCTGTGCAAGACTCGGGCATGGTCACGAAGGGACGGGCCCGCAGAATGACTTGTGTCTGTTTGTTTAGCACTGTAAGTGAGAATTCAGAAGGTTATTTTACCATAACCCGCCCTGTTCTGGAAGCTGGCTTTCCTCCTCCTCCTAAGCCTGCCTAAAAGAATTAGTCCAGGGGTAGAGGTTGGGCACATGGAGTGAGTTTTGCCTAACTTTAGCCGCTCTCACTGAAACAGAATGATGCTGCAGATGCTGGGGGGGCATGGAAATAAATCACCCCAGGAATAAAAACCGTTTGGGATTTTTTCCTGCTTTTCAAATCAGTGGGTGTTAGGTCAGCTTCTATTAAAGCAATAAATTCAACAATCATCGGCTTGATCTGTGATTCTCCTCCCTCCTTTTCTTTTTCACGGTCGATGATGAATTTGACAGAAAACTCAGAAATGCTGCAGTTCCTTTTCTGCATACAATTAATTGATTAAATGTGAGATCACAAAATTTCAACTGAATTCTTTTGAACACAGAATTTTGTCATATGTTTTTGTTCTACTTGAGATGACCTGACAGTGGCACCTATAGTTTTCCATGCATAGGCTTAGTTATTGGTAGAAAAAAGCCGTCATTCCAAGGATAGTGTGCAATATTTAATTTCAGCTAATGTCTGTGCCAGGAAGCATTTTAGTTGGGCTGTTTGCAAATATTCAGTGATTATAAAGCAGCCATTTACACTGCTGAAGCAAGCACAGGTGCAAATGTGAATTTCTGTCCTGCACTTCCTGAAGTATTCACTGATTCTGGAATTTCAGGTTTGCTCAGAGGTGGTGTGATCATGTAAAAAAAAAAAAAATACTATTTGATGGCACATGAAACCCTTTTTGTTGGACAAGAGTTTGGAATCAAAGTAAGCTGAAAAGAAGCATTTGTATTGGAAATAAATAGAAAATATGAAAGACTATGGAACTGTAGAGCAAGGATCCAGGGGAAATATCTCTAACTGCAATATGCTACACATTATTACTCCAGACTACGGGGTTTTTTCTTTCTACATTTTATAATCTATGAATTGAGATATCTTGGATAATTAAAATACCCTTTAATTAGTTTTAAGAGTAGGGGAATTTAATAGGCCTGCGGGAACACTCTAAATAAAAATAAAAATGCTAAGCAAAGCCTAGTTAACAAGCAGGCTTTTTCATTAGGATAAAACACTTCTCCCTGGTATCAGACATTTGTTCCATTTGCGCATAAGTTTGGGGTTTTTTTCCAGACAGACTCTTACAGTGTGGTAACACATGGTCCGATCCAGGAAACTGGTGTGGATATGATTCATCCCTCTGAAGTCTGCAATCTTTTCTTCATAGAACTAAGGAATATTCAACACTATGAAAACCTGCCCTTCTAGAAATATTGACACTCAATATTGGCAAAATAGTCCTAATAGGAAAATACTGTATCAGTATAATAAAACCGTCTCGTATGAGTGGAAAACCCATAATTGTACAAACACAGTTTGTAAAGTATTACTCCTTTTTAGACTAGCAGGTTTTTGGTCAGCTCAGTCAGAAATAGCACCTCTCACCCCTGCAGGTTTCCTAGCAGGTACATAAGGGACACATGGCAGAATTTGTGGCCATTATCCATAGGAATAATCCATCAACAACTTCAGGTCAATTTAATACTTGCAAATGAACAGTGGGGAGACCCCTTAATAGAACTTTTGGGAAGAGTTAGAGGAAAAAGCAGCCTTTGCTTGTATGGGGCAGCAGGGGCTGCATTCAGACAGCACTAAGCTGAACTTTGTGAGGGAAATGCTGGGTCCAGCAGGGTAGGCCTGGCTTATGTGGGCTGCTGCCATTTGCAAGGCTCGCCCTCTGTCGTGCCACGCAGAGCTGGCCTTGCGTGTTCTTCATATCTGATGTGTAACTGATTGTTCTGAAACGTCTCCCTGCCCTCTGATTAATACTTCTCCAGCTTCAATTAAAATGTAGCATGAAGGGCTTTGGCCTTATTATTTTCCCCTTTACGTGCATGTCTGTAAAGAGGATAATTTTCATTTTTTTAAATTAAAATCATCTCGAGTTGCTCTCTCATGCTAAAATGAACCACATCAAAATGAAGAGCTCGAGGCTAGATTTCCAAAGAATTTGGACATAAGAAACCTCTGAGAATTTTTTCTGTTTCTCAAAATCCCAAGTTACACCCCAAAAGTCCTAATGTCGACTTATAGGACAAATTTTTGTTCAAGAAGTGAGGAATAACTGATGCTGTGCAGGGCTGAGGACTGCTGCAGCTCAAGCCTTGTCTGGTTGGTGTGTACTCCCTGAGGTACGAGTACAGTGGCTCCAGGAGGGTAGCCACTTACAATAGTAAATTACGAACAGGAATATTCCTTATAACCATTCTTGCCAAATTAATATATAATATTTTGGCGGACTGCTTTCTAAAGGGGCCTGTCCTAATCCTCTCCCTTACAGCTCTTACAACCAGTATCTGGTTACAGAAAGACTCCTTCATTCCTTCATCTATCATCCTCCATCATCCTTAAGAGTGACCTTAAACTCACCTCTTAAGTTACCAAGAATCACAGAGTCTTAGAATCATTCGGGTTGGAAGACAACTTAAAGATCACATAGTTCCAGCTTCCCTAAAAAAACTTCCCACCTAACTTCATGGGTGATAGGAAAGATAGAGTAGACCACGTATTAATGGAACATGTCCTAAATTTGCCATGGTGACTGTGCCAAACACACCTTTAAATCCTCAGAAAGGGTGGTAACTATCTGACTGGAAACATTGGAAGCCGCTCACTACAATTTAGAAAAAGCTTTATTTCTGAAATGCAACGGGAGCTAGAAGAAAAATGCACTCCAGTGGAAGATGAGACTTGAAATTTGGGTGGAATAGTGAATTGGGTCAGGGTCTACACAAAAACATAATGTATTAAGTGAGAGTGAGTAAATATACAGGGATGGACCTGGCAGAAACAGAAAAGCCTGAATAGTAGAGATAGGTAACAATAAAAGAAATAGCAATAAAAAGGAGGGAAAATGAACAGAATGAGGTAGAAACAAAGACAAAGGACTGAACAGTTGTAGGGAGGAATAAACAAAAGATCTGCAATCCAAGTTAGCATTTTATCTAATGGCCAATGTTTTGCTGGCAGAAACAAGATGGAAAAGACTGAGGCAAGCACCTCTGCAATTTTCACTACTTCCCATTTCTCTAGTGGGTGTCTTTTGGAACTTGAGGTTTACAGTACTGGAGCAAGGATATGGAAGATGTGATCTGACTCTGCTTAAGTCAGGCCACCAGCAACGGCATGGAGCAGTAGTAGCTCCTTTTTGGTTTGACAGCATCTAAATTCTTCTCTACACTGACACAGAGGCCTCCAAAAGGTGCAGGAAAATAGAGAATACTTCTTCAGTGCTGCGAGAATTCTCTCCCTTTAAGGTTATGGGTGGGTGGGATGCATGGGAATATGCATCTGTGGAATATTTTTTCAGATACTCTATGTTGCAACAGCAGCTGGTTGAGGTGCCAGCACACATCTGACTGGGCTCTGCTGCACCTGTGGCAGGGTATATTTCCCCAGGGAGGAGGAGACACGGTCACAAACTCAGGGTGACCTCCGTTTTGGAGGAAAGGCATGAAAATGTCCAGAGCCATCCATGTCTCTCCTCCTGAGGGTGCCTTCCCCCACACTGCCCACTTGCATATATTTGAGCAGCACTTTCATTCTTAAGAACAACCACCCCCACACTGCTTCCATGGCAGAGCCTATTCCCTTGCAGAAACACACATGGAGGTGCACACACTAGCCATGGACATGGTGCAACAGGGGCGCAAGGGGCACAGCCAAGGGCTGCTGTGCTGGGCCGAGTGCATTAAATACTGTGACCCATTCAGATCTGCCTCTTCCCCATCCCTCAAACCACCGCAGCAACGCACCTCCTTGACTCCAGCAGCCCCCTGCACCAACCCTAGAGCAAGGCAGCCCTGGGATATCACAGAGAGAGTCCAGAGCAGGATAAATTTACCTGTTCCGACACCTCAGTGGAACGGGATTGCTTCATTCACACTTTTTGCTCTCTTATCGCTCCCCATCACTTCAGCTTGTCTGTGCTCGCAGCAGTGCCGGCTGATCACTGCTGCAACAGGCAGGCAAGGGATTAGCGGCAATATCAGCTCATCTTCAGGGGCTCAGAGTCGTAACAGCAGTAGGAACCAAACAAAATCCCCGTTTCCCCTTCTCCAGAGTGATGCCCAGTGATGCTGGCTTTGCCACAGTGTTTTAATCTGGCATATCTGGTGTCTGGCAGCAGGCGCAGAGGAACCGGTTTCACCATGAAACAGAGTAACTTTTGCTGAGTTAGTCAAGATTTTCTGGGGTTAGGGATATTGCAGGTGGAAGAAGATTTCATCTCAATCTCTGCAGTTATTTGTTGTCATGTCAGAGATGTAATTTGGTGATCCCCATTGAAAAAAATGTGAAAGTCAGTGTGTAATACAATATATACAGTATATGTGATCCACAGCTAGATGCTATTTCTCATGGAATGATTTTTGCTGATGCTTTTGAGATTTTTTTCCTTGCTATTCCCTCTTCATACTTGTATTAAAAAATCCGTATTAAAGCCACAGACAGATATTTCTCACAGAAGGTTCCCTAAGTTTCAGGGGAAAAGGGACTTACGTAAAGCAGTAGAAATGTCGGGTTTGGTGTGGGTTTGGTTTGTCTGTTAGTTTTTATTCCTGAAAAAAAAACAAAAGCTAGCTCAGGTTTCCCATGAAATTTCAAAGTAAATATGGAAATACTCTCCATATAATGCCTTGCAGTCTGGCTCCAATATTTTTTCCTCTAAATCATGTTATCATGCTATGCCCTGACTTTGTGCAGTCCTTTAGATCTGAATAAGTAGTATATGAAGAGAAATAAAGTCTGGATTTGATAGTCCTATAGAGCCTGCTTTCATATCATCATATAACAATGTATGCTGTTTAGGAAAAATTTACTTGAGCTTTTATAATATCCCCCTAAGTGTTTGCCTGTGAGTGTCTCCACTGAATTTCAGAGGCTGACAACTCCTATCCTGCTGTATTTCCTCCTCAGCTTAAATTTTACCTCGCTGCAGCTCAGGAGGCCCCTGCTCTACATAAATAACAGATAAATTGACAAGACAACCTTGACCACATTGTGGCCGCATCTCCTGACAGTATGGAAAAATAAGAACTTCTCTCTTTTAAAGTAGATGCTTGCTGAGGACCGTGGGGCAGGAACTGTTGAGTTTTAATCCTGGATGGGATTAAATCCCAGACTGTCCCTGTCACCTTGATCAAACTGCTGATGAGGGGGATTTTCAGGAGTGTAGAAGACAGTTAGGCATCCCTCCATGATTGAAAAGCCCGAGAGTTCACCATTTTACGGCCCTTTGTGCTCTGAATCCCCCCCTGCTTCAGTCTCTGTTCCTCTCCAAGGAAGGCTTGTGCCTCTCCCGTCCTGCAGGACAGCTGGGAGCACTCAGGAGTTAATGGCTGGAGTCCAAATCATGGCTAAAACTCCCCCTCTTTGGGTGGCTTTGAACAAAGGCAGTAGCCCCCAAACACGCTCCTTTGCAGAGCACTTTGGTACATGCCCGTTCAGCACAGAACAAAGAATTAATTCTTCTAATTGCTGCCCCTGAACCCAGAGAGCCCGCCTGGTCTCTTGGAGGGGAGGTGAAGGTGGGCTGTGAGACGGGAGCCGTCAAGGCTTGCCTCTGGCAACGCGTGCCTCCGCCGCCCGGGCACGTTTGCTACCTTCGGGAAAGCTGGGGAGCAGCAATAACCCGGCACGGGCAGCGCTCGCACGGGGCGGGGGCTCCAACCCTGTAACACATCCCTTCCTTAATACGACTTGATGGAGACAGAGCGAGGCCCCATCAGGTGTGAAAAGCCCTGCTGCTCCTGGCGTGGAGCGGCCTCCAGACGGCGATTTGGCGACGTCAATCTGGTCATGCTTGATTTGGACACTTAACGTGGTAAAGCGGGGTCCCTCTCCCCCCGATCAACTTCTCAATTAGCGAGCTGCCTCCTGGAACGGCCCTGTTCCACAATCCCTCCGGGCCGCTTCGGGGGTCACCAGGGTGAGAAAACTCCAGCGCCAGCTCCGGCTCCAGCCAAGGCGAGGGGAGCCGGGAGATTTCCTAAACACATATAACCCTTTTTCAAGTTGTTTGCTTTCATGGGATTGATTCGTGGCACATTAAGAAGCTTAAGGCTTCGGTATCTTCTTTAAACTGCCCACCTTATCGCCTTTACAGCTGACAGTTTCCTGACAGCCGGGGTGCAAGCAGAGATAACTAGTAGGTTAGTACATACGCACATATATAATATACGAATATTACATACGCCGCCTGCTATTTTCTGCTTAAAAAGGAGGTGGGGGGAGCTTCTCATCTGTAGTCTCTGTGGTTTTGGTTAAAGAGCAGCCGCTGTGAGCAGTCACTAATTTTAACAGCAGATCTGGAGAGGTGTACGGGGGGTGCCGATACCCAGCTGCAGTCAGCGCAACATAATAAATAGGCAAATTTATGTCCTCGTCTCCCAAATTTCTTTCCTTTCTTTATTAGGGAGCAAACTATTGTTACATTAAATATTCAAACTACACAAAATCTCCAGGGCTTTCCTTTCCCACAAAGTGTTCCCAGTATTCATGCATATGAAGAACAGTAACCCATATACAAACGGCACCTTTTTTAATGAGCAATATATGTCAACATGACACCTTCTTATGAAATGCAGCTTTTTAGGTTCTGCCTTTGTGGATGTAATAATTGAGATGTTTCTAATATATGCAGTTACATTACCTGCTCATTGTTTGCGATTTTGTTCCTCTCCCAACTTTGTACTGTTTATAATGCTTCAAGCATTTGCCTCAATTCATGCTCAGTTTTATTTAATTAGAAATATAATTTTCTGCTACATTAATTATAAATTTGAGTGAGACAGCACAGAATTTCCTCAAGCATTCTTTTTAGAATAGAAACAAAAATCACAGAGAGTGAGGAAGAGGCTATAAAACCAGATGCAGGTGTAAAAATATCGATACCTTAAAACCTAAAACATTTAATAAATACATGAGGAAAAAATATAATTATGTGTAATTATTTAATTAATGCATCTTCTTATTGTAGTGCAATATTTATCAAAACAACTGGGTTAACATCAGAAAAATGTCATGGTGGTTTCTCTCAGAATCTGACATATTTTGAAAGCATACGTGTAGAACTAGCCCTAAATGTGCTGAAATCTGAGATTTGAAAACTGGGGTTTTTTAATGTTTGTATTTTGCTTGAAATATTTTTCCCCAAAGCTGTAATGTTTTTTTGTGAACGTGTCAATGATATATAGATACCAGCAATGCATATGCATGCAGAATGCAATGTATATAGTGTATGTGCTTCTTCAAAGTACCCCGATGCTTTGATTTGTAACTGTTTAAGGTTTTACTTAAAATTCTGAACACTGCACAGAGCGTAGCCATTTCAGTGGAATACTTCAAATAGTAAGTCCTAAAGGTGACACAACAAAGGAAATACCTTAGATACTGCAGCTTTTATTTATAAAGGAAATGCTCACACAGTCCAATGAAGGAAAACTTTACCTGTTTCCATTTCTATAGGAAGAGCAGTTCCATTAAACCAGCGCTTTGTTGCAGGAATTTGCAAGCGCATCATACGATTTGTATGAGCAGAATGAAATATTTGCATGCCATCTAATGGATTGACGTTTATCCTTTTTTCCTCATTTCTAAGCACTTTGCTTATTGCAAACATTAAAAAAAATATAAAAATAAAAGTCATCTCGCTCACCGTGCAGCACTCATCTTACAGTGCATTTTCAGAAAGGAGAAATCCCAAAGACAGGACAAGGAATTATTGTGTTGTTTAGTGAGGAAAACATGGCTCTTTTCCTTATTATTCTCTGCTGTGAAACTGGCTTTTTGCTGTTTTTATTTTGCACGCACGCTTACACACATGCACACGCACGCACACCTAGTTTAGCTCCGTGGGCAATTTCCCTGAAAGCAGGTGTCTGGTAGTCTGAGTGCCGTATATCTGAATGTCATTCTTGGGCAAATGCTTATGTCAGTTAGTAGCTGCTATAAATACATTTGTATTTTTCATAGTACCTATCATTCAGGACTCTTAAGGGACTTTTGCACGCCAGGCTTCCAGTTCTTTTAATGCAAGGTAAAGATGGGAAAATTGAGGTGCAAAGCGGGGATATTTGCACAAGGCTGCTTAGAAAGGTACTGCGGGGATCAGCAGAGACCTCTGAATGTAAAAAAAAAAAAAAAAAGACTGTACCTTGGCATTCCTAGTAGCCCCTTTGATAACTGCTGGGCACCACACACCTCCTCATCTCGACAGAACCGGGCTGGCACGAGGGGCCAGAGCTCTGCAAAGGGACAATGACACACCTGCTCAGGAAACGCTGCCACTTTGGGGCCCACGATGCCATGTATCATCTTCTCTCTTTTCTCTGTGTGCTTTTTTCCAGCCTCATGCCATAGCTCTCATTCTCTGCCCAGGTCTCCAGGGTGATTCCCATAAGCAGTGAGGTTTCTGGGCTGGGGATCACCACCGCAGAAAATGCAATTCTCCTGGCACATTTGTTGTATTCCTGGAGACATATCTCTTAGCAAAACAAGACATGGAAACATGATGTGAACCTTGTGGCTGTACTTCCTACCTAAGCACGTCTTTGCCTACAGCGTTGTGGCATGAAAGAGCCTGCTAATGATTCTTAAATGTTCATTACTGTAGATCTTCTCCCAGAATATACTTCTCACCTTGAATGACCCATGTGTTGAATTTTAACTAAGGGAACCCATGATAGTAAGTCTGTCATGATGCTGGCTTTTTTTTTTCCTCTCCAACTCTTAAAAGCTTTTTATTATAGGACTGCTTAAGGCATTCTTCAATTAGCATGTGCTGTATTGTGGCTGGAACAGCTGTTTACCATTTAATAAAGCATGGCATAATTTATTTTCAGAGTCTAGCAACCGTCTTTGCTATTACACCAGGGGGGGAACACAGTAACTGCATTGTTTGCGGTGCTGATGAAAGAACTATAGACTTTATTATATGACCTCATAGAACTATTAACTTACCCCCCACTTATATTTCAATATGTATTTACCTGACAGTCTGTGCATTGATTTCTTGCCTAGAGATTCTACATTCTCAGTCACCTCTGGGGCAAAATGAAAAATGTCTTATGTTTTATGTCCCTCACATTAGGCAGCTAATTATATATTTGTACCTTGATTTCCTTCCCTTCCCCCATCTCCAGGGGCAACCTCCATATGCACCACCTTCTCCTTAGTCAATGGAGAAACAATAGAGGTGTTCAGAAATGATAGAAGCTTGGCCACTGCTCACCGGGGGCTTTCTGTTCATTTAGGTCCTTTTCTTCCCAGATGTCTTCTTCCCTTTGCGGGTGGATGAGTTTGAAATGCACCTTAGTAGCACCTCTGTGGGTTTCTGCTTCCTCTGCAGCAATGTGGAAGTTACAAGTGACAAACTCATCACATCCCTGTTGCAGGTGACACTGGTTCCCTCCTAGGAGGGACTGCAGGTCATCTGCACCACAGGACGTCAGGTGCGTGGTGTTACCACCGTGGAGCAGCACCCACCTGGCTCGTGAGTATGAGCATGGTGAAAGTCATCCTGCCCTGAGGGTTCCTCCCCTCCATCCCATTCCTGGCAAAGTTATCAGTGAGCCATCTTTGAGACCAGTCCTGCAGGGGAGAAGAAAGGATGGCAGGTGGCAAACAGAGCTCAGCAATGCTGTGTCACGACTGAAAGGTACAGGTCCAGCCCTGAGTGACGTCCACAGCATGCAGAACATAGCACAAAGCTGCAAACAAGCTTCTAGGTCTGGGAACAGTGCAGAGACACTTAAGTGGCCTCTTAGCTGGGCCATGAGCCTCCCAGCACAGCACTGCATGGCCACAGCACTCTGAGCCAAACCACTGCACGGTGCCAGTTAGACCTAGCCCAGTCTGGGAACCTGCTTGGGATATTGCAGTCTTACTCTTACTTGAGTTGGAGCATTAAATTTGGCTTTAAGTTGCCTGAGTTTGACAATGAAAATACGTCAGCTGAGCATGTGCAAATTTTTAGATTCAGCCTGTGCGTGTAGATGGATTTATATGCATGATTTAAAGTAAAGCATGTGTAGAAAGATGAAGTTTATATGGTTGCTTTGTAGAAATGGATGTAATATTGATGTTGACTTTACTGGTAGAAGTTTAAGAATGTCATGATGCATGAGTGGTGGTGCAAAGCAGAGCCCTGAGTGCATTGGGAGGTCATTTTTAACTTGAATTTATTTCCACAATATCAGGCATAGATCATTGTGCCCCGTGCACAATCATCCCTGCTTTTCATTTGAGTCAATCAGAGTGGTTAAGGAAAATTTAAAATGAAACAAATTTGTGACTTGATTAAAAGCAGACAGTAAATTAGGCCAGAATACTCCTTAAAATTGCATTTTAGCTTTAAACTGAAAGTTTGATGATCTGACTGCATGACTGAAGGGACGGGGTAGCAGGCTGTGACATAAACGATGTAGCTATATTTGCTCCTAGGATGAAGCAGGGTTTTTTAAAGTTGTGTGATTTAGGCTTTGGAGTTAACACTCCATTGACCGAACAACAAAATTCCCACCTCCCAGAGCTTTTTCAAACCAGAGATTTAGAACAGTGGTATTACATCAATAATGTCTGGTCATGCTTCAAATTTTTCCAGGCAAAATTAAGGCTGGTAATACTTACTTGAAATGAAAGCTTAGATTGTTTCACAGGACACAAATAACCTAATTAGGGAAGGATATAGAAGTAAATCTATATTTTGTTTTGAATGTCTGGTTTGGAGGTGTTTGACAATGGAATTCATCCACATTAACTTTGCATAAAGAATTCTTTCATGCAATCTGCAGAGACAAAAAAAAAAGGCTTGGTTTCAAGAACATCAGCAGATCCAGGACAGAGTTCAGCGAATAGTTTTTTCCAAGCAGATGGAACAAACTGGAAATCTACATTAAACTGTGAGCCACAGTGATGAAAGCAGTACATACACCCCACGTACAGAAAGGCAAAAAAACCCCCCTCTGCGTTAACTGCTGGGCTTCAGTTTGCATACAATTACTTTCTTCTAAAATAGTTGTATAGTTTAGAAGGGCGTGAGGAGCAGCAGCTTCACCTGAGAGAGGTTTGCACCTCCTGCCTTCAGTGTGCAGGTCCAGCTGCAGTCACACGAGTGCTGAGTGTAGCACGTGGCCTGGCAGAGCCAGGTGGGACTGCTTACACGCACCGGTGAGCTAAAGGGGAAAGCAAAACACACCCTGCCCCCCAGCAGCGTGTGACAGGGCCGTGAGGCTGCGGCCATGCCCTGCTGTCACATTTGTGCCTGCCTGAGATCCAGCCACCAACTCAAATTTTTACCAGCACAGGCCCCAGTGAAGCACCTCAGCTCACCGTCAGTAAACTGGAGACGTGTTTCCAGGTGCCACACGCCGGGCATCCATACAAACAGGGTTGGGAGTATCAGCCTGCTTCCATCACCAAGTTAATCCTTCAGTCCCTGAGTTTGCTGTAAAAAGAAAATGAAGGGGACTGAGGTGAAAGGGTTTCTCAGCTCTAGTTTGGCAAAACTAACCCTCTTTTCACAGCATTGCCAAACAAGGCAAACGCTGAATCGGCCTTTGATTTTAGCGGACATTTAAGCACGCTTCAGCAATTGTGTGTGAATGCCTTCCTTAACATGCTTAAACTAACTGGGCTGTTTTGTTTGATTTTTCTCATCCGTCACCTTTCTTGCAGTATCTAAAATTTGGGACAAGGTTTTAAGCTAATCTGGATAGGTATCTAAACCACGTTATCTAACTGCTCCTATGTTAGGACACGTGCAATTTTACATATTCTGAAATAATTCAGTGCCCAGACAGCCGAGCTCTAGTAGAAGTTTGTCCACCTCACCACCAGCGGCTGGGAAGTGCTGGAAATCTTGCTTGGAGGCCCAGAGCTTTGATTTTCTGAGCACCCTGTTCTGCAAGTTGATAGTGATCCCCTCTTTCAACACCCCAGCTTTGTCAATAAAAGATTTTAAAAGAGAGGGGCTTAGAGCAGCATGTACAAGCTGCACTGAGGATAGAGGACAGAATCCAGGACTGTTTCAAAAGTGGCCATTTCCTCCTGTGGTCAGCTTGTTCCCCACCTTTTTCCTTTTTTTCTATGTAGTCTCTGATTATTGAACCAGAGTTATTTCAAGCAGAGCCACCAAAAGTCTTTTGCTGGACACCAGCGAGTGCAGCCGGGAGGGCTGTGGATGAGCCGGGTCAGTGGGAACTCTCTGCTCTTGTTTCTTGTGTGGTTTAACTTCAACAGGCAAAGTGGGGCAACTTCTCCTCTCCTCTTGGCTGGAAGCATATTTAATTTTCAATGAGCATTTAGAAAACTGTTCCAGGGAAGGGAGGATGGGTGGGAGTGAAATAAGTTTTGCAGGCATTCATGAAAATGCATGTGGGACAAATTTACCTACTTCCTTTTCTCTACAGTTTGACAGGGAGGATTTTCAGAAACACCTTGTGGGAAGTAAGAGAATATAGACTATTTAAAGCCAGTAGTACTTGTGTCCCAAAGTCACTTCAAAATGTCTAAGAAATCTCCATCTAATAATCTAAATAATACTCAGCATGTAAAATTTACATGTTCTCAAAACTATGCTTTTCAATGTGCTTTGTAATCTAGATCCTTAGATAATTTTTTTTGTCTCTCTCATTAACTTTTAGGTTCTTTTATGTGGTTTTATGCTTCTCCAAATAGCATCTTCTGTTGTCTGCAGTATTTGCTAAGGGCCAAATTCTGTCTTTCAGCGCATACAGCTTGAATTGAAATCCTGAATAATACACAAACCTACCAG
>WEIT01026145.1:27676-37676 GCA_013389985.1 Dryoscopus gambensis | reverse complement strand
GATGGTGATGAGAGCAAAGGACAATGTTTATCACCTGGACTGTTTTGCATGTCAGCTTTGTAATCAGAGGTAAGAGAATTTCTTGGGTCTGTTCCATAAACTAAGTGCTAGCTCGGTGCTGCTGTGGGCATACATTCCAAAGAAGAAATATTTACCAGTAGCAGAACCCCAAGACAGAGAGTAAGACCTGGATACTTTTCCTTAGACTGATACAGAACATCTTTCATGACCTTGGCCAGAAAACTTTTTGTGCCTCAAATCCCGCATCAATAAAAAAGAATAATGTTACTTCCTCTCCTTCAAAAGGCTGTCTGTCAGGTTTAATTAATTAATATTTATAAAGGTCTTTGAGATCCTTTTCTGCAGAAGAGCATAGCAGTACCATTTGTCATTATTGCACTAATTTCACTTTAATTCTTCATTTTTATCACATGTATTTCTTTTAAAGTACACATTGTTTCTTCCTGTTGCCAGAACCGTAATCATTTAAATTTAAAAGATGTTGTTCCCACCATTTCCTCTGTAGCAGCATTGGACCTCTTACAGTCCTATTTCTATTTCCATATCCAAACCGTAGGTTATAAAAATCCCAAGGATCCAAACCTGACACCCTGTTCTGAAGCATCACCCATATGGCACAGTTGGAGAACGAATGTCAAAAATGGTAAAATTGTAACAACTGATTTTTTCAGAGGTGAATAGAGCCAAGTTTGTACCAGCTACATTCAGAGCGGTGGCCAAATCCTTCAGAGATTTCACCGAAAGCCCCATTTCTGACTCCACCAGAGCTGATAGCAGCTTTGCCAGTGACTTCTACGAGGTCTAGGAAGTGAGAGAGCCAATTATGTCCACTCCTTAATGTCCCTATTATTTTCAGTTATTTTTCAGTTATTACATGATCCTATTTAGCGTTTTATAGCATTTTTTTTAAAATTCTTCAGCTGGGATGAAACGCAAGATGTGCATTTTTAGGGAAGCAATGAGAAATTAGGAAGATAATAGTCTGACACAACAAAGCTAGACACAGCTCTAAATAGGCTTTCCTAACTCACCTTGTCCTACGGTGTATTATTTTTTAGCACGGTAGTCATTTAAAAATCAAACATCCCTAAAGAACCATAAAATGTACAGCTGCTAATAAGTGCAGCACGCTACAATTATGCTCTTTAAAAAAAAAGCCAAAATGACCTTTTTCATCATGTTGCACGGGAAATTAAAATACCAGGCAAGTAATAACCACTGCTTAAACCATATAATAATGCAAAGTAATTATAGGTTCTAATGCTATTTAAAGTCCTGTATCAGTTTTGTCTCGCCACGGAACTGAGAAGCCATATTCCGAGCAAGGCAGGCAGAGGCTCCCACAGTACCCATTTAAGAGACACACACAGAGTCCTAGGTTTCCTTTCCCAAACCCTTCACATCCTGTTTTTTTCCAAAGCACGGTTCTGGTATCATTATTAAAGCGCCTAATATATTTCTGTTGTTCGCTTCATTTATTACATGCCATAATGGGGCTGCATATCTTTAGTGTTGGTTATGCACAATTAGCACTTAGTTATTGTCTTGTCACTTCAGCCCATACAAGACAAACTTCTTTAATGTAAGAAGTCAGCTAATCTTCATCAGTCAAGCAAAGCAGACAATGTTTGTTAGCCAGAGTGCAAAAGATTTTCATCATAGTTAGCACTCTCGGATCTGAGGAAGCGAACTTTCTTTTTCTTTCCTCCACCGCCAAAAAAAAAGCACAGCTGTTACGAATATTTTTAATATTCCTCTTTTACCATTACAGCTGTGAAATGATGTACAATTTCACTTTGCAGCTAACACACATCATAGTGTTCCCTGGGGCCACTGATCCCCCCGGAAAAGTGCTGTTAGGTGCTTCTGAAATGGAGCTTAACTGGGTTATTTAATAATTCTCAGCCTCGTTTTTCCTGAGCCTTCAATCTAATCTTTTATTTGATTTTTACTTTGCATGTATTTTTGGCAAAGGGTTGCTGAAATAGTCTTGCAGGTGTCTTAGACTGAGAACAAAAGAATGAATTCACCTGAAATGCAGTGTAGTTCACGTAGTGAAAACAGGGAGTGGCTCCAGGAGTCTCCAAGAATTTCAGAAATTCTCAAAAGTGACCCTAATCCTGATTCTACTGCAATAGCTCTCATGGAGCCTAATAAAGCAGACTGCCTGTAGGGTACTTTTCTTCCTCAGAATTTGGAACTAGTGGCCCTCTGAAGAATTAATTTTGTTGTTTTTTACGATAGATCCTATTTCATGGATGCTCCAACATAGCTCTTCTGTGGTTCCTATGGCAAAGCACCCTACTGACTACATTCTCTCATTAATAGCTCCAAATCTTTTGTTTTTCATTACTTGTCCAACAATAAGCCCCCACATTGCTGGACACCTGACCCATCACCAGCTTTGGGGTTTTCATATCTACTATGAAATCTTTTTCTCTTTTCTTTCAAACAGAAAAATCTTGTCAGTCACCATGTCATTAATAGTTTCTGTTGTCCTTTAGGATCCTTTTTTCTTCCTCTGCTCAAGGTAATCAAAACTGCACAGCAGGTTCTGAGTGAGGATGTGTTTATAAGACAGCAGTTTAACTTTATTAAGTTTCTGCTGCCCCTTTGTATACAAAATATTGTTATTGAGGGGTTTTAGATTTGCTCTTTCCTTTCACTCCACTAATTCCACCAATATGGAATTTATTTATTGAAGAGAATATTTTTATTCACAAACACATCAACAATATCCAAAAATCACCAGTGGGTGTATCAAGGCTCACCAGCTATTGCAAGACCTGTGGAGCCTTATTCCCCAATTTCACATTTTCTTCCCCCATTAAATTTTAAAACCTTTGGGTCATTCTCTGGAGTAGATCTGCAGAGTACATAGTGCTCTCTGTTTGGGTCCACATTTCATTTTCAGCTATCATCTACCACTTACGTTTTTTCCTGTCAGAATGCATGAAATGTTCATGAGTACACAGAATTGTTTTCTTCAGATTGCACTACTTTGTCTTTGCCAGCACTGAATTTTTTTTTTTATGTTCTGTGTCTGGTTGTTCCTTCCAACCCCTTCTGCTCTCCAAGCTAGGTAATATTTATATTAAACACATCTCACTGATCCTTCAGGCAGCCCATTCTTTGGTCTTGCTATGGCATGACCTTCACATTTCTACCCTTTAAATAGTTGATCCTGGCCCAGAGAGACACCTGCCCATTTTTGCCTAGTGCTCTTTGTGAAGATTCAGTGATTCTTCTGCTTTTATGAACAACTCCACTGTTTGCTTTATTATTTTTGAGTATCTACAACACCATCCAGTGCAAGTCTCGGTGTGGACGGTAATTAGACTCCCTTCACTTAAGGGGACTTTTGTTCGGGCCATGAACTCCAGCTCTGAGCTGACTCACAACATGCCTGTCCCTTTATTGGCCTCCTGAATGTGACTTTTTCAGAGTGAGGAGAAAAAGGCATTGTCTCACATACTGTATTCCAGGAAGACAGACTGCAGACACAGGCCTGAAAGAAGCTCCTGAGCCACTAAGCCTGGTCCCCTGGTGTCAAATAGGCACTGGCTCCTATTTTCTCTTTCACAAATCTATTCAGCTCTAGGATCTAATTGCTCCAGCCAGCCAGTTTTTGAGATATTTTCCCCACGTTTTTCTTGATACCGATGCTTAAAGCTGTAGCAATTTTGTGAATATTAAGCTCTGCTCCTAGCCTAAAGGTCTCAGCATCCTCTTATCTCTCATGTCTCTGTCCAGCTTACTCCTAATTTGAAGTTTTTCCACCACCTAAGTACCTGCAGAGCTTAGTGACAGTCATCTTAATGGTGTGAGTGTTCCCCTCTCTTCTCTGTAAACATATTCAACTTCTCAGAAGCCCTTCACCTCGCACTGAGAGTAACCTCAATATACTTAATTTCTGCAGAAAATTTAAAGGGGGAGGGGAAGGAAACCACTGGAAAAATAAACTTGTAAACAGACACTGCCTTTCACACTTTGTCAGGTCGCATGTGTGTGACTAACAAAATGGAGTGGAAAATCTTGCAAGTGGGCTCAGCTGTATCTTTGCTTGACACTTTTGACTACAGCGATGATGTCAGTCTGCCTTCGGCTTTCCCACTTCCCAGAGTTTGTGTGTCCTTCCTCTCACTCTCTGTCGGCGTCTTTAGCAGCTTGTTCCCTACTTCTGTGATATTTTCTCCCTGCCGTTTGAAGTCAACTCAGAGTACGGCTTAAAACCCCCATCTGCTGTCACTGAGAGGTGTTTAAATCAGCTGTTCTACCCTTCTATCTGAAATAGCCCTTTTTTTAAAAGAAACTGGAGTGAAACTGGTTACACACTCATTGAAACTGCTGTCCTGATGTAGCTGTAAACACTTACCTCCAGTACAAACTGTAAAATGCCCACACAATGCTGCCTTTGTTCTCTGTCAAGCAGGGGAGAGGGAATGCAATGCCAGGGACATCTTTATTTCAAACCCCAATATTAGATTTTTGCATTGAGTGCTCATTTTCTGAATTCCGAAGGCCTGAGTACTGCTTATTTTCATTGAACGTCTCAAAATTTAGAACGCAAATTAACATATTGTCCATACCCGCTTTTTATAAAATAGTGCATGAAGGGCACACCAAGAGGAGGTTTGCCATTTCAGATTGAACTGGGATTCTGTGTCTCCATGTTGTGCACGGTACTGGTGAAAACGTGCAAGCTCAGGCACAGCTCCTGCTTTCCAGCCTTTCAAATGGACATTTTGACAGAAGCCCAGAATTAATAAATTGCAGGTATGGGCTGATGAACTGTGATATAAAAGAGTGGCTTTGTTCCCTTAGTGATGCATAGAGACCAACGTTAATGTGAGTTGTACTGGAAACTCAACATTTAAAGAGAGAGGGAAGGGGAAAAGCAGAGCCCAAGTTACATCACTGATTGCAAAAAGCAGAGGGGAAGGGTGTGGGTGTGGTAAGTCTGAGCTGTGTTAATCCTCAGGAAATCAACTAAATGCTTCCAGATTTTGTGTCTTTCTACAGTGACAAAGATCTAACATTACCAGAGGAGGCACACTCACAGCCGTCTTCATCCACAGCAATATTTCTCTTGCTTTCTTAAGAAGTCTTCAGTACCTTGACACACATCCTGTGCATCAGAAAAGATGACAGACAGCAGTGAGATCTCTTTAAATGTCAGTTCTGAGCAATGAAAGAGCTGGTTCTCAAAATGGAAGTTTTATACTTCTTGTGGTTAGTCTAGGCACACCTTCCCCATCCAAACAAGGTGATAACAGAGGTCATTTTGCAATATAAATGGCCTTCCTTTTGCCATTGTAAAATATGACAGGAGTTCTAGGATGTAGGTTAATTATAATGGTCATTCTACTAATGTCACCGTCGTGTCAAAAGTACTATTATCAATTTATGGTGCTAAGTCCAATCTGGCATGTTAATGCAGCCTATTGTATATTCTTTCCTGTTCATCTTGCATGCCTATTAAAAAAATTGGGTGAGGGTTTAGGGAAGGCTGAAGACTACCATCTGCCTGCTAGAAGAGTAATAATCTTGCCTAATTATATACTCCTAACAGAGCGGCATCTTAATATACTCCTCACCTCCATTTAATAAATGTGCCCAAATTTTGCCCTGATTTACATCCTATGCCAATTCCATAAAAAAACCCCAACCTTAGTGGGAGCCTAGGCTTCAATTTACCCTCCTATTTTAAAGCTGAGCCAGGTTTACATCTTGCAGTGTGCAAACCCAGTCTGAGGTAGTTACAGATGCAGCTCTCTCACTTCAGAAGAGGCTAAATCTGGTTTTGAGAGTCAAATAAGGTTGAAAGTGTGAATGGCCAGAATTCATCATACTTCATCTGCTTACTTGCCCCGTCTCATTGTACCTGGGAGCCAGCTTGCAGGGATTACAGGTTTTTCCACCTGGTGCTTACCTCTTTGTCACCTAATGAGCACACAGTTCACACATTGAATACCCAGGGGCCCACACAAGCCTCACCGTCAGCCTTTGCCAAATATGCTTGTCACCGAGCTTTGCACGATATGAAAACAGTGGGCAGAATTTGAACCCTTACTATCACAAGCAACAGGTTTCCGCCAAGGCAGAGGGGACCATCCAGAGGATGTCTTCCCATGCAGAGAGACCCCACCCCACAGGTTATCCCACAGCCAGGCCTGTCTAGACAGGCCTCTGGCAGCCTCTCCACGAGACTGCTGCGCGCTTGGAGCGTAAGCGATCTGTGGAACTGTGTATGTTTAAAGCCGCTCATGCATAAAGCTGTCACATGCCACGCAGGCACAGGGTAGAGCACTCCTGGCTCAACATATCAGCACTGCAAAAGCAAAAGGCACTGACACTTTTTATTGGGAAAGGCATCCTGACACTTCCGTGTAGCTGGTGCAGTTTAATTCAAACTGTGTCACTCCTCTGAGGGCAGAGGAAAAAAATCCTTCAGCCAGGAGTTTGATGCAAGCAATACTGCAAGAAGTCACATGTGTTGAGTATTGCCGTGCAAGCGAATTGCACTTCAGCAATGTATTTTTCATTTACTTAATACTTAAAACAAATTAGTTTGCTATGGTGTGTCTTACCCTGGAACAAAAGGAATACACAGCTGAATAATATTCTCAGTTCAGATTTAGCTCTTCCTGATGGGTGCAGAGGTGATTTTGTCTCCCACTGGTGCCCTGGCTTTGGGGGTTTTTTGTTTGTTGTTTGTTGATTTCAAATGTGACTTCTTCGGGAAAAGCAAATTTTACATGTTGGCACTAGTTAAGACTCCTGTACCTCATCTTGTAAGGTGCACAAAAGAATTTTTCTCAGCATTGCTGTCAATTGACAAAAATACAAAAGATGGAAACTAGAAAAAAACTCCAAAGAGCAACTTTTATGCATGAATTCTACATTTCAACACAGTTACTCAAAATCATTTTGTGTTGTTAGCAGCCTAGTATACCAGGATTGGGGTGGGAAGAATAATAGCAACCTCTAAATTCTGTAAAAGAGTGTTGACCATAAATAACTTAAAGATTTCGGGATTCTTTCATAATCTCTATTTTCAATCATCAGCAGCAGCAGGCAGTAATCCCACAGAAAAAAAAAAAGTCCACAAATAAACAAACCAATTTTCCTTTAAGAGCAGAGCTAATTCTTTTCAATCCACTTTTTTATTACACTATTTTCCCTCTATCTATTTAGCTAGCATAAGGATAAATTTCCAAAGCTACCCAGTTGGAAAATAAATGGGTTCACTGTTTGTCTAGCATTCCAATCTTCACAAATGTAAATCAGTCCAACTGCTACTCATTTAAACCTCCAACTTCACAAAACATTAAAGGACTGCTTTCCATACACAATTTAATCTGTGACAATTCACCAAGATTTCTGCTTGAACATCATTAGAAATTGACTATCTGATAAAGACAGGCCACTATCAGGGGTCGGGTGGGTCAACCCGTGTCATTTATGGAGTTTTACTGGGTCAACTGCAGCAGGCACCACTATTTGAAGGTTAAATTGTTACAATTAAATACATATACAGCTATTCCCATAGCTACTCTGCTGTTAAATCTACCGTAAACAACACAAGCATTTATATCTGACCCTAATTGTGTCCAAGATGTCACCATTTGGAAATTATACAAAAAAGGACATTATAATCCGTTACACATTAAACAATACTTTATGTACTGAGATCCATAATTAGCTGGTAGAAACTGGTTTCATTTATTCACGTCAGTGTTAAGGGGTTCATTTGGGTTACTTTCTTTCATTTTAATTGGAATAAGGCAAGCAGTGCCTCCCAATATATTTCATAGCTGGAGAGTTCACTATAAACAAAGGCATGTAACCCTGCCAAGGCAGTCACTAGGGAAACTTCTTTTCTGCACTGGCCCCATTCACTTCTCCGTGAGTATCTTCAAGAAGATTGGCTTTGTCAAGGGAGAGGGTTGAGGGGTGTGTCAGGGAAGAGCCTTCTTAAATTCAAGCGCATTTTTTAGCCGGGAAATCCTACTTTACTCGAAGTTTGAAGTCAGCCAGCCAGGAGCATTAACACTGAGTGATTGTCCTGCTCATCAGAGAAAAGCAAATGAAATCTCTCAGCAGTGTTTTGCAGCAATCAGATCATTCTGATGCACGTAATAGTATAACAAGGTAGGGATACTGATACCACGAGAGAGAGTAGTTAGCTGAGTAACTAAATTTACAATCAACTCCTGCAGGAAAAAAAGAAAAAAGGTTTCTCTGTGTGCCTGCGTGTCTCTAGTTTGCACCACAGCATTTGTAAAGTTGTGTGAGTGCTAGAAACAGTTCTCAGAATCACCATCTTAAATCAAACCTAGTGAAATATCCAACTGGAATATAACAAGAAATTCTTACTGCCACACGAGACAATTATAACATATCTCAGGCAAGCTTTCCACTGCATGCCATCACTTTGTCTTCCTTCCGGTTTGCACGAAAGCAGGACATTTACTCCTCCCTCAGCTCAGCAGCCTGGGATATTTATTGTGTTTTATCTGTGTGCCAGTGACCTGATCCAGGACTCCCACAGCCCACGGTGGGCTTTGAATGAGGTCTTTGGCTGGGGAAGCAGAAGTGCCTGAATGCACTAGATTTTGTTGAAAGCACAGGATTAATTGTGGCACCAGGGCAATTCCTCTGCTGGGCTTCCCCCGTGCAGACGTGTCTGCAGGCGCTGTCCAGCCAACACTTGCTCTACAACCCTTACCTGTAAGACCATGTCGCATCACTGATCCTCAAACTATCTTCCTCTTTTCTTTTCTCTTTATTATTTTAATTTCAGATTTTGTGTTGGAGACAAATTTTTCCTGAAGAACAACATGATTCTGTGCCAGACAGACTATGAGGAGGGTTTAATGAAAGAAGGTTATGCACCCCAGGTTCGCTGATCGGATGCCACATCGTTAAGAATAAAAAGCACTACGTTCTTTTATCTTTTTTGCTCAACATGTATATAAGAAATGACACAGGAACCTACTGAATAGCATAGATATAGGGAGACAGAATGGTTGCGTGAAATAAAAGGCGGACTGCATCTGTATGTAGTGAAAATTGCTCCAGTTCAGAGTTGAATGTTAATTAAAAGGTACTGTATATACAGCTGGATTCTTTTTGCTTGCTCTTGGGATTTTTGGTTTGTTTGGGGTTTTTCGTTTCTTTTTGTGTCATTTGGCATGAGATGTTTATTTTGGACTATTGTACATAATGTATTGTAATATTTGAAGCACAAATGTAATACAGTTTTATTGTGTTACCATTTGTGTTCCTGTTTGCTTCTTTGTATTGTTGCATTTAGTACAATCAGTGTCTAAACTTACTGTATATTTATGCTTTCTGTATCTACCAGCTATTTTAAATGAGCTGTATCTTTCTAGTAAAAAGCATTAAAGAGCAAATCCCAACCATTATGCTACACTTAGAGCTTAAGAATACTGTTTACATTAAAACTATTTAGAAAACTAATAACTAGCAGCACCTGCTGCTAATGATGCTATGGTTAAGGGTCTATCAGCACTTCTCTTATAAGCCTCTATTTTTCAGGGGTTAAGCATCTGCTGTTTAATTGCATGGATTTTCCTCAAAGAGCACTTTTATTTTACTAAAAAATTTTGAAAAGCAAATCTGACTGGTTTGAGATATATTATAAAAGGTGCAAAAGTTAATGATTTTGGGTGCTGCTTTTGTGCCCCTTAGGCATTCCAAATGCCTGGATTTGATTTTTAATTTAGCAGGAAATTAAGCCCTAATGCAAACCAGTGCCTCTGGGTATCTTATTTTATATATATATATATATAAAAAAATATATGTGTTATTTTTCTGAAATCATTAATTTGGGGGGGAAGGGAGAAGATTTCTGTTTATATACATTTTAAAAAATTCTTAAAATTTGAGGGACCTCTCTCTCATCTCCCTCTCCTTTTTCTTTCCTTTGTTTTTTTTGTTTGTTTGTTTGTTT
>WEIT01026145.1:14306-27396 GCA_013389985.1 Dryoscopus gambensis | reverse complement strand
TCTGTTTATATACATTTTAAAAAATTCTTAAAATTTGAGGGACCTCTCTCTCTCTCTCTCATCTCCCTCTCCTTTTTCTTTCCTTTGTTTTTTTTGTTTGTTTGTTTGTTTATTTATTTATTTGGGGTGGTTTTTTACTTTTTTTTGTTTTAATCAGGGCTTAACCCTAATGTTTTCTGGGGCTGCGTCCTCAACAAACCCTGGAAAAAAGTGAAAGTAGAAGGCAATGTAAACAGCCCCCTCTGAGGGTCTATTTACATTAAAGAAATGACCCTGAGCTGACACTGGGAGAGTGACTGGTTGCTAATTACCCACCTCGGTGAATGCTGAAGGTAATTTAAATGCTGATGTGGATGGGACAAAACTTTGCAATAGCGAGGGAGAGCTGCCACACTCGGCTGCACAGGTAGTTTGCTGTCCATGCCAACATCCTACAGGTTTGTCCCATCAATACTGGCAATTAAAATCCTTTTGACAGAGGTGGAATGGCTGCTGACAGCTCCTGTTGGCAATCAGTCCGTTTTCTAGGAGAGATGGACCTCTTTTTAAAGCCATGAAGCTATTGCATCAGCAGGATGTCCCCAAGTGCTCATGCCCCTGACAGAGCTTACAGGTGTTTGGCAAAGGAAAGCAGGATGAATGTTTAAAAAGTTGTTAAATGCATATTTAATTCTTGTCTGTTTGCCACTGTAATCTATATCACTGGGAAAACAACCTGTATTTAAAAAAAAAAAAAAGAAAGAAAAAAAAAACAAAAAAAACCCAAAAAAAAAAAAAAAAAAACCAAAAAAAAAAGTCCAAAAAAAAAAAAAAAAAAACCAAAAAAAAAAGTCCAAAAAAAAAAAAAAAAAAACCAAAAAAAAAAGTCCAAAAAAAAAAAAAAAAAAACCAAAAAAAAAAGTCCAAAAAAAAAAAAAAAAAAACCAAACCAAGAAACCCACTGTTCCCAATGTTGTTATGAAGCTAAGCTCTTGTTTTTATTTAGAGTATGAACCCCTGTCTCTGCTCAAGCTGACTGCTGTCCTTCCCTGCTCTTCCTGTCCTGTTGCAGTTTCAACATGTTTTTGCTGGGGATGGTGAAAGAAACTTTGCATTGCAGTGGGGAAATTCCCTAAGTGTATGGTAAGAGTACTCTGCACAGTGGCTTGACTTAGAAATAGATATTTCGTTTCAATGGCTGTTGTTACAGTGTGGGTTTTTTCCTGGCTGTGACCCCTTTTGAAAATAAGCATGGCTCGCAAAACTTGACTTTGACTCATACAGGATCAGCAAGAAATGCAACAGCTCCTCAGGCTGTTCTTGTTAATTAGAAGAAATAGCTCCACATAGTTTTTCAAATTAAATTTAGCCCTCTTTTGTGGACTATCTTCCTTCCTAACCTTGAGCACAAGTGTCTCTTCCACTCCCTTCCACAGTCCCTTAATGTCTTTGGGATAACGAAGCAGTTGGTGTCAGAGGTACTATTAGGCTCTTACAGATCTACTTCAGTGCAATAAACAAGCTGTCCTTTCCATGAAGGTCAGGATGGACAGAAAGGGAAGAATCATATTATCTTGTTTTGAGCCCAATTTCAATTTTCTCCTCCAGCCTCTCTTGGGTCTTTCCATTAGAAATCAGAAAGATCTCTCTTCTGCTTTCCAGTAGCAGACTGCAGAACAGATAGAAATCCCTGGTTCAGAAATAAGGCTGGAGAATAGGAAAGAAGGGTCCTTGACTCTGTCTTTGACTCCCTGTGAGCTTGGGCAAGTCACTCAACTTCTCTGTGCCTCAGCTGTCCCCATCTGTCAGATGGGGCTAATGGATACAGTGCTTTTGTAAAGCATTTTTGGCTCTTCAGAAAACCACGAGCCGTGCAGGTGTTACACGCAGCCTCAGGACATCCTGGGAGGAGCAGAGCATTCACAGATCTGAGGCAGGAGAGCACCAAAACCAGCTTAGCCTGCGGAAGGCCTGGCTGGGGATGATGATGGCAACGACACACTAATAGTGCTGCAAATGCTAAAGGAATCTCTCATTCCCACCAAGTGCCACTGCTCAGCTCTCGACCGAGCAAATGAAGAGAGTGGAATGGGAAAAGAGTGGCTTATACTACGTGCCATGTTGCTCATATGAGCATTTTGTGACACAGGCCCAAAGAGTGGAAGAGGAAGGTGGTCCTGCTATGGGGGAAAAAAATAGTCCCACCACTCTATCAATCTTAATTGATTCAAGGACAAAGAAATATGGATATATTTGCAGTGCACAATGGTGTGGCACTGCTTTGAGCACTTTATGCTCATCTATCTTATTCACATACATATCTAAAATTTGTATGTAGAGGATAGAGAATAAATTTAGATTTGATGTAGGTCAAAGATCAATTACACATTTTCCTGTATTTCAGACCTCCATCTTGCCTGGCTGTTAAAGTAATGACTGAGAGTTGAAATATTTAATGGAAACATTTACAACTCCAATAAAGTGTATCATCATAAGTCAATATTGGAGAGAGGTTATCTGCCAGGCCACTTTAGTGATCATCTTGAAAGAGGTCTAGACCATTCCTTTGGGTTGCTTTTTGTTATCCAGCTTGTTATCCCTCCTTCTCCATCTCTGAGTGTGTCAACAAGCTGTCTGCATAGAGCAAAACGCTCTGATAGTGACCCATACTCAGTGTATTTCCTAGGCAGGAACGCTCCCACTTGCGTCTCCCATCTTTAGGGCATTTTATCTCTACCTGTACACATCACAAAGTTTAGCCAGACAAAAGTAATAATAACAATAATTTTTAAAACAATCTACCATTCTTAGACGGCTGGTTTTTGAGCCATGTGGAAAAGTACAAATTGTCGAACCTTGATTTTCAACTGTAAAAAGCTCCTCTGACAAGTGTAACCTGCTGTGCCTGTTATCTGCCACAACTGGTGTTGAATCAAGACAGACTGGCTTTGGCAGAAACAGTGACCAGGGCTAAAAGTTGATCTATTTCATGATTGTGTTTTTATATTTTTCTGGGCTGTTTGGTGGTTTTTTTAAGCACACCTTCATGTTTTCCTATCCTCCCAAAATGTTCAAATTTTTGCTCATGTAATGTAAATAAAGGAAAAATCATCCAGCAATCCCTCAAATGTTCCTAATTGCCTACACATAAAAGGACTCGGGGAAGATAAATTGAAAAGTGGTCAGTGAGAAGGGAGATTGGGAAAAAGAAACAAACAGGGACTGTGGCAAGGTTTTGACTGTATAGACTTTAAAGTACTTTAAAGGCTTTTTTCAACGTAATATGCAGCAGCTTCTTATAATTTTCTCAGCAGTAGGTAGTTTACAGTCATCTGTACCTAGAACAAATCTTGTCAAAAATGAAGGTCTGTAGTGATTGCTGGGTATAATTTTATACATTTAGCTGATTTTTCTGAAAGCTTCCACTGTGCTGCTGTTGTCAGACTAAATTATCAATTTAGCCATTTGTTGTTTAATGAATAAAAAACTCCTATGGCATTGGAGATGTTGTGGTTTCAATAAAGCAAAAGCTTTAACAAGTCAAACTACACAAAGCAAAGTGTGTACTGTATATAAGAACAGTGTTTTTATTCCTTTAAATACCACTTTAGATAAAAAAAAAAGCCAATTACATATTCACTTAACGCATTCCTCCTACTTCAGGCCAATGATGCAGACCAAACCTGTTTACTCTTCAGTACCTTGCAGAAGGAAACCAAAATACAGTATGTGCAAGGTAATAGGCCATTAGCACAAACATGCTCCCAGTAAAAATCCTTTGTGTAGGCACCTTTTTAAAAGCTGCCAATTGTGGGTGATAGAAGTATTATAAAGGAAGTGATTTTAATACTATTTAAGGCATTAAAAGCTGAAGAGTATCTGTTTAAAGCATTAAAGTAAGAGCTGCATGTATCTAATACCTTTTAAAATGCCCTTCTGCTGATTTATATTCATCCTGAACCTGCTAATAATGAGTATACATAAGCAAATACCATCTTCCACCTATTCAGCATGTCATTGATATGAAAGCCCCAGAAAATATCTCACGTAATCAGTGTGTTCAGAGAGTTATCTAGCACAAATTACTCATTAACTCAATAGCACATAATAAAAAAGAACATCAATTAATTAATGAGTCACCCTCAGATCACTTTGATTACAACACAGCTCTGTTGAAACAGCAGTTATAAATGGAGCTGCCTCTCTTTATTCATTGTTTGCAATTGGCCCATTATTTTGCAGAGACCAGTGTCATATTTAACACATGCCTGCAGGTAATTGTGTGATTAGTTTCATAAATGAAGATGCAGAGGCAGAGCACAGAGAGTCTTGCTCTGCAGCCGAGTCGGAAGGTGCAGGAATGCACCTCCTGCAGCCCACAGAGCTCAGCAGCAGCCCTGGGGGCAGCCTGCCTCCGCTGCACGGCCCCGGTGCCAGGACAACACCCAGAGCCAGTCCTACTGACCTCTAATCCAACCTAAAAACCTCAAATCCCTGGGAAAACACTCATGATTTGGGCCTCCCTCCTCCGTGGATGTCGGTCTCTTCTCCCACGTGACAAGAAACAGGACAAGAGAAAAAGGCCTCAAGTTGGGCCAGGGGAGGTTTGGATTGGAAATATTTTTTCACTGAAAGAGGGGTTGTCAAGCACTGGAACAAGTTGTCCACCATCCCTGAAGGTATTTGTGGATGTGGTGTTTAGGACATGGTTCAGTGGTGGGCTGGGCAGTGCTGAGTTCATGTTTTGACTCAATGATCCTGGAGATCTTTTCCAAGCTAAGTGATTGTCATGAAGAGGCCACACTGCCGGCATTTCACAGTAGAGAACACAGAATCAGAGAGATTAGGTGGGCTGCTCAAGGCCAATCAACAAGTCTGCCTTCCTCAAACCCCACTGTCAGCCTGGCTTGTAACCATCCCACCCCAGGCCTTGCAAAGACGGGCTCCAGGGCAATGTCAGGAGCAACAAATGCAAACTCCTCTTTGATGCTCAGGGACAGACCAAGGAGAGGCTGAACACTCAGAGCTTCACTGTGCTGAACTGTGTTTGGTGAATATGAGCTGGGAAGGTGAGCGAGGAGGCCTGGTTTTTTGGCTATTTTAAAAATATTTTAAAGGAAGGAAGAATGAAAGAACACAAAGTCACCACCTAAAGTTCCTAAACTATCTTGGTTAAATGCCATTCCAATAAGCGTACAGTGTAATTATAACAGTTCCCTTAGGTAAGTAAGAAACATCTGTTAGTAACACATAGCAGGTGTTAGCAATTACACATACTGATTTTTTTAAAGTGTTTTTAATTAAAAAGAATTCTGTTTTCTGAAAAGGAAAGCATGGTAAGTCCAAACAAGCTTTTGTTTGTGTGGCTCTAGATCATGCAATATGCAAAACGATAAAGGTAAAATCAACTTAAATTAGCAAAGGTTTGCACATTTGACTCCAGTTTACTGCAATCAAAACCAAATTGGGATTCACTGCATTATTGTAAAGCACATAACATTAGTATTCTAAGCAAGGTCTCATCTAATGTATGAAATCCATACAGTTCATGTAAACTCTGAACACATCTAAGTAAAGCATTTGAACCTGGGAAGATTGCTATAGTTAAGCAAAATATGATAGGTATTGAAAGAGAGGAGAAAATTGCTAGGAAATTCTGTGTAACAGTTTCTTCACAATCTCTTTGTCCCACTACAGGGAAACAATGTCTAGATTACATTAGAGCAAAACCAAACTACGTTGTCAAATTACTTTGAAAAACTAGCCAAGAGCAATTTACGTTTAGCAAAGTGATAGGCTGTGCCACTGACAAACAACAAGCAAGAGCCACTGGAAGGCCAACTAGTCAGGGGTGGTTTTAATCCAAATTAGAAGATAACGAGATGACAAATTTGTTTCCCTGTCCCAACGCTATCTTTCTGTAGATGCCAAGATGAGGATATCAGGATGTAAATCTTACCATAAAATTTGACTTTCATTTTAAATAAAATACATAAGCAAATGAGTTGGCAGGGAAAAGAGAAAGAAGCAGCAACCATCTATGGATTTGTCTTTGTATCCAGCTGGGATACAGGTTGTGCTTGTTTGTAATATATAAGACTGTGGTGCCTTTCACAAAAGTCTCTAAACTCCAATGTGGAAAAGTGGTCTTTCTACCTACAGTCTACAGCAATATAAAATGAGATTATTTTTCTTCATGTTTTTCCCAAGAGTAGAGGGCTTATGAGGAGACACATATGTAAAATAATGGGTATAAAAACCCTATCAGTAGACTGTTAGGCCAAAGACAAAGGTAATTCATATGTATTTTTTTCATCTGAATGCACAGATCTGGAAATTAAGACCAGATCTTTAACATTTTTCTGCTTCCAGGAAACTTAGGGTTTTCCTATTTCTTATTCAAAATATAAAACATTTGTTTAAGCCTTTTTTTATATCAAGGACATTAAAACTACTGTCAGTGGCATCCAATCAATACACTGCCAGTATTGGGACCAGCTTTCTGGATGAACAGAATAAGGAAAAAACAATACAGATCTCTTAACTCTTAAAGTTACATCATAAGAACTTTCAGGTACATAATCCACAGCTTTATTAGCTATTCACAACTGCAGTATAAGATCCAGGTATCCAAATGAGACACCCCACTGCTAACCAAACATACGAGCTGTGAACAATAACCATGTACCATTAGCTATAAAAGAATTTTGGTTGGTTTTTCTGTTCAAGTCAAAGCAGAGCATTTCAGTACTCCTTGTACACAATGCCTTTCTGGAGTACAGTAGCCTCGTGACGATGAGTATTAATTAAAAATAAAGAAAAAGCAAGATAAAGGCCTAACTAATGCCTTGAATTTAGAATGACGGACTGACATCTGTTCCTACGTCTCTCAGTCAGCATATAAGTGATAAAATATCACCACTAAGAATGTGGCAGAAAGGAAAATTTCTGCTTTGGCCACCCATCCCAGTTTGTTTTGATAGCATTGCAACAGGCTTTTTCTCTCATCCTCAAAGTCCTCTTAAAATATGGGGAATCACTTCTGCTGTGTCTTGTATGGCCAGCTGAAAAATCTGAAAGATCCTGATCTTGGAGCCTGAAAGTCATCTGGAAGCAACTCTGTGTAACTGAAATCACAATGCACAGGATCGTGTTGCTGGCATTTACTGAGAAAGTGAAGCAACACAGATGTATCATAAAATTTCAGGGTTGCAGTCACCCTTGCCTTGTCATGCAGTATTATAATAGGACGTTTATAGAGAGGTTGGATTTTTAAGGACAGGCTGGGTATCAATTTGGTCCAAAGTTTTTATTGTGCTAATGAACTGTAACAGCTCTAATCTATTTTTAGATGGTGGCATTTCAAGGCTCTCAGCTCCTCAGTTCAAAATCCATAATGTGGAGATAATATACCACTTTTCTACCTCACAGGACATGTGAGGGTAGTAATTGTGGGATTTTTCAATAGCGCCAGCTAAGCATATGAAACACCTAAGCAGGAGAACAGTAAAATATACAATTTGTAGCTTAGTAATCACCTAAAATCTCTAATTGATGGGAAAGCGCTGGGAAAAAGATTGCTCTGCCTTTACTTTTTCTTATCACAGTTGCAAACCACCTTTTAATAGTCCCTGTCAGAGACAGACACTTGTCTAGACAAGAACTTGGTCTGATCCAGAATTTTCTTCCCTGAGTTTCCACAAGAACTAATACAGGGGGAAAGAATGAGGCAAGGAAAACAAATACCATCTCCACAATTTATTTTCACATTCACGATTATTCTTCAGCAAAGCATATGCCGATTATGCCGGCCTGCTTCTCAAGCCATTATTAACTGGTTGATCACACAAAACAGAAGTGGATGAGATGGGATCTGAAAGAGAGCGAATAAGATCCTTGAGGCTAAATTCGCAAGAGAGAAAACGTTGCAGCTGTCATTTTAAAAGATGATACCTTTAGCCCTGCTACGGCTGTGCTTCCCCATGGGCCCTGGCAGAAAGAAAACCAAACGAAGTCCAGCCCATGCCACATCTTTAGTGTGACCTTTGTGTCCAACCTGCTATGGACAAAGACCGCCAGGAATGAATATGCTTTGGCTCTGTGGGAGAACATGAGTAACCAGTGTAGCAAATCTTTTTGGCGTGCTCTTTCACCTGGCTCTACCTTGTCCAAAGAGATTATTTGGTTCTGGTAGAACAGCTTTACCCACAGCAGCACCCAGAAAGGCAACTTCTGCTTATCTACCTGAAAAAAATGAAGCCCTTTTTAACTCAGTTTCACCTACCATATCCACACCTCATTCTCTCCCAAACCCCAGCCTGGAAAATCAGGACTCTGACAATTTGCTCTCTCTTTGTCATTGTTCACAATTAATTAACTAATTCAGAACAAAAGTTCTCTCCGTTACAGAGACTTGATTTGGACACATCTCTGATCATACACAAGGCCCATATAAATCAGATTAATTCTCACTAAAATCAAAAGAAGTGCTGCTGGTGGCAGCAGCAGGGAGAGGATTTTACCTCTGGGAAGAATCATGGGTAGCAGGAGGCAGCCCTCTGCCATTTTACATCAATTGCTTGCCACAGCCCTGGCTAATCTTTTCAGCTAGTCAAAGCATACAGGGTGTCACAGAAGGTCTCTGAATAACTTGGAAGCCAGCTCAAGCCGTGGCATACTGACTTTCCCTCAACACCTCAGCCAAAATTTGAATGTAGAATTTGAGAGCTGAAAACTTACTTTGATAAGCTATCATGCCCCCAATCTGTCTTTAAGACACTGAAAAATGGTTTTTCTGGAGGCTTCTCTCCTACACTCACATATCTTTTTCTCCAGTAAAACTTCAGCCCATTAGGTATTGCTAATCCCAGCATACCTGTGAGTAGCAAAATAACCCATTTCTGCAAGCAGCAAAGGAGCCCAGAAAGAGGTCCCATTCAAAAATGAAGCACAGTCAACATAAAAATTGGAAATTTGACTTTTACTAGTCTTAGAGCATCTTACCCTTTGAACAAGCAAGCCAGTTAAAATAAGGACTCTCAAAACCAAACAGTGGCAGACTTTGCTGTAGCAGGTTGTCTTGGTTTGAAAAGACAGGTGTCAGCTTTAAGGAAGGCAGGAGCCTCCCTTGAAATGGAAACTGTAAACCCCCTCCCTCTGAATTATTAGAATTTTGAAATTAAGGGGCTCTCAGGCAAAGAAAAATGGGAATAGGAATAACAGTTCTTTACTAGGAAGTTTGAACAAGAACAAATGCAATAGTACAAAACAAAACAAAACAAAAACAAAACCACTGACAGAGCCAGAAGAATACAACCTGACACCCTGTTGGTCAGAGAGTTGGTAGCAGTCCGATTAAACGGTGGCTGCAGTCCTCCTGTGGTGGTAGGTGTAGTCCTGTTGAAGCAGTGATCCTGTAGAAGGATTTAATTTTCCTCTGGGGATCCAGTAGAGAAGAAAGCTGCTCCTCCAGGAAATCCAGTAGAAGCGGGGCTGCTCTGGTGTTTGAGATTTCAGCTTATATTGAGCATGGAATGCCTGGTTCCTCCCTCTGGGTGGGACATCTCACAGTGGGATGATGAGTCATGGGCAAGGCGCTGATGGGCCATGAACAGGAGATAGTCCAGGATCGAGTTATCTGTGAGTCATGCAGGAGGCATTCATGGACCCATTCACAGGAGCACAGCCACACCTGGTCTGAACAGATGGTGATAGAATACAAGCTCCCAGGCACATCCCACCCTGCACCCCAGGACACAGGTCAAGACTTTTCTGTCCATAGGAAATGCCTCTGCCAGTCCTCCACCACCAGAACACCACAAACAGACCTTAGGGCATCACTGGAGGTGTTGGCAAGAAAGCACTGCAGCAGGGACGGGGCTCCCAGGTGCCCATCCACTGCCGTGGTATTTGGCTTCTGTGGTAACATGAGGCAGAAATGAGGGGCAGGCTGCTGGGGAGAAGGGTAAAATCCAGCACTGCAGCCAGCCTTGCTCCTCTCCCAGAGCCCACTTAGATACTTCATGGTTTCTCAGATGGGGTTTTGAGCCTTTCAGCCCAGATAGGCACGCCAGCATCTCAAAATTTCATTCACAAGAGCTGAAAGTGCTGGGAGACAGGTATTTGTTACCGGTGCAAACTCAGAGGCTTTTAATTGTTCCAGTTTTGACCTCTGGATATTCATTTGAACCATTTCTCTTGGAAAGGCAGGTTTGCACCTCTGCTTTTTTCCTACCTTTTATCACCCTTCCTGATGTCTTTTCCCAGCAAGCCCCCAGTTCTGGCAGCACACAGTTAAAATACTTAGGCAATGCCAGTGGCTGTTTGAAATGCAAAGGGACAGAAATGATTAGTGCTATCAAACTTTTTATTTTAATGGAAGTTAGAGAAGCCCCAGGCATATTTGCACCTGCAATTGCTTGCTCCTTGCACTGCTGTGCCCCACAGATCTGCTTGTTTCAATTGACCCTAAGGCAGTTACCTGCAGAACGTATCCATATCGCTTTCTGCTTTCTGCTGACACATTTTCAAGTCACAGATTTAATGGTCATAATTTTCACATTTAAAAACTCCGGCTGTGCAGTCCAGTGCTGTATTTATTTCCAGGTGGGAAAACAAAGTCTTGTATTGTCCAAATCACCTGAGCTGCAGACAAATAAAGGAGTGCGTGGAGTTGCTTAGGGTTTTTTCCCCAGACTTTAATATTTCTACTGTTCACTAGTAGCAGTGGATTTACATGTGCAGTTTCATTAATCAATCACTACTAAAAAAATTTCAGGCAAAAAGAGTTAACAGAAGACAGATCAGGGAGGAAAGGTGAGGGAGGAATCATCACCATCAAGGAGGGGAAATTTGGCCCCCCGCCCTGGCCAAATGACATAAATCAACACCCATGAAAAGGTAACTCATGGGAAACCCTTATCACACACAATGGAAAAGGTCCTGCTTCTCCCAGGGCCAGGTTGTACAGAATTGTCCTCAAAAACACAGGATTATCCAACAATTTATCATTAAAGATATAAATTCCCTATCAGTGGGATTATATATAATAATTATTTGCAGAGCAAATCTGTAGTCCAGTATTGAAATCAGTTTTACTCTGTCAAAAATACAAGTCATGCAAAAGTTCCTGACTGATTGCTTTCTGCCTGTCTCGAAGGAGTCTGCTGTACAGGCGTTTCAACCTTGAAATCCACTTTCCACTCCTTTTTTCCCAGCATTGCTTCTCTACCATGTATGAAACCTCACCTCTTGGTCAGAATTGCTCCAGCTGAAAAGGACAAGGGATGATTCTGCCCCTCTGGAGCCAGTTAAGAAGTGTTTTGACTGGAGCATCTTGTAGTGCTTCTTTTTTTTTTTTCTTTTTTTTTTTTAACATTGCCTCTGCATTATTGATTTTGGGGGTTATGTGTTACAAGACAGAAAGGAAGAAAGGATATTTTTTTTAAATGCCAAAAAGATGATAATGTTTTTTTAGTTTGTTTTTCTTTTGCCGGAGGGCCTAAGTGCGTGTTCACTTCTTCAGTTCCTCATGTTGCAAGCTGCCATGTTGCCATCGAAGGCCCAGAAGAAGCTCCTTTTTGCATGTCCTTAATTAGCCTTTAACTTTTTTGTGGAGGCAGAGAGGAAAGATTTCAGTGAGTTTTAAGGACTGCCATTTCTGTGGCAACAGCCGTAAACGGGGATTACGTAGGTGACAGAAGACCTTCAGAACAGATGTGTCCTCTGGAAAAATAAGTGATGTTTATAGTGCCAGAAGTCATTTGCTGCAGATTTGGGGAAGGGTGCCTTTCTACTGCCCTTTATCCCTATCTTCAAAGGGGATTGTGTGTGAATACAATTGATTAATAGATAGGCATTTGATGGAACTGGCACATCTTTCCTTTTCAGAGAAGGCAGCCTCAGAGCCTAAGGATAGGAACATCCTAATTTGCTGTACAATCGAATAACCGGCTCTTATTGTGGATTTTATGAATATGTTCATTTAGGCCATTGAGCAGCAGGGTACATAAGCTCATGATCAGCTTTAACACGTGAAAAGTTACATTAGCAAGAGTTTCACAGGTTTGATAAGATCAAAGTAATGTATGAACTGATATAATTGGCAAAAATTGGAATAAGGAAACTCACCATATTGGATCAGATTTCCTCTGTACCCAGTATCCTTCCAGCTGCTCTCGGATCCTTTACAGCAGCCTTTGTCACAGGGCCAGACACAAATCCAAAGAAAGCCAAGAAGGATTAGAAAAATCTTTTAATAAATAAATAAATAAATAATAAAACGGAATTCTGAAAAGCAAAGGATAAAACTTAAGAAAGTTTATTGCCGGCAGTAGGTCAGTCCTCCCGGGCGGCGGAATGAAAAGTAGTTGCAATTATCAGCTCTGCATGTTTGCGGTCATTAGGGATTGCTAACTACCTTTAATCATGGCTATGGTTCAGCTCCCCCAGGGCAAGGGAGCAAGCATTTACACCTGCAGCCAGTAATTACAGCCACTTTCGCTCCCCCGCCACCGAGGGACGGAGCTGCTGCTGGCAGCGAGCAGCCGGGAGAGGTGGCCGGAGAGGAGCTGCTCGCACGGCCGAGCACCAAGGATGGATGCTCCGTGGAAGAGTCGGGATGCAGCGCTGGGAAAACGGGAATGATGCAGGCACGCACAAGCGAGGGGAAACGAGCCTCAGCAGGAGTCTCGCGCAAACCTCCGAAAATCAAAAGCTAGCTGAAACTGTGAATGCTGACATTGTTTTAAACCGTGAGAGGCGAACTTCCAAATTCTTATATTCTTATAAGAATATTCATAAATATTCTTAAAAGAGAGATAGTCTTAAAATATAAATATTCTTAAATGTATATCAGCCTTAAAATATTCTTAAATATTTTTAATATATTAAAATATATATTCCTTTTAAAGTTCTTAAAAATAGTCTTAATATTTTTATTAATATAAATAACGTATATTATTCTTTTAAAAAACCCAAAAATCCCAAACCCACAAACGAACAAGATCCCAAGAGCAACAACAAAATCCCACAAAATCCGCCCTAACAAAATTCTTTCCCAACAAAATTCTCATCCATCCCCTGCACAATGTTTGACAGTAGTGTGCAAACA
>WEIT01026145.1:0-10000 GCA_013389985.1 Dryoscopus gambensis | reverse complement strand
AACCACTCCCCCTTGTCCTGTCACTCCATGCCCTCGTAAGGTCGTGCTCTGTCTGTCTCTTAGGCTCCCTTTAGGTACAGGAAGGCCACAATTATGTCGCCCTGAAGGAACCCTTCTCTTCTCCAGGCTGAACAATCCCAATTCTCACAGCCTTTCCTCACTGGAGAGGTGCTGCATCCCGCTGATCATCTTGATGGCCTCTCCTGGAGCTGCTTCAACAGGTCGATGTCCTTCCTGTGCTGGATGCATTTTATACGTTTAAATGCAGCTGCACATACAGCCTTTCACAGAAAAACAAAATCTTTGCAGATGTCTGAGACTGAACCTTTTTTGTACATTAAGAAAAATATTTCAGAAGTCTAAGGAGACAAGATCATTTGGCAATGCCTGCCATAATATAATTATTTAATGGATATTTTATGGCAGTACATAGAGGCCCTAAATGGTAGCTGAGCTTCTCTGTGGTAGGTATTATATGTACTAAGAGATGATCACTGCCCCCAGGAAGTTTATAAACTAAATAAATAGGACAAAGATCAAGCCAAGAGGAGCATTATTATCTTTAGTTTACATATGGAGAACCGAAACACAAAGAGATAAAAATCTCTAAGTCCCACAGTGAGCCTGTGGCAAAGCAAAGTTCTCCTAAACCCTAATCCACTCCTAGCCCCTTCCTCTCAGCCATGTTCTTTCCAAAACAAGACGCTTCCTGAGTTCTACATGCAAAGAAAAACTTGGGCAGTGAGGGAAAGCAGGAAACAGCAATTTATAACTGACATACGTAATTTTCCACCACAGATCTCAAAGAGCATTAGGGGCAGGTAATTCTCTCTTTTTCACAGGTGGATTGCACAAGCAGAGGAAGTCATCTGCAGCCTCCCAGCCAGTTTGAAAGCATAATATAGCTGAAGTCCACTGTCCTCTGAATCTGACTGGAAAAGTTGTGATTTTCTTCATCTTGCAGAGTCTCATGGCAATAAATGAGCTTAGGCATGGTGGCTCCTGGAGTGCTTTCAGTTGTCACAAGATGCAGCCTAGGACTAAAGAAGAGGGAGCAGGGAACATTTTACATCTCCCGGATGCTAGGTCTGCGTCTTTCCCCAGCCCAGTATAAATTATCACACCTCAGAAGGGCTCCTCTAATTTGCCATGGCTTTGAATGGCTTGTGATCAGCCAGGATAGAGGAGCGCTCTGCCCTCTCCCTCTGTCCCAATCAAGGGAATAGCGTGGGGTCATCATGCCAAACATATGCTACATCCTTCTTGTGAGCTGTATTCCACACGGGGTGATCAATCTAACCCCGTGGCTCCTTTCCAGCAGCTGAGCCAGCACAAAGAGAGCTGCACCAGGGCCTAAAAATGATGATGTCCCTCACTGTGGCCAACTTTTGTTCAAAGAGACATGACAAACTTCTAGATTCTCTGTCTCTCACAGGGATCTGATCTCATCTGCCTTCAATAGTCTCTGTCTTTTAAGTTCACTATATTCTTGATGTTGGTGGAAGCAGAAATCGTAACAGCCAATTTATTTACCATAGAAGGTACAAATTAGAAAAAATGCTACAACTTTATACTCAACACGGGGCATGACTGCATGTGGGTCATCAGTTTTTTAAGTCGCCGTTGTACGTTTATATCAGGTACAGTTCTCAGACTGGAGTTGTCAGCTCTTAGCTTATTTTCCTTTTCATTTGTCTTCCTAGTAAAGAGCTTTTTTGTTCTGTATAAGCCGAGACCACGGGAAAAAAAAGGAGAATGTGAAAAAAATAATCAGGAAATAATAGCAGCATCACTCCATATTCTTTCCTCAAAATTAGCTCTAAGTCACACATTAGCCATTAACTCGTTTGACCTGTTCCTCTTTGAAAGATAGGTTCCACTTTAGGTTTCAACCTAAGACTTCAGTAGCTTCAGCACTGACATAATCTTAATTGTTTTCTGTCTTTCTAAAAAGACATAAATTGGAGTTCAAAAGTAGATTATAGAAAAAATACATTTTCAAGGTAAGCCAAATAATCATAAAATCAGCTCTTGAAAACCGCCAGAAATAAAATAGCACTTGGTAGCTTCAGTAGTAATGATCTGAAGCATTTAAATTAACTATATGCACTCAAGAAATCACTGTATCATGTGCTTAAAGTGTTGGGTTCAAATGCTAATTGGAGTATAAGATGAGAAATCCAAACACAAGTCAATTTTGGTAAGAACGTGAATGCATTTATCAAAAAGATTTCAAAATGTTGATGTGAAGCCTCCTGGGATTGTTATGGATACACAGAAGATATGAACATAAAAACATAATTCATCTGTTCAAATTCTGATTCCATTCTGTTTATTTCAAGATGCAACAAATTTCTGCTCCTTCCCACTCTTTTTTTTTTTTTTTTTCATTTTTTTCAACGATGAGCTGCATCTACTTTTTAAGTGACCCACACAGACTTTCTGAGTCACGCCTCAGTGAATTACGGCAATGAAACAGCCAGGTTAACGTAGGAAAAATGGAGAATCTCTTCCCTGGTGGAAAGGTTAGGGAAAGACAGCATCTCTGGGCTGCAGCCACAACCAGCACTGGATCACCGAGGGGGAACAGTGAGGTCCCTTCCCAGGCCCTGGCCCCCAGCAGAGGTGGAAGCTCACAGCTCTCGCCAGTACTGACTGCCCCTGGACATCAGCTGGCAGTGGCTCCGGAGGAGTCACAGCCACACAAAACCCTTCATAAGGCAAAGATTTCTGTGGACACCCAGCTGCTTAAAAATGGATTTACCCTCCTCTGCAGTGCTTTGCTGCTCCTGAAATTACTTTTATTTCGGAGTGGTTCAAAGTATCAAAATGCCTGCGCTTTCCACAGAACCAAGGGCATCCCAGACTATTTAACTGTGGACACTAACTAAAGTATTGCAGCGTGAGGATCACTCCTAGCTGAAGAGATCAGCACCCCAAAAGCAGTATGGTGGCTGTACGAAGGCAAAAAGAGAACTTTTTTACCTTAGCTGGAATGAAAAGCTTACCTCAAGGTTTCTCAGTGGAAAATTCAATTGAAGGAATTTTCTTTTTCTTGTAGTAAAGAGAAATGTGATTAACATCGTCAAGAAAAATCTAGTGCTCAATGAAAAAATGTTTTGAATTTTTTCAACCAGTCTCACTGATATGTAAACACTGCTTTTCTATCTATCAATCAAGCAGAAAAAGTTGAACCCAGACCATAAAGCCATGGTAGTAACTGATGTATTTCCTGGAAATATTGTCCCCAATACATCTAAAGGATATCAGATACAGACATTAAGCAATCCAGAACTGCCTCCCCACTGAATAAAGGAGAAGATGGTGTATAAGACACATCTTTAGGATATGGATCAATGCCTTCATGTGAATATTCATACTCTTTCAGTGACTACAATACATCACCTCCACTGAACGAGAGAGAGCTTCCATGAAAAAGCTCGCACAATGAAGCCCAGAAAAAACATATCTTTTCAACATCCCTCTATTAGAGAAATTAGGACTTCTATTAGAGAAATTATGACTGCATGGGTTTTCACAGAGCCCAAATACAGAGCACTTGATCTTGTAGCTTTAAAGTTCTTTCATGCAGGGTTGGTTTTTGGGGTTTTTTTTGTCAGTGATTATGTATACATAGCTTTCACAGGGAATACAGGATATAAGGGACAGTAAGTATGTTTCAGCATATGGTGAAACCATATGCTTGGCTGCTTTTCTGCCTATACCACTTTTATTTATTTATTTTAAAATATGTGATTCACATTATTAGTTCAGACCTCTCTAATTTGCATGGCTATAAATATGATAGATTAATTATGCTTAATTTTTAAAATATTATTTATTATCGTCTGGGGTTAAGGAGTGTGCACAAGACAGGAAAAGAAATGGCCTGAATTTCCTACTGATGTAAATGAAGAAAGCAATATGAGTACTTTAGATGAAAGAACTACAATTTCTATCATGTAGAAATCTTTGATTTGTCAGACAGATTCTGAATTTGGAGTCCTCCTAACATACCCTGCATGATTCTGCAGGAGTCAAAAAATGAAAAGCAATGAACACAGAGATCTGGCTTCTTGGTTCCTTGACCAGTAAGTCACCAGAGAGTGAAGAAACCTGGAAACCCTCTCTATGTGCTGCTGAGGAGCCTAGAGAGGGAGGCAGGAGGAAAAAAAAAATGTGAATTCCAGGGGGACCAGCATGTTTCTATATAATTGGCTTATTTTGATCTGAAACATTCCCATCATAAGTGCTGAGAACAGCCTTGCAGCAGAAATTTTTCCCTAATTTTTCCCTAATTTTCAAGCTATTTTGAGTTCAATTAGAAATACACTCCAAAACAAGGAATGGTCACATGGGAAAGAATTATAAAAATTACCATGGTAAGTGTCATTATTCACTGTTCTATAACAAATGAGCTTGTTAGATCACAGTCCAGTTGCTGCAGAGTGGTGTCAGCCACCTCACGCTACTCTCTTTGTCTTGACTCAGTTTTCTCATTGTTTCCCTCCTGAAAGGCCAGGGACTTGATCGAGCTGGGAAATCTCCCATCCTTTTTGATCGGAGACTTTCTGTCATTACCTTTTCTGTGGGAGAGAGGTGACAGCTCCCATTTGGATTGCTACCTGAGGAGATCAGATGCCTGTTCTGAAATCCCTGCTTCAGCACAGACTTCTAACGCGAGCTTAAATGTGTCACTTTGCCTTTTTGCACCTCAATTCCTTCACGGTAGCACAGGAATCAGAGCACTTCCCCACCCCTGAGGGTTAGGCTGTGGGGTGCTCCAAGGCCATGGGGACATCCAAGTAGCTCAGCCAGGTGTAAGACTTTGATCTCCGGAGTCATCAATCCAGCATTTCAAAAGCATTTAACTCACAATGAGAGATTTAATATTTTCGAGAAACAGTTCACTTTTTTTTTAATAGAAGTTTTATCTTTAGTTCTTTAAACAGCTTACAAAATCCCACATACGAGTTCCAGGACTTGATCTTATTATCTGTCTTTTAATGTAAACTCTCTGTTTTGGTGCAACATGAGGTTTGACCAAGAGGCATTACATCTACGCTGGCAGCAAGTCTGTGGATGTTGATATGCCAGGCAGGAGGTAGGTGATTTTTCTGGAGACCTCGCTCACTTTCTCTAAGGGAAAACACAGAATAAAAAAGTGTGGAATGACCTTGCACTAATAAGCCTCTGCCTGGAGACAATGATTAAACCTGGTAGCGCAAGGGTTGGTTTATGAGTAATATCAGCCAAGGCACTAATGAAAGTATCCCATTAAAAAAATGTATAACTTAGGGACTTGTCTGCACTGAGAAATTTGGTCACTGCTGTTGCTGCATTAATGTGCTCTGAAGTACAAGCAGGAAGGTATACCCAGGTATTGCATCTGGGTCTCATTCCTAACTTAATTAATCAGCCAAAAGTCCTGCATACTTTGCCAGGAGTGAAACCCGGACGTGAAACCTGCACTTCAAACCTAGTTCTAGCTCAAGGACTTTATTTTCCAAAGGTTTCTCCTCTCCAAAGTAGCTGCAATATTGCTCTCAAGTACTGTGGCTTGTATACTATGACTTGAACTGGTTTGTGCTACACAAATATCAGTGTTCTAATACAAAGTGTTATTCTTGTACTCAGAAGTATCATAGGAAATGATCAATTTGAAAACATGTGCACTGGCCTGGGGCAGAAATCAAGCTGTTTCTTTGTTTTCTTCTTTAACATTATTCTGAAAACAAATTCATTTTCCCCATTTCATTTGAAAAATTTCCACCAAAAAAATAGACTTAGATTCTTGTGACAATGATTCACACATAGCGCAGGTCTGCTGTGCAGGCACAGCAGGTGTGATGGGACCAGACCATGCCAGGGTTTCTGTGCAAGGTGCAAATCAGCTGCTGTGCACACCTACAGTAACTGTGACTCACCAAGGAGCAAAGCTACTCCCTCTAACTGGGAAATCCTGCCAGCTTCTGGGGAGCCAGCAAGACAACAGTAAAACCAGTCTGGCTGCAGAGAACTTGAATTGAAGAATAAGACCTCAGGATACGTAAAGTACAGTTCCTTTGGGGTTCAGTGGCACCATTTTGAATTGGAGTATTTCAGCAGCCCACTTAAATCTTTTAGTGAATGATTGAAAAAAGAAGCCCAGGAAAAATATAAATCCATTCTCATATGCGCAGAAAAAATAGGAGTATTCTACCTGGGAAACTACTTTTCTATATTTTCAGTATTTTTGAGAATTTTGGTTTTAATTAGGAAAAAAATTGGTGGGAAATTCCAAGCAGCTGCAACTGAGTTTGACCAGTGCCTCCAAAAGTTGCTATACAACTAACAGAAAGAAAAGAAATAAAACAAAACCAATAAAAGTAGCAGAGGTCTGTGAAATAATTTAGGTCATGTATGCTCCTTCTCCATTGCAAATGTTGAAAATTATGGCTATAATCATTCAATACCTTTTTATTTTCCAAGCTATATTAACAATTGAACACCACTGAAGGTTGCTTCAGGTTATTTCCCACCAGTACCAGATTTAGCCACAAACATTAGGGTTTGTGGAGGGGGTTAAGAAAACAAACTGATTCATGGCAGGGAAAAAAGGGGTAATTAATCAATTTTTTAAGAAACTTGATCTTCTATACAGTAGAATTAATCATATATTAATTTCTTTTATCAGGGAAAATTTGATGCTATCTAGCCTTTGCTAAAAATATTAAAGCCATTTTTAATGGGACCTGAGACACAGCAGAGTGGGAAGGCATCTATTTGAAAAAGTAAATGAAAAGCAAAAGAGAGTTCTCCATAAAATTCTGACTTTCTTCCATGACTGGAACATATCTGCTCAAAAAGTGAAATGAAAGAATCTCTAGTTTCTGAAATTTTCTACATTCAGCTGCGGTACTAAATTGCTAAAGAAGAAGAGTAACAAAAATGAAAGAAGATCAGATTTATTTTCTGACACAAGGACTCTTTTTTTGCTCCTGGCCATAAAAGTTAAAGAAAAGCTTCAACAAAATATCAGAATGAGACACAAACAGCTCCCGCATTTCAGGTCAGTCTTACAAACTGAAATCAGCAATTTTCCTAAACTTCAGAATGTGGGTTTTCTGTGTTGAAATTTGATTTGCAGACAACCCTTCACACCCTTTTACTTGCATAGGGAAAAGGTTTAACCCCCTTTTTTTAATTTTGTCCACCACAAGGTATGATTTCGTATTTTTATTTCAATAAATCAAGAAAGAAATTAAAACACATCAGTCAGTACTTTGTGATGCGTATCTTTCTACCACGAAACACTTATTCATTTCCCAGCCACTGTGAATACACCAGATCATCCCCTTGGGGTGACTGAACACGATCCATGCCTTGGAGGACAGGCAGATTATTGGGGTCTGTGTCACGCTACCCCTTTACCTTCTAGTCAGCCCCACTGGTGCTTGACAAGGATTTATCAGCAGGACCAAAGTGGATGAGGGCAGAGCAAAACACTTTGAAGCCTCAACACTAAAGCTGGAGCCTCTACACATGTGCAGAAAAATTTCTGCATCTGTGAATACCCTCTTCCCCTCTCTACACTCCATCGCAAGAGCTCAGTTCTTCTGGATCCATGTGACATCCTTTTGGTCTGGGACTCTTGAGAAATTATATATCCACTGGAAATGACTGTGACAATGAGTGAGCTCTTTTGCAATCCAAATGACCATGGCAAGAGGGCTTTTGTGCAAGCCAGCATTGTTGTTCTTGGACAGCACAGTCCTCAGTTTCTCCCCTAAAGTAAAGAGCCCTTGTGATGTGAGGGTGTGAGGTGGTTTCAGGGGTGTTGCAACCCTACTGAAAGCCTAGTCTGGGTAAAAGGAGTGCCAACACATCCATACTGTGTATTGGCTCCGTCCCTCCATTAATGTGACTGCCAGTCCATGCTGAGATTATTTTTTTTCTGGAGAGAGATCTAGTTGATCCAGAAGGCATCTCAGGAGCAAGCCGTTTTGTATGTGAGGGGAACAGGTTTAGAGTGCAATACTTAGACTGGCAGCATAAACACCCTCTCCTGCTGTGATCAAAACCTGAACGGGAGTCAGCTAATAATGTAAAACCCTGGTAGAATGCCAGTGGGAAGAGGAATTATGTGCCTTCTCCTACCTAAATCTTTTGACTGCATCTGCACATGGCTGTTCCTCTTGAAAGGAATGGCACTTGTTTCAGGAGCTCACTGAAAGCCAAGGAACAACTAAATCAACCCCACAGCACCTTAGAACTGGGAAAAGTCTGTGTATACCATGCAGAATTCTCACTGATGGCATCTGCTCTGCTTCAATGGACCTGCACCCCACAGCAGAAGTTAATTTGAAAACCCAAAAAGATAATTGTTGATATGGCAACTGATAACAAAAATACCAATCAACAATTTTCAGCATGTGACTGAGACTGTGGAAATCTGTGTACTAACAAAAAATATCTAATCCTGCCAGGTTATCAGTCCTTGTACAAGAATCTACAGCTCCGTCAGATAATTCCTAGGGATACACAAATTATCCATATTTGAAAACCACTGACTAAATATTATTTGAGAGGCTAACAGGCCTGGATGCCTCCAACTTTTCAATGTTACAAATATAAAATTATGGTCTATTCTGAATTCTTTTCCATTCTGATAGTCCAGGATACCAGAGACACCAGTGGAGAATCATTATCAAGAACAGTAAATGCCAGCCATGCAGGAACAGTCAGAACTTTATTAAGACTCCCACTTGATCAGAAAAGTGCCTGAGACCTCGCCTAAGGAGTAATTCCATGTAAAGAAATTAATTCTGTTGACAACCGCAGCAATTATTTTTGTATTTGAAAACGTGAAACACTGTAGCTGAACTGCGACCCAAACTGCAGGCACTTCTGCATTAGGAATTATATTTTGTTTCCAAAGAAGGAAAAATACAACAGGGAGTGGAGAACTATGACCACATATTATTTTGTTGCACCCAAAATGAAAATGCTATGTGCAGGAGGTGACAACTCCCATTCTCCAGCTCCAAATTTCTGTCTTAATGGTTGGTACACAATGGGTTAAAACAGGAGAAAATGCTGTATTATTCAATCTTGCAATAAATTTCTGCAGGCAATATTCAGTAGCTCAGTTCAACCACTAGCCCCACTGGAGAGTTTTAGTGCTCTGAAGATTAAGATTAAATTCAGAAATAGCAAAGCCAAATTTTCTAGTTTTTCCAAGGGGCTGGGGGAGGATTATATATCCTTCTTAGATGTACAAAATAAGTTTCCATTATTCAAGAGTTGTTCCATAGATCAGTCACAAAGACAAGTGTGCTTTTTCCTGCAGTAAGCATGAACACTACCTTCATGACACAATGAGGTTTTGATAAACAGAAGCCTTTTAAGTACCATTACAGAAGTAACCATTTTTCCTTCACACCCTTTCAAGGGGGCACTGGCATTTTCAAAATGGCACACATGAATTACATACCAAATGATCATACAGCACACTGGAAATTTACTCCTAAATGGCTTCTATTGTAAAAAGGTAGTCAATTTACATGTCAGAAGAAGGAGGGCTGAATAGAAGGAAAGCCTGAATATCCTCACTTATCCTCACCAGTTTTCCACCACAGACTTCACTTTAGTTGCACCACAGACTTCACTGACACTATTCCCGATTTGTCCCACTTGAAGTGAAAAGTGAATCAGATATGAAGCATTGTAATGAATGATGATGCATTGGTGATTAAAGCAGAGTAGCCTTCCATCAAAGAATCATGTGCATTACAAGCTCATTTTTTTGTACTAAATTACTTAATTCTCAGAAGAGGAATAGTCCCAAGCCAGAGAACCAAAATCAGTTCAAAAGCACAGAATATATTAACATATACAGAAGAAAAATGGGGAAAAAAAAGAATACAGAGTTGGTATTTTTCTCTCTCCATCTAAAGACCTCAACACAATTTACCATCTTGAATTATGTCAGCCTCATCACATTCCTTGAAGGAAAGAA
>WEIT01026144.1:23256-37494 GCA_013389985.1 Dryoscopus gambensis | reverse complement strand
TTCTGCATTTGTCTGTACCTCATCTGTGGCTGCGTATCTGTCAAGACAATGTTATTTCAGGCACCTGGATGACTAAATGCTTCCTTAAATGGCATGATGCATTAATATGAAAATACAATCCCAAATATCTATCTTACAGTTGGAGAGATTTCAGTAAACACTGCAAAGGCTACAAGTTGAAATAGTGGATAATTTCTGGCAAAGTTAAGGAATTACTGAGAAATTATTTTTTCATTCCCCTAACCACCAAGGTTTTGAATACACCCAGGAATTCCAGGGTAACACAAGTGTATGACTATCTAAAAGTAAATTTTCTGATACTTGCTTCATTTCTCGAGTGAAAGGCTTCTGCATGCATCATCTCAATGCCTTTACTTTGAGAAAATCCTCCCAAATGATCGGAACAAGGCTTTACCCTAATAAATCCCCAGCTGGACTGTTCTGGCAGTTGGTGTTCCAACACCAGGCATGTGTGCTCTCAAATTAGCTCTTCAAAGGTTGCAGCTGGCTGTGATAGTCCAGCTCTTGTTTTTTTTTCTCTGCTAAATTGAAGGAGTGTTCTTGACCTAGGAAGCCAAAATGATTGGGGGGAGGTTTGTTTCTAACCCTGATTGACATAAGATACTTAGAAAAGTCCCTTACCCCTTGCAGTTGCTGTGCTGGTTGGCATGGGGCCAAGGCAGATTACAGTGAGCCTACTCTCAATATTTTTAGTCTATGAAGTGGATGATTTATAATCACAGGGTATGTGGGTATACCAAGCTTCTTTTACATCAGTGTTATAATGAGAATTGTTCTTACTCTGTAGGTTGATGTGATCATTAAACTTTGGAAAAATGGGTTTACAGTAAATGACAGCGAACTTCGAAGCTACACTGATGTTGCAAACCAGCAGTTCTTGGAGTCCATTAAAAAGGGGTAAGCGAGTTTTGTGTTCTTAACCAGCCTGAGTTAATGTGCTTTGGGTAGCACTTAGCTTATGCTCTCAATATTTTACATGGCTTTGCTGCACTGCGGTGTCCCTGTAGGAGCACAGGCCCTGCCAGTCTCGTTCCTGCAGTGCTAATGGCTGTTGGAACATCAACAGGTTTAACACAGCTCTCAGTGGCAGTAGTTGTACAGTTGCTGATGAATAGATAAAAGCCAGTGTTGGCAGGGGGCACAGCAGGAGCATGGTGAAATAAAGAATAAATCAGTGTCCAATAAGAACTACAAATCAAATGGTATTTTGACTAATGAACTCAATGCACAAGGGGTTGAGCATTTCTGGTTTTATGGTCTTTGTTTTCTTTTTGTTGATGAAAAGCCTTAAAGGGGCACAGATGTTCTATGTAGCATCAAGAGACTCTGATCAGTCTTAAATTTCTGACATTTTTCCAAGTACAAACTTGTTATTGTGTGTATGTAACAATCTTACATTCATCCCTGCGTTAATAGCCATCTTACATTTTTTCCCTGTGTTAAAAGTTAACATGCTGTCCTGATTTTTGCTAGTGTTTGCAGTTGTTGCTTTAAAAAAGGAGTTTGACCGTACAAACCAGTGTGATTTTGAGCCTTTAATTTGTGGTCTGTTTCCTCACCCCACACAATGGAGAGAGTATAATTTTATGGGTGATGCAATTTAATACCTCCTTATCAAGCATGTGAAATTACTAAGTCATTATATTTTTCTTTTCCATATTTTGCTAGGCCATCAAAAATACTGATATTTACTATTTCTCCTGTATGGCTGTCATCTGTGTTAGTTGTAACAGCAATTAACTGCACTGTTTAAAGCCCTTTCTATGCATTCATCAAAAGTTTGCCACTTTTATTCACTCTTTGCCTGTGAAGATGCTAATTATGAGATGTTTTCTGCATGCTCATTGATGGTAGAGAAGCATTTAGTACAGCCCCTGTGCCAGCTGAGCCCCACCACCCGAGATTGTGCTGTCTGCATCAGAGCTCAGAAACAAAGGCATTGTTGTGTTCTGCTTAATACGATTAAAGCATTACCAAGGTGATGTTACTGCACTAAAGAATGGAGCTATTAGCGATGATACGATTTTTAGAAGCTGAAATCTGTGTTTATTTGTCACTAAATACATTGTGCCTAAACTTAGTTCTTACTCTTTAAAAGCCTTTTTGTTTTACTCTGGGGATAAAATAACTGAACCCTTTGCAGCAGTGTGTGGCAACACTGAACTTCCTACACATCCTGTGTTTAGAGTGGTAACTTCTGAGTAAATTTGAACATCACTCAACAACTTGCATAATAGGGGTTTTTTTTAAATTTATATGCTTTATTTATTTTTTTTATTATATGCTTTCTAGTCAATTTGTATGCCATGCACTTAACCTAACTCTTAGTAAATACCTGTGACGTTGTTTTTTAAAAGCATCATCCTTGAAAGGCCAAATGTTGAACAGGTATGAATCATTGGTCTATTTTGTATACTGCAAACAGTATAGCACAATTTTTTGACCTTTTTTTTTTCTTAAGGGAACTGCCTTTTGAGCTACGAAAAGTTTTTGATAAAGAAGAGATAGAAGTGAAAGTGGAAGATAAAAAAGATAAGGTGTATTTGTCGTCGAAAAAGGCAATGTTTCATCCCTTTTCTGGACATGGTTACAGATTAGGAAGGTGAGTAGACTGATGTGATCTATGATTGAATAGCTGAAGAACTATACCTATGGTGAAGGATCATAATTCAGATTGGAAGTGACCTCTGGAGTTTTCTAATCTAAGCCCCTGCTCAAAGCAGGGTCTTCTGTGGGGACAGATGAGATTACTTAGGCTTTTATCCAATTGGGTCTTGAAATCCTGCAGGAGCAGATACTCTGCAGCCTGCTTCAGTGCTGGACTGTCCTCACGGGAAAGAATTTTTTCCTTATATCCAATCTGAGTGCCTCTCATTGGAATTTTTGTCCACCATGAAGAGCATCACCCCCCTGCAGACCCTGCTGCTTTTAGGTGCCCCACAACCACTACCATCTCTTCTGAGCAAGCCACTCTCCTCCAGTGTCTGCTGACAAGGGTGAATGCTCCATCCTGCAGGCATCTTGGTGTCGCTCCATGAAGCTTGGGGGATAATTGGCTCCCACAATCCACTGGCTGTGTTGCTGTGTTGATACAGGCAGGATGCTCTTGGCTTTCGTTGTTCAAGGTCTCAATATTACCAGAACTGTTTCCAGCTGAAATGCTGTCACTCTTCTATTCTGTGATTTTAGAGAAAAGAATCTCTTTTAAAACTCTATGTGCAATACTTTGAGAAGAGAGGGGAGTATGACAATCTCATAAAGGGAACTGAAGGAAGGAAGATGTTATTTTGCATTCTCTTAAAATTGTTCAGTAATTAATCATGCGTTTGTTGCTGTAAGGCATTTTAGCATTTTACAGTGATCCATGTCTCTTTTGTAGTTGGAGAGTGTCAGCCACTCATGCCAGCGCTAATACTGGACTTGATTTACAACCAGACTAACTGTATTTTGGAAGGCTGTTGTAGAGCAACAGGCCAGGAATTCATTTATTTAGTCCCCGTGACTTTTGCTTACTCCTGCCACATTATCTGCTTGACATATCCCTGTCATGCAAGACTTGTGTGCCTGTAAAAGCAGGCTTCAGCCTAGGGAACAGGACACGTTCAGTGACCAGGAGCCTACAGGAGGCATCACAGGTGGCACTGCTGAGTGCCTGGGGTTCCTGCAGGCCTGGGTTCCTAAGCTGTGGTGCAGCCTTAGGTGAACAGCTTGTTTCAATTAAGTGGGGAGGGTTTGGCTGCTAAGCCCCAGAGCTTTTGCTGGGGGAAAGCCTGACCTGGGCAGGAACAGCTGAGGCAGGGGAAGAAGATAATGTGCAGAGCAAAAGACTGATAAAGGTAAAGCATGGGTGGTTCCAGGCTGACTCAGAGACGCAAATATCTGTTTTATGAGTTTCATCTGTTTCAGTAGCACAGTCCTTTCAGTTGCTCCATGCTTGAGTAGATACAATCACCAGGGAAAATCTTCCCTTGAGACATGGATGAGATGATGCAAGACTTGCTTTTGGTGGCACAGAAATCCTGAGCAAATGGGGGTCAAGAACTTAACCTTATTTTATCTACAAGTAGACCTGTTTATAGCAAAATCAAAGGATCTTCAGTGTGCTGGATTTCTGCTGCTAACCGGTGCTAAATGGTAGGTTGTTCAGTCGCTTGTTGTGCTCTGCCATGCCTACAGCAAGTAATGATCTTGCTTCCCAGTAGGCAAGTTAGGTTTCAGAAACATGCTAGTCTGTGAATTTTGGTTGACTGGTCTTGTACACTGAGACATCCTACAACTTGCTTAGCATTTTTTATTTTTTTCCTACTCTAGCTAGTCTATTCTGTGCTATGCTATCAAAGCCTTTTCCTTAAAGACAAGTGAATATTTTGCTGATCTTGGAGACGTGAGCTGTAAGTGGTCCTAGTCCGTAAAGTAGTGCTCGCTTCCTGCTCTTAATAAAGGTCCATTGCATGTATACACCACACTTGCAGCAGAAAAGCTTTGTGGGGCAGTAACAGAGCTGGCTGAGACCTCAGAAGAGTTTTAAGCTATAGAACTCCTTTTCCACAGTAGCACTTGTGTGATTAGTCAGAAATGAGACAGACAAATGACTGAAGAGTTTACTTCAGCTTATGGCCTAGCTAAACCTCTTCTTATCAAATAAACTTATAGAATTAATAGTGTGTACTTGGTCAGTGTTCCCAAGTGGAGGGATCTTGTGATGGATGAACCATTATGAATTGGTCTATTGACTGGTTCTCAAAACTTTTGTTGGAGGCTCTAGAAATAACATATATGTTGATATAGCTCAGACAAGCTTGATCGTCTGCCTTTTTGTTTTACAGGACAAATAAGATATTCTGTTTTATCTATCACTGTTCAGATGCATTTCATAGTTTGGGATTATGACTAGATTTGCAAACCCTACTTTTCTATTGAGCTAATCTATGCATCTTTGAGACTGCCTCAGAAACATGTTAATTAAACTATTGACTGAAATCCCTTGTAGCAAAGCGAGCTTGCTCTGTAACCTCATTAGGGTAAAGCATTGTGTGTCAAGCTGCTTAACCATCAGTCAGGGTAAGGCGTGATACCTAACTCCTGGGCTTTTCCTTGCCAGAAAATTGACAGGATGCTCTAAATGTCTCTTCGATCTCTAGCTTACATCTTCTGTTGACAATCTTATAAAAGGAATTAGCCTTTAAAGGAGTTATAATGCTTCGATCTCAGGCTAATAAGACTTAGATTCTTGGGGTTTGGCTTTAGTCAAAGCTCCCACCACTTTGGCTTTAGCTGTCAGTTCTGCAAGAGAAAAGTTTTTATGTATAGAAATGCTTGAAATCTTGGTGAATACTGATGTTCTAACTTTCTGTTAAAGCTTCACTTAATGTGTTTGGCTCCAGTCTCACACACACTTGCTACTGAAAGAATCACCTCCAGTGCCTGCCGCATATGGAGATGTGACTGTGAGGGAAGTTGGTTTGGGAATGACACCAAAATCTGTGTCCATGCAAGCCAGTTGTGTGAGATACAACTGTGACCGATGTAGCCCAGCCCAAGCCAGACACCACGGCTGAGCACTTCTGCAGCCTGTGCTGTCCTGGAGGCAGCTTGCTCCCCCAAGTTCTGCAGTGTCTGAACCAGCAACTGAGTAAGGAGGGAGCAAGATGTGGGCATTGCTTCATTGGACTGAAGTATGAGTTGAAGTTTAATTTTTTTTTGTCCTCTGCTTGCAAGACTGTTTAATGTCATCCTGCTGGTACTCAGGCTTTTCTTCCTGATGTGGAGGGCAATTAAGTCTTACCTTGTATTGAGGACAGGCATGAACAGAAGCTGTTTGTGAGATAGTGAGGCAGGTGGATGGTAGTACATCACCTGTACTTGTAATGGCAGAATATTTTACAGGTGTGCCTCTTGTAATTTGTTGGTGCCAAGTCCTTGTGCCACAGCTAATTTCTGTATAACGTAAAACAATTCTGTCTCCAGTCACAGTGAACATCTCTCATCTCTCACTTGGAAATGAGATTTCTTGATTCTCATTCCTTTTGCTGAGCTTCTGTGGAAGATATAAAAAGTGCCTCTACTGGCTGATACCCTAGAAGTTCAGGCAGCACTTAACTGGGTAATAAAAGATTTTGAAATACCTCTGACTAAACTTGTGCTTAAGACTCCAGCTTTACTAGCCTGAACATATTAAGTCATTAGCTAATAATAAATTAGCTGTGACTTTTCTGCCTTATGAATAAACTAAGACAGGTACAAGAACATAAAAATGGGGTTTGTCTGCAAAGCAAGTGTGCAGTATAGTTAAGACTGTTACTCTATGGCCATCAGTTACCCACTTCTCTCTCAAGAAACTGTAACTCACTGATTTTCTGTGCTAAGAGAGCTTTTGTGCAAACTGCCGTGTAGGGCGCTCATGTAGTCAGTGACTACAGCTGAGCACAGAAGAGAAATGGTAACTCCTTAATTCATCGCCATTGTTCTGCAAGCAAGCATCTGGTTATGCTCACAGGACCTGAGAATGTGCCCATTGGATCAGGGCCAATGAGGACTTAAACTGTACATGCTGAACAAGCTTAGTCATGAAAGAAGCACTAAGCTTTAGACACTTCTTCGGAATAAAAATTTTTGCCAGCAGTTTTTTTATTGTTTGTTTTTTAAGATCATGTGGTTGGACTGAGGTCCATGTATTCTGTCAAGTAATTTTATGAATCTTTGCCCCTCTGGTTGGGTCAGCTGTTGAAAATGCCTTAGGAAAAAAAAATCCAAATGCTGTGTGCATCAGTCTGGATTTTTCACATTAAGTCAATTTCTCTGATAGATGAGTAATTCTTCTAAGCTGAGATAGATGATGCTGTAGTCTAAATCAAGCCTAACAACATTCACTTAAATTGAATTACTGTAATCACATTACGCTGAAAATTAACTTTGAGTATGCAAATTCAATACTCAACCCCCTTAAAGTTTCACCTGTGTGATTAGAGTACAAAAATGCGTGAAGAATCTTCAGACAGTTTTGTCTCTTGTATATTCATGTTTAATCCTCGGATCTTTAAGTTCCTTTCCATCTTATAAAAATGTTAAACACAAGCAAACTGAAATTCCTTAGCATATTTTAGTCTTTAAGTGAAAATATTGGCATACATGTAGGAAAAAAGAAAGGAAGAAAGAAAAAAGCTGATCTTCATGTCAGTATTCCTGTATTTATTAAACTAAGAAGTTATCAGTGCACTCTGTCACAGAAAGCTCCCGAAGCAGAAGTCTGAAGGGGGAGCTTCAAGCTTGCATGTGTACACAGAAGTCATAACCTCATGTGGCTTTTCTTTTCAGTGCTACTCCAAAGATAATCTCTAAAGTAAGAGATGATCATCAAAGACCTGATGACAAAAGACACCTGCCTTTAGTGCCCTTGAATGATTTGGAGCCTATCACCAATGTCCAGATCTGGTTAGCTGATGGGGAAAGGATAATTCAGAAATTCAATGTTTCTCACAGGTAAGATTTATTTTACCACTGTCATGTGTATTTGCAGCTGAGCTATTTGTCTTAATGCCTGTACACTTATGTCTCTAATTTCATCAGGTCGCTTAGCATTGGACTGCTCTTCAGTTGTATCTGGAAAACTTTTGAAATTTTGAGAAATCTTGTAGCTGACAAGAGAGGAACATAAGTGAAATGTGAACTGATGTTAAAAGTTGTCTCATAACTGAACATAAAGGAAAATCTGAGGGAACTGTAGGAGTTCTTTGTAGGTTAATGAAAGTTAAGGTGTACCTATTGCTCATTACTAGAGGAAATAGCTTTTAACATGATAGATCTCTCACAAAACAGCTACATCTGGAACAAATGGCTTAGTAAAGCCTTCTGGTCACTGGGCATAGACAGCACCACAGGTGGGAGCTGGAGAAAGGACTTAGAGTTGAGCCAGGCAAACCTCTGGAGAGGGCTGTAGTCAGTGCACTGGGCAGGGAGGTTCATCCCCTGCATGTCAACGTGGACAGAACGGAATGCACACAGTGTGTTTAATTCTTAATTAATAAAATTTCTGGTTCCCAAAGAAGCTTAAAAATGAGGATAATGTCAGTAGGTGTCAGCACAGCACATGTATGCAGGAGCTTTGAGAAAGTGGGATTAACACTTTAAATTGTAGAGCTACTGCCTTTAGAGACCTTTCTCAAATCCGAATTTGAGAAATTACTCCAGTACTATACAGACGTGTCATGTGGAAAGGATATGTTGCCTTTGCTTCTCTGTGAAGCAATTTAAAGGTATCACAGATTTAATACAACCCAGGCTGCTGTCAAGATAAACTGTGTATATCTGTGGCTGGTCAGAAGGAGAGCTCAGCTGTTGAAGGTTAATGACTGTAGCTTTTTCTTTGACTTGTACTAATTTATTACTGTTAGTGACCTGAGATATGAACTGAAACACTGTTGTGATGTACTGCTGAAGGGTAAATTGCTATTTTAATTAAAAATACTTTGTTGAAGGGCTTAATATCTCAATTAGTCCAGGTCCCACACATTTAAGTATATTTAGAAGCCTTTTGTCTTCATAGTAAATAGCAGTATGAACAGCTTCTAATTGCTTTTGAGAGGAAAAAAACATCTGAGATAAGCAGAACTACAGCTTTCCTGGTGTAATGCTCTTTTTGAAGTAGTGTGCAATAAATATTCCATCATAGCATAGCCCCTTGCCACAAGACCAGCATGTTTGTGCTGTACACAGTATTTGTGTATGACCTGATAAGAACTAAAGGGAAATCCTTTTAGAGTACATATCCTTAAGCATGATGATTGCATACACAGCCCTTCTTTCAGTGCAGAAGACAGTCAGCTATTTGTTAACTAAGGTATAGATTAATAACATGTAGCACACATATTGCAGTGTCTGGGTAAATTGATTACTTTTAGCTTTTTGCAGCAGGATTGTGTAGGTGCCACAGTAAGTGCTGCATTAGATATGAGTTGATTACTAATGAAAGATTGGAGCAGAAGCACGGGAAGCATGGTAGTGTTCCAGTGTGGGGAATTGACACACGGGAGTGTAGGAACTAGGAGAGCAGAGTTGTAGGAATAGCACACAGAGCTGTGCCCTGATTGGAATTGTGTCCTTCTTGAGCACTTGCTAGGTTAGTGTGACCCTGGAGCGTCAGGTATGGAGCTGGAAAAGAACTTTTTCACCCTGAAGAGGAGAGCTGGTGGCTAATTGTCTGATTTGCTCTTGGAACCCAATCAACTTTGATATAATTCATGTAGACATTCATGTAAATGTCCAACCAAAAATTTAGTCCTGTTGGAGGTTTTTCAAGCTCTTGGCTTATAAGAGCAAGCAGTGTCTCTGTATTGAGGCCTGCATACACAGGAATTAGTTTTTGTTTTGCTGGCTGTGTCTGTCCTGGTGAGTGTGGCTAAGGCGTGGAAACTTGGGCATCTGTGCTGCTAAACTGTTGGGATGGCATTGCCCCAAGCCAGCCAGCACTTCCTCAGTCCAAACCTAGCCATGGTTCAGATGTCAGTTCAGGTCCTGGACCATTCCCAGGAGACAGTAAACCTCCTGGGAGACCCTGTGCATGGGGGAGAGAAGGATGAATTTAGGCACTTACCAGCAGCCAGTCTGCCAGTTGGCCTCAGGACCAGAGAATGGACACTGTCACTGTGTTAATTTTAGTCATACAGGTGTATCCTTTCGTCTTCATTTTCTAATTAAATCGGTCGATCCTTATTCTTCCACAGCAAAACCTCTGTCTTGCTCAGTTGTTGCAAGGTTCTTCACAGACAGCTTGAATCTGTAATGAATTCACTGTGCCCTTGCTTTGGGAGGATGGGACTGTATTTAGACCTAGTTAATGTATCAGCTGTCCAAATAATTTTTTCAAACCCTTTTTCTTTATTTTTATTATGGTTCCTGTACATGAACCACACACTGGAGGCATCTTTATTCTAGCTCTTGGCAACAGAACGCTCAGGTAAGAGCTCCACCAGCTGGTTAGGAAATGGTAGGTTTGTGTAACTACCATCTGAGCCACAGCGGTGCATTTGAGTGCTCAGAATTAGATTCTCATCCCTGTCCCCTTGGGAATACTCTAAGAGCATGCAGATCTTGGTCCTTGCCTCCCAAGTGGATCAGGCATTTCAGGATACCACCTCATCTATATTGTTCCAGTTCTCTGCTGTCAGGCATTCCATGAAGTGGTTTCATTCCTATCCCATGGTGGCTGTGTGTGTTACGCACACGTGTGGGGATTGCGGTGCCGAAACTCTAATGCTGAGTTTTCTTTCTTTCTTCTCAGAATCAGCCATGTCAGAGACTTCATAACAAAGTATCAAGGATCTGAGGGAAGTGTTCCCTTCACACTGACAACCTCCCTGCCCTTCCGAGAGCTGCAGGATGAGACACTCACACTCGAGGAAGCAAAGTTGCAAAATGCTGTTGTTGTTCAGAGACTTCGGAAAACAACAGAACCTTTCAGACTGTTAGTGATAAAAGCACCTGACAATGACTACAAAACTGCTGCTACACCTAATGGACAGCTCAAGAATGAGCAAAAAAATGCTATCAATAGTACAAGATCAAATTAGCTTTTAACTGACCAAAAATTACGTGCAGGGTGAACTAGGCAAAACCAAAAATGTAACCAGCAATATGTGGATGCCCTCACATCCTCATGCACTGTGCTCTTAGAGAGCAGAATGGGTGCTGTGCTGTTTTCTGCTATAATAGAGGTATTTTCAGCTAAATTGGGTAATCAGAGCCTGGCTGTATAATGTAGCAGAGGTAACTGTACAGCAGATCATCCTTAGAATTTCCTTAGGTAAAAAGCTTCTTAGTTATTTAATAAGTGGGTTTAAGTGGAACAGTTCTCTGAGACTTAACTACTGATAGCACATTTTAAGGAAAAATACTATTTATTTTTGCACTTTGGACTAAAGTGAAACATTTCACTTACATTTTAGTATAAACTGCTGCAGTTTGCATTCTTCTCACAGTAACTCTTAGACAGCCAATACTGCAGGCAAGCTCACATTTGAACTCTGACTTGAAAATCTTTAGGATGTAACTTTTATTGCAAGATCTGCAGTGTAATAGTGTTGTGTCAAGTCCTCACGTGGTGGTAGGTGCATGTGTGAGAAGATACAAATGAGGTAGTGTGGTGCATACTGCATATGATGAAGTGCCTCAAAGTAAGCTCTGAAGGAATTGTTCTTACCAATGGTTGAAGTGGTTTCTGCTTCTTTTGGGCTGCTACGGGTGTCTTGCAGATCAGGTGATGTTAAACTACCTAGCTCATTAGCATAGGGACCCACTTGTAGCTTTGTCACACAGAAACTAAAGCTTTTTTGGCTATCACGATGCAGGAATGTTTAGAGGGACACAGTTGTTTTTGTACTGTTTATCTGCCTCTGTCCTGAACTGCCCAGCTGACTGAGACACTAATTGCATGTGGTCAAGTTTCAAAGATGTTGAAAATCTGTACTTGAAAACTGAAGTTTGTCTCTCCACTTTGCCCTATTTCCATCCAAATCTTTTATTTTGCTATTCATGTACTTAAGGCATAAAGTTTGTAGCCAACTATTCCATGTTTTGCTAAAAGAGAAAACAACATAAAGACTAAATATTTTGTACTGTGTTTACTAAGCATGTGGGATTGTGAATTCAACTAAAATATCCGGGTGAGACATATCCCAGGACCTTCAGTGGATCCTGACTCCTCTGTGGTACCTGTGCCAAAGGATTGGTTGTTGGGGCTGTACTTCTTTTGTGTGGTTAAATGAAAAATGGGTTTGGGTTTTCCTGGTTTTGTTCTAAGTAGAAAATTACTTCATTGGAGTGATTTGTATTCTAAAAAGTAGTGAGACTTCAAACTAGGGATGCACTCTCCTTCCTTCCCAGGGATATAAAACTGGTTTGCTTCAGCATCTCTCATGGTGTGTTTGAAGTGAAAGTCAACTGGGGAAATAGCTATTCAGTGTCTTCAGAAAGCAAATCTCTGAAAACTATGCCTTTAAACACTTTCCAGTGCTATAAACTTCCTGTGCTACTGTATCATTCAGGTTTATGTAGCAAGTGGTACAATTAAATTTTCTTTGCTCTTGAACTGACTCCTATATAAAAAAAAAAAATAAATGTGCAGATATCCACTAGTAAAATTGAAAAGACAAAGCACCTACAGACACTGTTCCAACCCTCAGTTCCCAGAGCTTCCTTAACAGGGAATTTTATTATCCAGTGCCTTCAAATTTGTCTTAATGTACAGCTAAGTATTAAGAAATCATATGCTTGATTGTGAGCTCAGTTGTACTATGTAAAAGGTGCATGAAATGTCAAAAGTAACAGTGTACTACTATTCATGCATTTGCAGCACAGAAATTTGAAGAAATAATGTAGTGTAAGATTGAAATTGAAGGAGGGAGTTCAAAACTTTGAAGTGGGGTAAATCCATTTTGCTTGCTATCCTTTGGAAGGAGCAGTAAGTATTTTGTATTTCAACGTTGATTCATGTCTGCTACCAGCACTTTGAGAGATTAGACAGTTTGGTGCTTTACTAAAACCAACTGTGGCTGCAGCTTTGGTGTACTTGAGTGTGCATTTGCAGTTTGAAAGTGTCATGATCTTAATTACAAAATGAGGGAAAATCTTTGAAATTTCGAAGTGTTGGTGGCTGCATTAATCCCATGCTAGACTAGAAAGTGCCTTTAAAAAAAGGCAACGAACTGTGATTGAATAACTTACTTACTAATTTGGAGAAAATCTTCAGAAAGAATAGAAGACTCTCCTAAATCTAATTGGTTTTGGTCAAGTTTGTAAAGTCTGATTAGCTACCTGTAGTGTCTGGACAGCCTAATCTCTTGTTCAGTGCCATAGACAGCAATTGCACATTGGTCAAACAACAGCAAAACCAGCTTGATCAGTGTGAGAGTTTGTGAAACACACAAATACTATCAGTTATTCACTGTTACTTCACAAGCCTTTGCTATTTTGAGTAAACCCTGTGCCTTAAGATATTTTACAGCAAAATTGAAATAGCCAAGAAAAGAACAACAAAAGGAAATGTTTTCTATATGTTTTCCCTTTATGAAGAAACATGTAAATGCAGGTAAAAAAGATTAAATGTGTTATGAGGACAGTGTGTAAAGAGAAAACAACCTAAATGTTGAATTTGAATGTTAGATGCATATCTTATATTTAGCTTGGTACTGGGCAATCCATCCCTGTTTTGAAGCTCATCTGGCATCAGCCTCTAGAGACCCCCATTGGAGCCCAAAAGCTTCAGAGAGTTTTCAACAAGGTTGAAAGGCAACAATCTCAGTTAAGTCTCAGTGGTTTTTAGAAAATTGTTTAATGCCTTGTTTTTTCAGAATTTTGCGGATATGCTATAATTTTTCTCACCAAATGAGATTTGAATGTCAGTTCTTCATGGCATGGTTTGCAGTTGCTGCCCAGTACCCATCAGGTGACCCTGGCGCAGTAGCAGAGCTCTTCGAATCAGTTGTGCCAAAAAGCTCTGGGCATAGAGATTGATTAGTCATCACCTCGCCAAGACAAGCAGGTCACAAGTCCTCCTGTTGGCTTTGTCAAACACTCCTCTCAGGCTGTCTCACTGTTGAAAGGATTCATACTTCAAAACACAATTTGTATTTCTTTCCTCTAATGCAGAGCATGCTTGCAAGAGCACTTTCCCAGGGGCAGGGTGGTGGTGAACTCGTGTATCCTAGATAAGAGTGTTGGCTCGGGGGCAGCAGAATCACAGATGGAGCGAGGTTGGAAAAGACTTCTGAGATCATCGAGTCCAACCTATGACCCAACACCACCTTGTCAACCAGACCATGGCACTGAGTGCCACAGCCAGCTTTTCTTTAAACAGTTCCAGGGCCAGCGGCCCCACCGCCTCCCTGGGCAGCCCCTTACAGTATCTAACCACCCTCATGGAAGAATCAGCATCCGCTCTCAGGGGCAGCGCGTCCTGGCTCAAGAGCGGGTGCTGTGCGATCTCCGTCCAGCTGACAGCATTGCTGTCCGGCGTGGTTCTACATCCCTGTATATCGGGAAAAGGCGCATCTCTTCAAAGAGGCAGAGCTGGCCTTTTGGGGCTGTGGCTGAGAACAGCCGTGTGCCCCGTCCTTGAGCCCAGCACCCTGCGGCGCTGTGTCTGCGGGGCGCTGCCCCGCTCCTCTCCCCGGGAAGGGACTTAGGGCGTGGGGTGTGGGGGCTCGGCGGGGCGGGGGATCCTCC
>WEIT01026144.1:11330-23244 GCA_013389985.1 Dryoscopus gambensis | reverse complement strand
GCCCGGGGCGAAAGCGGGTCCTACCACGCCGGCGTTTCGCTCCTATCACGGGCACTCGGGGGGCTGGGGCAGCCCGCACTCGCTGAGGCTGCCCAGGTTCGTGGGGGGCTTCGTGCGCGGCCTCAGCGAGTACCTGGAATAGCTCTTCAACACTTCCCGCCGGGCAGCGCCGCGGCCGCGGTGTTTTCCCTGGAATGCACTGCACGGGATTTACTCACTGGCCGCAGCGGTGCCAGGGAAAAGCGCCTTAGCTTCCCACCTCCTGTCCCCTCCGGGGCTGCCTCCCGGACCGAGGCAGGTGGGATGCGGGAGGCAGGAGGGGTTTGCTGCCCCCGGCGCCTCAGCAACCCCCGATTTCCAGGCATGTAGTGTGATGTGAGCGTGGGCATCTCATGCTGCCTCCTCAGACTCGGTGCTCGCCGGGGTAGGACTGGGAGCAGGTGAGGGTGAGCGAAAACTTCCCTACTCCATGGCTCTTGAGGGAGCACCAGGTAAAACTAGGAAGGGACAGCTTCCAAACAGAGGAGTAAGGAAGCCTTCCACAATGTGTTGGGGGGCATTCAGCCCATGGAGCTCCTCAGACACCAGGCACGTCCTGTTCGGGCTTTAATTTTTGTGTTTGGAAAGCATCCGAGTGAATTCGTGGCAGAAGTCTGAAGATGTGGCACAGATACACCGTCTTTGTTTCAGAGTTCCTCAGAGCTGCGTTGCCAGCAGCTGGAAGAATATACTGAGGAAGCAACACTGTATCCCACCTTACTCATACGCCCTTTCCTAGGTGTCCGCACACAAGCCCTGCTCCTGGCTTTTTTTTTTTTCCGCTCAAGGGTGGGCTGATGTCGCTAAGAAACCTGAAACCAGTCCTCAAGGTGCTCAGTGTGAGGGACCCGGGATGCCTCCGTGACTGCGGCACTCGTGCTTTCAAGAGGCAGCTGTTTGGTCACTCACAGAACAGAAACATTACCAGTGTTAATTCCATGTTGAGAGAAAAGCTGACTCAAAAGCTGCTCCTCGCTAGCTACATTTCATTGTTTCTCAGATAAACCTCGACTAGCATTTATCTTTGAGTCACAGGTTTTGCTCTCTGTTCTTACTGCTTTTAAATTACTTGTTGGTTCAGTTCTGCACTTGGCTGATAACGAATAGCTCATTACAAAACGCGGCTGTTCCCTATGCCCATAACACAGTCGCAGAGTTGTTTTCAGTGTGCTGAAATACTTTCTTTAGAAATAAGATGCTCTGCTATAAACATTGTATTCAATTTCTGTTCTGTTGGGGAAGGAAAAATTTACAAGTATGGTTTTAACTTACAAGAGAATTACAAATAAAGGAACCACAGTGTAGGAGAAGCATTAATTTTCCATAACAATGTTTAAACTTTCTATTTAAGGAGCAAAATCAAATCTCTAAGCTATTATGCTTTCTTCATTTGCCTTGAAACACAATTAAATTTGATATGATGGGAGCACGTATAAGTGCAAAATTGTCAAGTTAATCTGAGAACAAAAAAAAAATTGTAACTTCATTGGACCTTCCTTCCTCTTACTTCTCATGCCATCGTCTCGCATTTCTCCTACAGCTTGTAAAAGCAATTTGATGTTGGCGTTCAACTACACCACAGGGGTCTCAAAACAAAATTTTCATTGTATTTTTATGTTTCACTCCTTATTTGACCACTGCCTTAGCATTCAGCTCTCTAGTGATATGTGGAGTACTTTCAGCTTGCTGACGAACCTGCACAGGTGAAGAAGCTTTTACTGGATTTCACAGGAACCAAGCAGTTTGTGTTTTTTGAGGAGGCAATGAGCAGGGACAGCCAGCCCTTGGAGGAAAGCCCTGTGAGCTGCTGATAGCCAGTGCCCCGCCGTTGGCCACACAGCCCTGCTCAGTGTTATCCTTCCCAAGACAATTTCTGTCAGCATTTATGAGCAATATCATGCAAACCCAACAAGGCTGGGGACTCGCTGTAGATCCTGTAACAGACAGCTGCCATGTGCATCTTCTGTGCTCTAAATTGTAGAAAGTTAGAGAGAAGGAAATGCTTCTTTACCGGTGCAGAGTCCTACCTAAATTTTACTACTTTCCATTGTGTACTGAGGCAGAAAATGTGGTCATTACCATACAAATTCAACATGGAGAGGCAAAAATCTATTATGGTCTGCTTCTTTTGGAAAGAGACACCAGAATGTAGAGTCTGAAGGATTACTTCTCAGCAGCTAGAAGCTCAGGGACACTCAATAAAATTACCAGGCAGCAGGTCTGCAGTGACAGTGGCATTTCCTTTCACACTACATGTTATTTCCATGCAGAACTGCTGTTGTGTTTATGGCTTAATGTACAAACAAGTTCCAAAAGCAATTAGGCAACATAAAAGGAAAACAGGTACGGAACAGTGATCAGGATGTAACCTACCTTCCAGGGAGTTCATGAACTGCAGATTCCCTGTGTTTCTGTGAGTGACCAAACAGGACACTTCTGTATGCTGCATCTATCTGACAGCTTGTTTTATTCTGAAAATAACGTTCATAACCAAAATTTAATTAAAACTTAACTACTGCTGTGACCAAAGTATTAACTTTGCTTCAAGGTGATCTGGGAGCATGGTTCAGAGAGTAGTTGAGCAGCATTCTGGATGTGTGTGGAATTGCAGTGAGACTTCATTAAAATGTACTAAGGTCACAAATTTTCTAACCGTCAAACTGCTGTTAAGACAGGAGTACCACCTGCAGCCTGTAAGTTTCGATCTTGATTGACCATTTCATGTACCACAGTTTTAATTAGATTAATTCTTAAGAACTTGACGTTTTTTGTGTTCTAAAAACATTTTGGAATCATGTATATTATAGAGAGGCATTTACTTTTCTGTTTTACCACAGCCTTTGCTATTGAAAGGACAAGGGGCAATGGTTTTAAACTAAAAGAAGAGCATAAGAATGAAATTCTTTACAATAAGTGTATCGTGGCACTGGCACAGCTTGACCAGAGAAGCCATGGGTGCCCCGTCCCCGGAAGTGTTCAAAGCCAGCTTGGATGGGGCTTGGAGCAATGTGGTCTACTGGAAGGTGTCCCTGCCCATGGCAGAGGAGCTGGATTGGACAGTCTTTAAGAGTCCTCTCCAATCCAAACGATTCTATGAGTCTATGAAAATTACTAGTGAAAATAAGTGTGAAAGCAGCATCATGGATCTAAAAGGTTTTTTCCGTTTTTGAGGTTGCAATAGGATACAGGATTTGCGTAGCAGTGGTTTATGTCTCTTGATTTCATCTCAAAGTCATCTTGCCAATGGTTAGAGATAAAAAGGCGAGATATGGAGGGAAAGAAAACTTTTAAAGTAATTTAATTTGTGGAAGATGGAGGAGAGGCAAGGAGAAGGGAATGACTAAAAAATAAAAAAGTGAGACAAAGTTTTGAAGTACAAAGCCTGTGGAGCAAAGCTCAAGGGGACTGCAGTGGGTTCAGCTAGCAAAATTCTGTGGAACCCGCTAGTCTAGTAAAGCTCATATTTAAAAGGACTTATGTATGGAGAATGGAGAGTTACTTTGTACAGAAAATATGTATATAGTCTGTTGTGTTTGGAATCTCTTACCAAATTAAATAGTATATTGTTATGATGAAGTCTGTCTTGTGATTGTTTATCACTCTTACTGTTCTCCTGCAAAGAAGAAACTTGCCAATGCAGAGTAAAATGAGGCCTGCTGTGGTGATAAGATTTTGCAGCCCTGACAGTGTCCACTTTCCTTGGGCGTAGCAATGGGATCCCACCCTGTCTTTTTCTGGGAAAACACAAAAAGGAAGGAGTCCCGATACTTGTGCTTGTTTGTTCACACCCAGTCTGATAAAACAAAGGGAAATGTTTAGATGATGAAAGGCTCTGCCTAGAAGTCTAAAATTTCTCAAAACTGCTACAGAGTAAATATGATGGGTTAGTAAATTTAAAAATGTTCAGAAATTAGGTAATGTGTCAGAATATCATCACTGTGGTGGATTTCATTTCCATATCTCTATTTTTATCCTGATCTAACATAAGAATTAAGAGCTTGTGTAGTCAGTTCAGGGAGAAGACAGACTCAGGATTAATATTGCTGCTCCTCTTCATGTTTCCTGGCTCCTGCCAACAGCAAATTTTAAAGAGAGACTGAAAGCCTAAAAGTCAAAATTTTGATTTGATGTATTGTCTCTTTGAAAGGAATACAGGATTAACAAAGAGTCATTTTCTTCTTTTATTCTAAATTTTATGGCATAAAATTAAATCTTAAGTTTTTTTAAAGGCTTTCCAGTATTCTGGAACTTCTACTATTAGAAAAACCAGTGTTCTTCATTAGAATTTCTATTAGAAACTGTGCAATTTTTTGTATTTTAATTACTGGTATGAAACCTTATTTTCAACATTTATCTTATTCTTATTTGGCAGTTGTATTCAAGAATATTCCTGATGCTTATGGTACTTTTCAAAGATTAAAAGGCAAATGAGAGAGCACAGTTTTGCTACATTTTTTAAATACACTTGGAGTGATATTCTAAAGAAGACTTGGGCCTAAAATCACTTTCCAAATTATGCCAATTTTCACACATATATAGAAAAGTCAAGTCAAAAGGAAGATGTGCAAATTCAAGTGACTTTGCCAGTCACACCAGCATTTTGTGACAAAAGAAGGAACAAAGCACAAATGTTTGAGATCTGTTTGGTCTGCATTTAACTGTGGAACTTTCTGTGAATGTTATTTAATTACTGTGGTATGAGAGTATCAGTTATTATCTTATATTATCTCAAAGATTAATATAAGAAATATTCTTTTTAGAAGTAAAAGTTTTCAACCCCCCAAAAATATGAATTAAGCATTCAAAAACAAAACTAAGCTCAGATAATAGTGTAGCACTTCTCTGCTGCTTCTTGCTTAATTGTAGACTTGTTCCCTTTTAATAACTTGTGAGAAGAAGGTAGGTAAGCCTGAGGGTCATCACAACTCACTTTTGGGAACACTGTAATCTGTTTTCAAGGGCTGAATTAGAGAACCAACCCATTAAAAATCAAAGTAACGAGCACCCAAATGCCTGTTGATGATAGGGGTCGAGGCCATATGGATTTATTAGTGGAATAGCTGTGAAGCAAATACATTAAAGTGGTGTTAACTATAGACTTTAACCTTATCACTTGTGTAGCTTTTGACTTGTGCACCTTGGTTTATGCACGGTTTGTTCTGCTTCCTCTCACAGGAGTACAGGCTCTCGATGTGCAGCAAACTGTGCTATGCCATAGGAGGTGCCCCAAACCAAGTGGCAGGGAGTGCTGCTTCTTTCTTCCTGCAGATCTACCTGCTAGACATAGCCCATGTAAGTAGCATTTAAGAAACATTAAGTAAGAAACATTTGCGGACTGTAGACTTAACTCTGATATTGCCATCCATGTCCCTGGAATGATAAAAGGGGAATTAGCTAATAAATATTTTGAATTGTCTTGTTCTCATTGCCTCTAGCTGTTCAGCATCCTGAAAAACACATAAACTTGTCCAGAATTAATTCTTTTCCCACTGGTTTCCTTTCTGTCTGGAGGTGGCTGTTCGCTTTCTGTTTGGGATCATTATTAGAACTTTGGGTGCTGTAGAGCTCGCACTCGCAGACACAAGGAAAATCAGTTCTCAGTGTCAAGAGTCAAAGAGTGTAAGATACGAGACATCAGAAAATATTAATAGCACCATGTTGAGATTGTGAAGTTTTGTTCATTTGGTTTAGTTAAAAATCACTCCAGTTGCACCCAGTAGCCAACATAATTTTACACAAATTTTATTTTGTTTGTCTAAGGTAATTTTGTGGTAAAGAAAGACAAGTCCTTCCTTAAGGTTCTTTGCTTCTAATGTGTGGCTCTCTGGTGCAGAAGCAGACCTGATGAAACAAAGTAGTAGGAGTCATCCCGTTCATCTGACTTTCAGCTGCTCCAGCTCGATTTCAGAACAGCAGAGACACAAAGAAAATCAATCCATAAGCAATTTTTACTGTTTTGGATTGTCTTGGGTGCTTGCATGGTTACTAGGTGGGATGGAGAAAGTATTAGGATAGAAAAAAGGATTTTAGGGAGTTGAGACCAAATTACAGGGACTGTGAGAATAGCTCTGAAACTACATGAGGGACTTCAGTACTGATGACTGTTCCTATTTGCTGGAAAAAACAGGAGGTTCTGGGTCAGATATCCTTACTCATTTGCTGTCTAAAGACAGGATGTATGACTGGAGGTATCCAGAAGTTTGGGTTTATGTTTTTCCTATAAAAGTCTGGTATTTAAAGCTGACTTGTGAATTACTTAATAAAATTTGCAGCACAGTAAGGTGAGCATGTAAAACTGAGATCATCTTGAGTGTCTTGTTGAGAAGTCACAAGATGTAGAAAAGGATCCAGCTTTGGACAGCAGTGTCAAAGATGTCAGGTGGACTGTGTGGAATCAGAGGAGTTGGAGTTGGAAAAAGGAGCTTGAGGGTACAGCAGGGAGTGGAGGAGCTCTGAATAAAGCTGTTGCCCACTGACATCAAGAATGGCAATACAAGACATTGGAGATGATGAAGCAGGAACTGAATGAGAAAGACCCTAACACCATTTTCCCAGGGTGCTTAGAAATATGGCAATTTCCCCATTCTTTGCTTACCACCGAGACTGAAAATTCCTGAAGCAAGGGATTGTTCCTTCATGTGTTTTTGTACAGTGTCCAGAAAGCTGGGGTCCCATCTGTGCATCTTTGGGCACTCCCTAAATAAGTGACATCAAAATAATCATTTTATTACCAAGCTCCTACTGAAAACCAATAATTTTGCTTAATGTTTGTAATGATATACTTACACTTTCATTAAGGGGCTTAATTATTTGTTCCCTGATGGTTTAGTTTGTTCTCTGAAATAGTCGTGCAGGGACAGGATTTATTTCAAGGCCTGATAAATAGCTCTGAAATCCTGTGTTCTTTCCCACGTTTTCAGGGGAGAGAATGTAATTTTATAGTCACTACCTGGATTTGTTTCTTGCCCACTTAAAGGGCAGAACTGTTTTAGCTCCTTGAGAGAATGTGGAAGTCACCAAGTGTAATCTTTCATATATAATCTGGATCCTTTCCAAGAAAATTATATTTTTATTAATTTTCTGTAACTTACAGTTTCTCAATTTGAATTCCTTGTTCCACCTAAATCACCTGTATAGACTACAGACATAAATGTAACTCCAAACCACAAAGGATCCTTGAGTCAAATTGCTAGAGAATGCCAAAATTCTCTGATAAAATGATCCTGGTCTTTATTCCTTTTGAGATGGGTGAATTTAGCATCTTTTGTCTTGTATTTTATTAATCCTAGAAGGTTTCTGGCATTGGTGCTGACAGATGCTGTCTAGATTTAGGAGGTAAGGAAATGCAGCCAAGGGAGGTATAAGCCCATACCAATAATGAAGACAGGGTGATTATACCGACTCCACTCCTAACATGAAAGAGATTTTGCTTTTTCCTCAAAGCTTTCTTCCACCTCTGTGCATCTCATGTCCACTTCCTTTCCGTTTCTTCAAGTTAGCTGAACAAAATACCAATGTGGAACTCACCTAATTTGTAGTTTTGTGTTCTTGTGTCCCTCATAACTGCAGTATTTCAACCCCTCTATCTTTCTGTCCGCTATTTTGTGCTTATTTTGCCTGCCCTGTCTCTTGAGGAGCAGCAGTGACCTGTGGGCAATCCTGGTGCAGCCCCCATGGTGAGTCTGCCTCAGGGCTGGTGGGCTACTTGCCACCCTGGCTGTGGGAGGGCACGAGCCAGCAAAGGTGATGAGCTAGTGCTGACAGGAAGATTGGCTGCCACCGCAATTTCACCTAATTTGGGCTAAAATGTAACAGGTGTGAGGACAGAAGTCCATGGCACCTGCCTTTTGTGCTGGTCATCCAGGACGTTTAAAGGTCACTGCTTCCTTCTTTCACCTCTGAGAGAGCACCTACAGCAAATCCTGCAGGCAGGGGACCTACGCCAGCTGGAAGCCTGGTGACACTGTCTGGGAGACAATATCCTGTGCAGGAAAGCAGGGGATACCTGCTCAAGCTGGGTGTTGTGTCAGCTGCATGGTCCAGGCCTTTGTAGCACTGGTGTGATGCTCTCGCTGTTTAAGCCACATAGGCTGTTTCAGCAGCTTCTCTCAATAATTGATGTGAGGAACATTCATATTTATATAGGTTTCAATGACTGGTTTTTTTCAGGACCGTTGTTGCAATGACATGAACAGAGCACTTGGAAGAGAACCCACCTTTTTTAATTATTGTGTGATGGGAATTCCTAAGCTCTGTACAGATATATGTGAAAAAATAACTGCCTTGCCTGGGATAGACTGTATTTCTATGTAGGCACTAAAGTATGGTCCTCCTGGGTTAATTTCAGAGGTTTTTCTACTTGGCAATTTTATTCTTACATAATCCATGAACATTTTTCAAGTGAGATGTGATGGACACATGCTGGCAACTTTGATTTGAACAGATGTGCCTTACGCAATTCGCTTGTCACCACTCAGTCCCGAGTGGATAAAGTCTGTTGTGCAACAACCTCTTCCTCAGCCACATGCCACCAGTTGGCAGCCTAGTTGCTAATCTCAGGAGAGGAAAAAACAGTAGTGCATGTAAACAGCCCCCTCCACCATTTTCTAGATCAGGTCAAGATAAAGATATGGGGAGATGGAGATGTGGGGGGAAAAGACAAGAGGGTAATTACAGAGGGACTCTGTCAGATTGTATGACTAAAATAAGGACTTTGCCATATGACTATCCAATTCATTTTCCTCATCCTAAACACATTCAGAATCTTTCCTTTCTTGCATTTTCCCCTTCTAATCCCTCAATTCACAGTGCCTATCTCAATGCCTCATTTGTTTGCTGTGGGTAACCAATAGGAATTTCTATGACAGCAGCAGATGTGTTTTGTAAATGAGCTATCATTCTTTAAAAAACAGAGGTGTTTTTTCTGGAAAGTTGCTTTGTGCTGTTTCATTGTATTGTGAAACAATGCATCTTGTTTATCGTATTCTATCTGTACTTTCAGATTACTCCATTCCACGCCTCTTTGGTGCTGTTCATTGGCAAAGCCTCAGGTGCAGTTACTGATCCTGTCGCTGGCTTTTTTATTAGCAAAAGTAGATGGACAAAAATTGGCCGGCTCATGCCTTGGTAAGTATAAATGTGTACATATATTTACATATATATGTGAAGATTGAGTGTTGTGATTATACAGCCACCTCACTGAAGTAGTCTCAGGGACTGTATTCATTCCACATCCATCAAATAAAACAAAAAAATTGTCATGTCATCTTTAACATGTTCACCCATGAAAACTCAGAAGATATTTTCTACTACTGGAGACATAAGCAAATAAAGCCAAGAGACTATATTTTTAACAAAACTGGAAGCTGAGCTCCAAAACTTTCTTAAATCTGTGGTTGAATTTTCATCTTTGTCTAGATTTCTTTAGTTTGACTTCACTCTTCCACAAAGTTGGAACTTATTTCTACTTATGTCCTAGAGTGCCTTCACTTGGAAAAGATTGGGCCATGCTAGAGGAACTCAAGGTCATCTACGCCACAGGGCATGTGTTTGTTTGTTTTTCAATATTTTGGAAGTCAAGGGGAGATTGACTATTTTTGTGAAATAGGGAGTCTTTCATCACTTCATCTCATACATTATAAGGAAGTATTGTAAGATATTTTGAATTAATTGTGAATTTTGAATTGATATAACACACAAAACTGATTTACAAAAAAAAAATCTAAGAGTAAATATTGTGTCCTGGCAAGGAAGTTGAAATTTCAGGGAAAATAAGCCCAGTTTTTTAGCTGGTGGTTCTCTTGCTGTTGTGCATTTTTATGGCTACAGAAACTTGTCCATGGGCAGCTTATATCTGACAAAATAGGGAAGGCAAGTACATGTTGAAAAAAGGCTGAGATCAGCTGCTCTTGGCTCAGTAGGAACAGGGCCTTCAGGCTGAAGTTAAGCTTTTTGTCAAGTCTCATGGGAAAAGAGGAGCTTGCTGCTGTTTCTCTTTTCGGGATTTGGTTGGAGGCCAGGTAAATGGTGTGGTTTTTAATGACCACTGAATTAACCAAATAAGAAAGCTATTCAAAAAGAAAGTAATGATATTTTTATACAAATACCATTAGAAGTATTCTGATGCTTTCCTTTTTTTTAATTCTCTGAAAATACAGCAAGTGCATGTGTTTGTTGTTAGTGTTGAATTGATGTTAGAATGATTCCTGTCCAAGCACAAGCATGAACTTATCAACCCTTTTCACTGTAAACCAGCTCCAGCACATCTTGCAGTTCTTACAGGAACAGTGCTTGTCTAACCCCACCTTTCATCAAAGAGCTACTTTCTTTACAAGAGGATTTTGTCTGGGTTTTTTTGGTAATGCTAATATTTTCATGGGAATTTTATTCCTAGACTTTGAGACTCAGGCCATTTCTATACAAAGCAAAAAATGGAGCTTCCCTTAGCTTAAAAATACTTCTGTATTTTGAAATTTTTCTGGCTTCTTGTCTTGGGGTGATTAACCGGGACACTTCTTAATAATCTGGAGTGAAGCAATGGAATTTTTTTCAGTCAGGAAGGCTTGCCAGCAAAGCAAGAACATTAGTAAGGGAGTCAAATGTTTAACTATCACTTAATATTGTCCTCAATATAATACAAAGTCATCAATCACTTTTTTAATGGCTTTAAAAGGCAGAAGCAGACATTGACTTGAAATACTGGTCGAACATTTTGTCAAAAGAGATAATAGCAGACAATCAGATATTCAGCAACTCCAGCAAGGCTTTGAAAACTCCCTGGCACTTGAGAGGAAAGGAAAATGTGGGAAAGGGGAGAACAATACTAAGAGGGTTGTTGCTAAAAAGTTGCATGAAAAAGCGATGCAAGGTATTTAGTGTGGTGACTCTGCCTGGAACCATCTGGAAGAGCTCCGGCTTTTAGAGAGGAAGGTAGATTCCCTGAGATGAGTTAGGATTTTACCCTTGTTTGTGTTTTGCATTGCTGTGGGTGGACTGTGGGCTAGGGACAGGAGGGACAGAGAATACCAGAACCTGGCACTTTCCTGGAAAATGTTCAGCTCCCAGTGATGCTGTCCATCCCAAAGAGCAGTGTGGGAAAGCCATTGTTTTACTAAACTATTTACCCACATTACTCTTTTGTATTCCAGGTTTTCAGTTCACGATTGCAAAATAATCAGCTGACCCCCAATGTCAGTAGTGCTGTTGTGAAGGGATTAATCTGTTNNAGGGATTAATCTGTTTTCTCTTTTATGTGTTTGGAAATTTTTTGTTAGGATCTTGGTCATCTAAATACATTGTTTGATGCCTGATTTACAAGAATACAGGACAGCCCTGATGCTGCTGCAGCTCATACTTTCAGGAAAGAATAGCATCTGACCAATTCTGTATCATGGAGTTTGACAAGTGCTATTTGCCTGAAATAGGTTTTAAACGAATGTAATTAATTACTGGTTAATGGCAATGTATGGAATATAAGTTTCTGTGGTTTTTGGGTTTTGTTTGTTTTTTCTTTTAAAGCCACCTTCCTCTGCAGAAGATGATCCCTTTGTGTTTGAAGTGATTAGGAGTTAAATGGAGGAAAGGATCATATACCCAACTAGATAGAGAGTGTAGGAGCTTTCACAACGGGCTGTCCATTGTCTCTTATGCTTTTTTCAGTATTTTTAAGTTTATCAACATATTTGCACTTGCTTGAGGTAGCAGTGAAGAGACTAAATTCAGGGGAAAACCAAAGGCACTAAAATTAGAAGAGGGAATCTTGGTAATAAGTTAGCTCATGTAAAAATTGCTGGAGTATACTGAGACATAATGACAGAGCTTAGTTTTCAGTGGTTCTGTCTAATAAATATGTGATCTGAGACATGTGCCGAGGAAC